>BSBM01000924.1:1800000-2252500 GCA_027924585.1 Larix kaempferi
TTACTTAAATGTAACCCTTTCATTGAACGAAATATTGTGCATAACTTATTCATTAAAGAGGAAAAATAGCAAATGAGAATTACTACATTCTTTTTCATAACAAGAGCCATGAGGTGGCGCACGTTGATAAGGAGAAGATGAAGTCCACTGGAGCACAACTGAACCTGGATAGTTGTGGCGGAGGCACTACGCCTTTGGTCCCTTGATTATTTTCTGGTACTGCTGCTTCTTTTTGTGCCTTTGTGGGTATTTTTAGTTGATCATGTTTTGTTATCTCGTCGAGTTGCTTTGAATGATATCGGTGTTTAGGAGTTATGAGGTCTACTTTTATGGTTAGTATGTCTATGTCAAGATTCTTGTTTGGCTGTTTTTGGCCGGGAAAGTCTATGCTTTTGAAGAATTTGTGAGATCTATGTCCATATTCATGTTTGGCTGTTTACGGCCGGGAATGTCAGTGATTTTGACGACTCTGTGAGACAAGCTATGTACTTTTTACAACAGTAATATATAGTGTTTATTTACAAAAAAAAGAGGCACTAGGTGGAAATGTCCCCAGCATTGTTAATAGGTGTTGCTATAAGATGAAAACTATAGAAATACGAATTTAAATGGAAAATCTTCTATCTCATCGCAACACCTATTGGAAACATAAAACACATTGCCACCCGGTGGCTTTTATTTCTCTATCTACAATCATCTTGTGATAAGAATAAAAGGCTAATCATCTTCTTTAGAGTAACGTGATTATTTATAAATCCACAATAATCCTATGCTAAGAAACAAAACTACACTAAATAAGCAAAATTGCATTATTGGAACTCTGTATTTACAAATTGAAACATGAAATATGAAAATAAAAATATTCAAACAATAGTTTTTTTTCCACAGAAAAAATCATATTCTTTAATTATGGAAGAAAGGTTGCATCCAATGAGAATGAGGGGGAAAGGTTGCATCCAATAAAAACAAACTCACACATGGGTTGGACCATAACACATAAAAAAAATAGGAGGAAAGGCCATTATATTAAATATACACGAAAATCTAATAAAAAGTAAAAGAAAATTAATAGAAAATGAAACGCACTCCACAACTCTCATTAACCTCCAAATAAAATATATCCATCTATACAATTGCAAACATTTCCATAAACTCACGAGCTCAATTTCCCATGCTGTCAATAAAAATAGTTTTCTTCAGTATAGGTTAACAAATGTTTAAAATTTAGCACGCATCCACCTTGAAAAAATGTAGCCTAACTAGATATTTTACATATTCATGAATTCAGGCACATAGATTCCACACCTACTACATGCGACAGACCAAGACTGTAAGAAACATACAGCACATATCTAGCGTATAGATGGTTGACGGAGATGTCAAATGAAAGGCAGATGTAATAAGCGGCTGCACATCTCAGCATCCTTGGAAGGACTTTAAACATCAGTCTCCACCATGATTTCCATGAAGATTGAAGGAAAATTAAGAACTTATAATTTTTAAACAATTTATTAATGTGTGGAAAATACTGCTGAAAACATTTTTATGAATGAGATTACCGAAAAACTTACAACTGGACTATGATGCTATGAGAGATTTAAATTTTAAAGATCAGTCTCACCATGATTTTCATTAATATTAAAGGAAAACAAATAATTAATAAATAATAAATAATTTATTAATATATGGGGAGTAGTGCAGTAAACATGTTTATGGATGAGATTACAGAGAAAACTTATACCGAATGACGATGGTCTGAAAGAATAAACTTGAACTATCAATCTCCATCATGATTTTAAGATTACAGTAAAATGAAGAACTAATAATTAACAGACAATTTATTAATATATGGAGAATACTGCAGCAAGCATGTTTATGGTTGGGATTACATATGAAACTTAGAACCGGACGATGATGCTTTCAGACGAAAATGCACCCCAATCTTGTGATCATACCTTAATTACAGACTTTCTGGTTATGAGCAGAGATCAACTTCAACCATGGAGACTGCTTTTGTTTGAGCTCCAATTCCAATCCTTGTTCTGCTTTCACGCATTTTAAAGCTGCATTGTTTCGGGTGCAAAATAAATTTCTATTCACTTCAGGTTTCTTGTCATTATCTAGGGAGCAAGTGCATGACCTTTTCTTGCTGAGCAAAGGCACGTCGAAAAGCTTTAGGCTGGCGGAGTTATCTTTATCTTCATATTTGACAGATTTAATGCATTTACCATCGGCCAGTTCTCTGGAATTTTTGTAGTTGTTTGTTGTCTCGTTTTCAGAAAGATAGAATTAGAATTCCACACCTTTTTACTCAAATTTAAAGCAATATTCTTTTTGGATTCCTTTCTTGCCACATATTCAAATGTTTCCCATAAAATATTGCGAGGAATAAAAGCAAAAATTGGAGTAAATAGTTCTACATCTACACAAATGACATTTAATTCAAAGTTTTGTTCTTAGGGTTGCAGATAATTAGACAAAATTTGAAAATTTGGAGATTTCCTCAAGAATACCTTTAATCAAAACTGCTTCTTTAATATAATTGTGTCTGCAAACTTGCAATATAAACTAGAGACCTTATAACTAACAAACCTTGGTGCATTTACAACATATGAAAGCAAAAAATGGACAAATGTCAAGGTAAATACTTTAGAAAACGCAACGGATTGCACACAAAATGTCCTTGCCGACATAAATGTACCTGCAAGCATATACGATAAATATCGGTACTCAAAATGACGACTCTGGAGTCTCAAAATGTAATTCCTTCAAACAAGTTATCAACTAAAGGAAAATACATTGGAAAGCACAACGGATTGTGCACCAAATATCTTCACCTACGAAAAATGTACCTACATTATTATGCGATCAACATTTAAGTATTGTAAAGACAGTTTTGGACTATAATCAACTTGTAGTAGATACACTCGTTGCGTAATTACATGAATTAAATCCGAAAGACGAAGGGGAGTCAAAACCACCTCGCACTACAAAGGATAAGTGCTTTAAAGCATTTCAATTTTCAGTTATATTCGTGACAAAATTGATTGTTAACCGACAAAACATTCTCAAATTCCAGTTCTATTCATGACAAAAATAATTGTTCATCTGCACAATATTATCGAAGATGAGTATGAAACGTTACACTTGGAAAATGAGGAACTCAGTTGTTTCCCAGCAAGTCAGGCTAAGAGATATTATTAGGTGCTTGAAGAAGTTCATAAATGAGAGAGAAAACTTAAAACATTAAAAATAAAAACATGTGAATAATTTTTTACCCATAAATAATATGCAGAAAAACTCTTGTAACTCCGCTCCGAGCCTTTAAATGATTGAGTCGTCACATGCTTATCTTAATCGGCCTTGCTCACTCGATCAACTCCATGCGTATTCATAGAGTTAATCATCGAGCAATGAATACAATTTTATCACCGATCTTGAAGGTAGTGGTCTTGACCTAGTCAATGTAGAGCATGAAGAGGTCACGGGTATCAATGCATAGGTTGAGAATGGAGAGGTTACAGGTTGTGGGTATCAAGCAAAGGTGAAGATTGATTAAAGTTGAGTGTTGGAAAGTGGGTTCAACTCACTCCCCCAACACGCACACATGTCTAGAGATGAGAATGTTGGATTATGGGTTGTGGATATGTATGATTTAGAACTTGGAGAAGGAGAGCAGGTCGCGCGCAGAAGAGATATTTGCGGCTAGGGTTTATGTAGGAGGAATTGTCTCAGGTTGCAGGAGAAACACAGAAAGAGGACTTCACCAGACCTCAGGCCAGGATGGAGATGAAGAGAGTAACATACAATAGTGAATAATGTTCAGTTCATAAAATAAACTTCTTAAACTCCACACTATCGCCCATGAGTTGTGACCATCTAACCCACAGATGCCATATTTAGCAGCTCACAGCTAAAATGCTCAATGGGATTCGATCCGCGAATACCTCAAAAGACAATTGTGCTACAATCTTCTTAAGTGTTTGAATCTCGCGTAGCAGTTACCAAATCCCTGTCAGGGCGTCATACCTCGACGAGGGGTACCGAATAAATGACAAACTATCATAAAAGTATACTATCTCTAAAATGCTTGATTTGTCTCTGCTTGATAGGCCTTGTCTTTAGAATATTGCCATATGTTTTACTTTGGCATAGGGAATGTATCTGTACTCGGTCTCAAATTAAAATTTATATGAGTTTTGTTTAACACCATACGGTACTTGCACGTCCGAAACCTTTGGCCTATGCTCGTCCTTCAAACGCAGGGGCATTAAGGAGATTCATGCAAACCCATAAGACATTTAAATGAGTATGCTGTCATCCCGCCACCCCCTCTTGGGGGGAAATCGAGGAAGATGTCAGCATCTCCAACCAATAAGAATATAAAAAATATCATTTTCAAAAATTCAATTTAATACAATATATTGCAAACTATAGTTGAAGGAAAAATTTATAGCCTATTTATAGCCTCTAGCTGCAAAATAATAGGTTATTGGTGATACATACATGATCCCCTTGAGCAAATATTGTATTGTTTAAGGAAAAATGAGTAAAAGAGGAAATGAGGATTACTAAATTATTTTTCATGATAACAAATTTTGCATAACTTATTTCTCATTCTAAATATTGTATATTATATTGTTTAGATATATAACGATGGTACAACTTTAGAAAGAAAAGAAAAAAAAAATATATATATATATATATTTTTTTTCAGCGGAAAAAAACATACTATTGGTATTCATTATGTAAATCAAATAGTACAAAAAGATTAAGTCGATGAAAACGACTTAAAAAGCATTACAAATTCTACATTAGCAGTCTTGAATCCTCCTCGTCAATCCACAACTTGACATTCAAAAAACTATAGTATTCTAGACCAATAACAACAATGAACATAACTAGTGATCAAAGATTATGACTGAACCATGATCAATAACTAGATCATCCATAAGTTCATCCCAAAATAGAACACCTTCATCGCCTTGGTATGCATCTTTAGAAAGTCAGTCTGCCTCTGAATTGTGTTTTTTGTATATATGATCAAAATATATGTTTTTGAAAAACTGGATTTCTGTCCGAATTCTTCTGCACCATTCAGTAAGAGTAATAACATTTAAGTTATACCTATATATATACCTAGGTTCTTAACTATTATATATATATATATATAAATCCATATATATATATATATATATATAAATCCATATATATATATATAGGTATATATATATACATATACCTATATATATATATACTTAAATATATATATATATACTTAAATATATATATATATATATATATACATATACCTATATATATATACTTAAATATATATATATATATATATATATATACATATACCTATATATATATATATATATATATATATATATAGGTATATGTATATATACACATATATATAGGTATATGTGTATACCTATATCTATATATCTATATATATACATATACCTATATACATATACCTATATATATATAGGTATATATATATATAGGTATATGTATACATATATATATATATATATATATATATAGATACATATATATATATGTATACATATATATATATATATATATAGATATAGGTATATGTGTATACCTATATATATATGTATGTATATGTATATACCTATATATATATATGTATACATATACCTAAATATCTATTTACGTATATGCATATATATATATATATATTTATAGATATATATGTATACTTATATATATATATATATATATATATATATATATAAGTATACATAAATATCTATAAATATATATATATATATATGCATATACGTAAATAGATATTTAGGTATATGTATACATATATATATATATATATATATATATATATATATTTAGGTATATATATACTTATATATATAGGTATATGTATAAATATATATTTAGGTGTGTATATATATATAATAGTTAAGAACCCAGGTATATATATATATATATATAAACCATTCTTATCAAATAATTTTTAATAAAAATAAATCTATACAAAGTGTGTTAACAATTTAATTAAAATCACCCATAATAATTCGGTGAACAAGTTAACAATGACTTTTGCTAAGAAGTCTCGTATGAGCCATTTGAGCATGCATAAATCTCAACTTTTTAAATCCGTATTTCTCACTTTTTTTCATTTTCAATGTCAAAGAAATGAGGGATAACATGACCCAAATTCTAAGAGAATTCAATATATGTTTGAAATATGTGAATGTATTCATCTTCCCTATCGATTGATCCATTGGATAATCCACATCTAGAAATACAAAATCTTTAATAACCTACATTTGAAAAAAAACAAATTTTCAATAACCTAAACAAATATATATATATATATATATATATAAACTTGCCCATTTACACCATGAATTTGACATTTAATCCCCTTGAAAGATGAAGGTGGCCTCTCCACTGTACACGGACTCTATTACTCTGCCTATTTTACAAGGGACCATGAAGGTGGATAGTGCACCATTGTAGTCAAATTGTTTGGCTTCCCAACCCTAATAATGTCATAAAAATAAAATTTCACATGCCACTCAAATTTGGTAAGTTGGTTGTTGTAATCAAACTTCATTCAAATTAACTGATATAGTGATAATTACAATTAGAGTGTTGTTATTAAAACTTGAAGCCACAGGAACTCGTTGCCTCAATCAAATGTATGTTTTTGAGTTATAGTGATAAAGGATATGGATTTAGGAAGATAATTTGAATAATCTCTCATTGATAAAAAAAAATGCTTTGATTGATCGAATTTTGTTGGTTTGAGAAGGGTTAAGCAGAGTTATTATAGAAGCTAAAAAATGAGGGACTTCAAAAGGAATCAAATTGGAGAGGGATTCAACTATTACTCGCATTTTATTTGTTGATGAGATTATACTCTTTTGTCATGGTATCATAAGGAATGCTCATAAGCTAAAGAAATCATGGACTTATATTGTTTGGATACAAGGATGATTATAAATATGGACAAGTATACCATATCCTTTATGGGAGAAAATGAGGAGGACATGAGGGTTAATTTACATATATCACCCTTAGAGGAAGTTGACTTGCAATGTGGTATCAAGTATTTAAGGTTTTACTTAAAGACAAATGATTATCACAAGAAAAAGATTGGGGGTGGTTGATCTCAAAAGTAGAAAATAGACTCTTTCTTTAGTGCAACAAGTGCCTTTCTTGAATGAAGGTTAATGTTGGTTAAATCAATGTTGGAGGAAATTCTTGTGTATTGAGTTTCTTTAGCATTCATACCCAAAGGAATATTGTATAAGATAAATAAGCTAAGCTTCAAATTCTTATGGGTTGGATTTAGTGAGAATAAGAGATTTCCATGGGTCTCATGGAAAAATAATGGTGTTCCTAAAGAAATGGGAGGTTGGGGAAATAAGATTCATTGTTTTACAAAAGCTTTAGTAACATAGTGTATTTGGCGACTTATCGAAGGAGGAGGTCTATGGGTAAAAACTGGTAAAAACTATGTGACAAAAATAGATTGCACACTAATCGATGGAAGAGATGCTTTGATCTTCAAATAAATCATTTAATAATGCTTATGCAATTTGGAAGAAAACGGTCTTGGCCTTTCCACTTTTGGCAAGGTGGATTTTTGGGAAAGTGGGGGTTGGAAATAGAATGAGAATAAGGGAAGACCCTTGGGTGGGGTGTGATGAGAATTTTCAATTGCCAAGGAACATGGTGGAAGCACTAAGAGAAAGAGGCCTTATTTATTTACATCAAATAATTGACCTAGTAAACTGCAATATATTTAACTAGGAATGGCTAATAGCTACAACTGGGGGCTTCATTGGTGATGTGGGGAAACTATGGGAAATTATTATCAACTCTCAAAAATATCCATGCCTGAATAAAAAATGATGAAGACGAACTAGTATGGTTGAGGAATCCTATAGGGGGTGGTTACACTCCAAAATTAGGGTATAAAGATCTAAGAGAAGAAGAAGGGGTCCAAGCTTTGGACTAGTGGCTCAAAGAGGTGCGGAAGTTCAAATGCCCTCTTAAAGTAAGGCTTTCCATGTGGTTGGTCCTCACTCAAAAAGTTCCTACATGGGGCTTCATGCAAAGGGAAAGTTGGAATGGTCCAAGTAGATGCACATTACGAAAACCATTTGAGGTAAACATTTCTCGTATACTTATTCTTTGTTCTTATACTTTATAAGTGTGGAATGAGTTAGAGGTGCATTTAGGATTAATAAATGCATGGAAGGGAGTCAGTAGAGGATTCTCTTAGAGTCTAGTGTGAATGTTAGCGTGTAGCAGGCATACCCAAGTTACAATGTACATTCACCAACAAAACCCTAGATACTGGCCCTTTTGGAATCACCTACAAGCAGATGAAGTCTCACCTGAGGCATCCATGGGGACCGCGGGAACCAAGCTTCTACAGTGTTGAAGGGATAGAAGATATTCATTCTGCTTATCTACCATACATTCACCTTATTGTGCAAAACTAGATAACATAATTCATAAGAACTGATAACACATTCAAAGTGATAACATAAACATAGCATACATGCATCCAATAAATAGAACATCCATCACATCAAAACACATAAGAGTTTTGCTCCAAAACAAAATCACTTCAATATTATTATCATCTGGCGTAGTCTTACAAAACCTGCGCTTTGCACATCATATCTCTGTCATAAACCCAAAAATACCCCAACATTACATAACATAAGAGCAACTACTTAAGGAATCTACCATGGAAGCAATTCACGAACAACTATCAGAACAACTCGACAACAACTTAGCCAACAACTAAAGAACGACTAAAAAGAAACCTTAACCCCAAAGATCCCTTACATATTTATACATTTCAGAATGGGTTGAGCTTGTTACAATGTGGACACAAGTGCCCAAATACTTATAACTAACATCCACATTTCATGCACTTTGGTCCTTTGGGTGACTGGTTGTGCGATCCACTTTCGATGAGCAACTCCCAAAACTGGTTCAAAAACCTACTCCAACAGGCCCCCAACACTCACTTGTTGCTCGTCTTGAGCAACTTTAGTATGAAACTACACTTTCTTTGATCAAGATCGTTCGCCTTAGGAGTATGCCAACTACTGCATAACACCTTTCGAACCAAATGCCCCTCCCTCTGCAATATTAATCTCGAGCATTGATTTGAGCAAAGCTCCAACCATCACCCATCTCTACTCATTAGGTTTCTCTCTATACTGATACTCCTTCTTTTGGTGGCGGCATGGCTCTCTGCGTCGTGGCTATCTAAGCTCTCAGCTTTTGGCAACTATGCTTTCTATAACGTCGACCTTGTATCTTCACTCTATGCCTCAGACTTGCTCTTTGGCTATGCATCTCTATAGCGTATACTCAACAATAGGCTGCCCCAGTTATTAATCCCCTACTCCTTTTATAACCAATTAGCAAGTACCTTGACCCTCTTCATCATTATGTCCCTTAGTCAACTGTACTTGGACGAGATTTGATTTGGATTTGCCATCATGTTGAAATATCCGCCACCGATTTTTACAATTATAGCCACATGTGTTCTATGTCTCGAGTAACTTCAATCCTTTTAGTGTGTTTCCTTCACCGTCTCTACTAGCATCTGAAGTGTTTCTTTTGCAACTGCAACCTATTCCATTGCTTTGGCTTCCTGTTCTATAATGCCTTATGTTATCTGTGTTATGAGGGTTGCCTGCAATTTCTCCTTAGTCTCTTGTATTGGTTGCTTTACGATTGCTTGCATTGCCACAAGTTCCTTTGTCACTATGTATGCTTCCTCTTGTAGTGGCTCTAACTTCTACATAATGCTCTACTGATAGGCTCTTAACTGATCAATCTCCAACTGTTGTTGGCGATTCTCTGTCATTACTATCATCCGTTATGGAGGAAGTAGGGTACTCATTGTTTTCTTCAGCTTCTACACCTTCGCCTTCACCTACACAACCTACAATTTCTATTATATGTCCTTCAACTCAACATTCTCAATGAGTTGTGTCCATATTTGGGTACTTTCCTCATACATCTGAACACACTTTTCTTCTAGAGCTTTGATATTTGTTGTTGTTGCACTGTCCGTTTGCTCCCTTTGTTTTCTCTCCTCTTGTGGAGTACTTGGCGTCATTCATGCTTTCAAGTCCACAATATTTGAATGGAAGTCTTGAATGGCCTCACTTATCTTCGTCACCTTTTCCTCCACTAAGATGTCCACTTCCATCAACACTTTTGGTAGATTGCTGCAAACTTCTTCTACTGCCTTCTTAAGTCTTTCAGTCTTATGTGTAGCCTCCTCTTTCTCCTTGTGCAGCTTATTATTTTCTTCTTGCAGTGCTTCCTTAATTGTATTTGCTTTGGTCGACTCTACCAATGTAACGACTGTACGCAACTAAATTTCCCACGTCACACCCATCTGCAATGTATGCTACATATCTGTTAGTATATGTGATAAGACTAACTCAATTAAACGTAGTGCCAATGAGCGGTCTTGCATTTCTACTATAGGGAACTCCAAAGATCCCGGTGCTATCTTCAAACTTCTGCGTGTCATTGATGTCGCTAATGGCTAAGAGACCATCTGCCTTGGCCCCATACTCTCTATATGTTCTTCCTCTTATCTACTTGGTGTTATTTTTGTTGCTTCCAAAACTTGACATAATGCAGCTAACTACTCTTGCATGCTTATCTGCATTTCCTCTTGCTTTTGCACCACTTTCTCCAATGCTTCCTCCGCTGCTTCCTTGACTTGTTCGTCAATATTGTCCAAGTCATCTTCTATCAATGACAACTTGTTCTTTTGTCGCTTTACTCTTCTTATTTTGCTTTAAGGAGCCTGCCTCAGTCTGCTCCTTCCTCTTTTCTCCTACTCCTGGTGCAGTCTCCAACGTCGTGCCACTTACACCATTCCCTTGTTCCTATATTTTTGTTTGTTGTTCTTCTTCATCCTCTTCCCACTCTTCGTCCTACTCTTCTTGCTCTTGTTCCTATTCTTGGTCCTCTTCTAGGACTGGGACTCTCCACGCTGCGTCCCAATTGTTCATAATCTGGCTGACATCTTGCTCCACCAGTCTAAAATGTGTTGGTAACCACTACGCATATGGATTCCTTCTTGCTTGAACATACATAAGGTGCATCCTGGATTTAAAGTGTGCAATTCATTTGTACATTTCAATCATTTGTGGCTGGATGTGCGGTGTTGTCTTAATGATATCCCGGATATATTCATTATAGACAAAGAATGTGTTATTGTTATCAATCTGCCTCCTTTGTTGTTAGTGTGCCACAAACTAACATACCTAGCTACCTGACATGGCTTTTGCGCAACATCCATAAACAACGAATCTTATGGATCCATCCATGCAGCCGATGTAATTAAAATCAACAACCAAGCATAATGGAATGGTGTACCTTTTTCTTGTGCATCGCTGCAATCTTCTAAGAACTCGTTCACTATAAATGTTTCCCAATTCAGTTGTACGCCTGTTGCGCACTTCTCTGCTGCTGCTATAATCCCTGCTACTACCTAATCCTTTTGACTTTTTCTGAACAACTTGCAAGCGAAGACTTGTGTCACAAACATAACTGTATCATCATTGATGCTTTCCACATCCAATCCATGTCATGCTCTATGTGTACCATATTTGTCTTTCATCCTCTCAACTAGTGCTTTGTTCTGCTTCTTATTTTTGAACAGTGGTGTCGAGTCCTCCCCTGATGTCAACAGCCCTGTTATCTACGCAATAAGCTTGATGTTGATGGACATTTGCTTGTCCAACCACATGAATCCTCCATGCACGCAGGTCAACATCAGTTGTACACCGGTATTAATCTCTAGGATTTTGTATTAATCTCTAGGCTTTTGCCAAAGTGAGGGATTTCCAACAAATTCAATATGCCTACGATCTGCAACCCCATCGCCTATTGTTGAGGCTCTACTATAATAATTGGTGAATCTGGAATGCTCTTTGTGGTTAGATATTTTTTTGCGGCTAGATATGGGAACTTGTTTGCATGTGTAATGTCATGGTTTGCATACTTTAGGATTTTCACAACTCTGAATAGATTCCCCCCCACTATTACCTCCTTTGGAAGCACAAGTGTCTCCAAAGTATATTTTGGCGCCTTTGGTAAGTCAATTGGTTTTGCAATCATATTTCTTAGAGGTTTGTATGCCTTAGGAAACATTGATTGTTTGGATCCTGATGCCCCTGCTCCTGCTCCTGTTCCTCATGGTGTTTCTTCCTCTATCACGGTGGATGGTTGCTTGGTGTGCACTTTCCTCAGAATGGAGGATGATACTTTTGGTAATTCCATTCCTTTGTACTCATTCTACAACTTCACTCTTCCCTCGTCTCTATAACTTTGTTTGTTTCTACCTTCATATCTGTTCCGCTCAGCTCTTCACAAATTATGCCCTGGTCTCATCCCTTACCTTTGGTTTTATATCCCTATGTTGTCAAGCACTCTATATGCAGATAAATTACTACCAAACACACAGAGCATATGAAATTTATTGTCAACCCGACAAAGTCTTTTTATTTCAAAGGATAAGTGCACAATATATGCTTAAACACAAAACCATTAGAAGTGAATATTTTTATCTTCTATCATCCATGTTCATCCCAAGAATCTATGCAATCCCAATTGCCTTCTAACTACTATACTACAATTCTTTTCTATTATGCATCAATAAGAAATGGTATCAGATCTAATCAGCAATTGCAAAAAGGAAATCTCATTCGCATTCTAAAACAATCACTCGTCTGATCTAATCAATCTGGGAATCATAAAGCATAAACTGAACATTACTCTAGAATTTCAAATGAAAAAGATTGAAGCAACTGTTCTAAGAAATTGAATTGCAGAATGGAAATCAATCAACACATAACAGGAAAGCTAAATTGTAAGAGCTCCTGGGATCACGTCTTAGTTGTGAGATGAACACGGCAGTGTGAACAGAAATTGAAATGCATAAAGCAACCCTGACTCAGTCGACTGTTATTCTACACCATTCACCAATCTCACAGAAATGTAATCTTTTACTGCGAAACCCACACAATAAATATTGCTGCTGCGTACAAAGGAAAGAACAAAGCATCACACAACAAGAAAGATAAAATCCTATTTTAACTCAGCAATCTCTGTGGAAGACGGGCCCAGTCTTCACACAGAGACGCTGGTTGAACAACACACTCTTTAGCTCAGAAGTAACCCCTTATATTAACAGAAGAATGAGTACATAGTTTTGCTCGGCTGCTAATACAAAATGAATTAATTGTTTGCTGTTCAACCCCTGAGTCGAGGCAACTCACCCTATTTATACATACAAATCGTAACATCTAATCCCATAATTGGGAAGCCATGAAGATCTCTGATCTTCAGGCGCCCTAAATAATCTAGCTGTTACAATGCGTGGCAAAACAGAAATATCCAAATATGAGAGAGTTATTAATTGACCCAAGAGTGGCGGTCCTTCCAGCTCACAGCTAGACTCGAGCAGCAACATACTTAAGATAGCAAATTCTGTTACAGCTGCCCTGTCACGACTGTGCCTTGATTGATGATTCGATCCCCAAGGAACCTTCTACAAGGAACGAACATCCCTTTCTTTATGACTTGTTCAGCCCCGATCTTCCTGCAATCCATTTGTCTCAACTACCTTCATAAATCGCAACATGTTAGCACAATTTGAGAGATGCACAGCTTTAATTATCACAATCATAAGCATTAATAAAATAAAACAATGATCAGCCATACCTTGGTAATTTGGGGGATAAGGTAAGGACAATAGGTTTGATTTCCATGATAAATAGTGTAGGACAGGGGCAAGAAAGATGAATAATGATGACTAAAAAGGGCCAATTCTGGGATAAGGTAAGGACAATAGGTTTGATTGTTTGGATCCTGATTCCCCTGCTCCTGCTCCTGTTCCTCGTGGTGTTTCTTCCTCTATCACGGTGGATGGTTGCTTGGTGTGCACCTTCCTCAGAATGGAGGATGATACTTTTGGTAATTCCATTCCTTTGTACTCATTCTACAACTTCACTCTTCCCTCGTCTCTATAACTTTGTTTCTTCTACCTTCATATCTATTCCGCTCAGCTCTTCACAAATTATGCCCTGGTCTCATCCCTTACCTTTGGTTTTATATCCCTATGTTAGTTGTCTTGTCTTTCTCCGCACCCAATTCTTCATTCAATGCTAACCTAGATCTGTGTACTTGTTGATGCCCCGAAATTCGCAGCACCAATAGTAGGGATTCTCCTCGATAAGCAAGCCCAATTAGATCGCTCATTGTTTGGTGTGGGGAATCCATCCGATTAATGGTCCAACTACCTTATGTGTGATTATTAAAGTTATTTACCGGTTGCAGCCCGGTTCACCGTTTATGTAATTTTATCTTTAATTATGAAATGCAAGTGCCCTAATTAAATGCAATGGAATTGACAAGTAGAAGCCTCGCAAGTGATGTGTAGGTTCTTACCTTCCGTCTTATCACTCTTGCCAGATCAATTCAATTATTAAATGATCTAAACTAACTATTCCACTGCTTTCCCTACTGTGGCTACAGGCTGTTGTGCTGAATAAGTGCTAAGTAGAATTTTATGGCCTGCTTCCTCAAAGATTTCTCCACAGGTGGGGCAGAGTATTCGCTCATCCTTTTCTCCAGCTCCAGCAGAAACTGATTCCTCCACTTGGTCTGCAGCCTCTATTAGTGTGTACATTTTTCTTTCACCCTGCTTTCTGCAGGTTTCCTTTCAAGTTTCCAGCTCCCTTCTAAGTGCTTGGAGGTCCTCTTTCAGCATTGCATTCTCATACAAAAGTCCTTCAATTCCAGGTTCTTCCTCCACTGACCTTTGTGGAGCATCCATCGGTCTTGGTGTAAGGATTGGGGGCTCAAACTGTGTCTCTGGGGTTGCCCATCTTTTCCTAGCTGCCTCTGCTGCTGTGGTAGATCGAGTTCGTTTCCTTCTGATAGGTGCTGTTAGATCAAATTCATTGGTGGCTCTCTTTCTCTTTTGTGGCGTTTTCTTTTGTGATTTTTCCTTTTGTGGTGTTCCCTCCTGTGGAGCTGGGATATAGGGAGGCAAAACTAAGGTCAAAGGAATATTTCTTTGACCCTCATGCTGTTCTTCTTCAATCACAGCTCCTCCTCCTACCCACTCAGGTGAAGACTCAATTGTAACCAGCTCAATGTCTTCTCCCATTGCCCTAGCTCCGTCATCTTCAGGTTCCATTGTCGCAGCATTTGATGCTGCTCCAATTTCACCTTCTGCTGTCGGAGCTGTCCTGTTATCTAGGTTTTCCACGAAGGTTTCACCTACATTGTCACCTAATGGCTCTGTTTGTGCTTCCCCTTGCTCTTCTTCAAATGCAGTGTCATCCCCCACTGGTTCTGCTTGTGCTGGGGATTCGTCTACCCCGAATGGCTCTGACTGTGCCCCGGTTGTTCTTCCTCTGTGGTTTTACCCACCCCGGATGGTCCTGCCTGTGCCCCCGATTGCTGTTCTTCTCCCATTTCATCCCTCCCCCCAACTTCACTGGAGGAACTCCGGTCCTCCTGTTGTGGTGGAACCTGTAATTGCTGTAATGGGATGACCCTCAAGGGAACAGGTTGCTGTGGTCGGGTTATAAATTGTTCCCAAGTTATATTATGTTGGGCAAGGGTTCTTACAATAATTAACTTGATAAGGCCATGGTGGGTGAGAGAGGACAGTGGGTGCTTCGCAGATTGAACAAATGTTGCCATATGACGCAAGTCGTGCAATAAATAAAATGGAATGTTCAACAAAATGCCATGGTGGAGATGAGAAAGCAAAGGAAGTTCAGAGTTATACATAGTTTGGTATCTACCTTCGCAGGTAATGTATTTCTTGAGGAAGACAGCAACCTGGTCCCATGGCCGCAGCAGTGAGTTCAGTGCAATCCCTCTCCTGGATGCTTCAACTTGCTCCCGTGGAAGTAAAAATTGTTCTGGTGCAACCGTTGCAGGGACTCGACGGTTAAACCAAGGTTTTCCCACCATCGGGATGGCTGTAACCTTGGATATAATGACCTCAGAGACGTCTATACACAGCCCCCACACTGTGGAGTGAGTTTTGGTAAGATTCAAGGCAAATTGCAGGGCTGCGTCTCGATCGAATCCGTCCAATCGCTCAAAGAACTCGACCCAACCAGCAGCTTGAAAAATGGCAAGAACTTGCGGATTCCGTCTGAGTTCCCGGGTATTGAAAGGTTCATGGCGAACTGGAATGCCCATGGTCCTGGCTGCAAACTGAAACTGCTATTCCACAGATTACCGGATCCCAGAATGGAAGTTGCAGCACAGAGGATGCACGAATCGCTGAGCGGAGACGTTGAGAGAATGACCAAATTTGGAAAGTTGAGCACAGAACAGTGTTTGAAATTTTCATGCCGAATTGGGGAAGGTGGCAGTTATTAGCGTTTACGTCGTACGAGGGAAAGGTTTAATCAGGTATGATGGTGGTACGAGTGAAGGTACGACCAATATCGTTTAAATGATATCAATGCTTAATCACGTGATAAATGAAAGCCATACCTCATAAAACTGTGCGTCGGAAAGCTGCGGAAAATGGTGGAGCATGCAGTTGATGACATCACGGAGCCGAATTCGTGCACAGTAGGATGTGTGATCATGATGACTCGGATAAGGAAATAAGTTCTTTCGCCGGTGAAACACAAACCATCGCTTCCTCGGTGTCGGAATGATGAATTCGCCGGCACGACTGAGGTGAATCAGCACCATGATTAGCATGTTTGAAACAATTCTTCTGTTAACACGGGAGTTACCACTGCAAGTTGCCAAAAAGAATGATAGCACGGCCGACGAAAAAGATGTTGCAGTCGTAAAAAAAAAAAATGTTGCAGCCACCGGGAAAGAAGTTGCGGCCATCGAAAAACAATTCACGGCAGCCGGAAAAAAAAAAAAAAAAAAAAAAAAAAAAAAAAAAAAAAAAAAAAAAAAAAAAAAAAAAAAAAAAAAAAAAAAAAAAAAAAAAAAAAAAAAAAAAAAAAAATAAATTTAAAGTTTTACGGTGGCGGGAAAAATTACAGCAGGCGGGAAGAGTTGTTGCAGTGCTGTGACGTGATGTTGCAGCCGCTGGATTGAAGTTGCGGCTACCGGGGATGATTTACAGCTGACGGGAGAAAAGATTTTAAGGTCGATGGAAAACAATAACGGCGAAATGTTGCAGCCGCTGGATTGACGACCGACGAGGAAAAAAAAAGAAGAATACTACGGCTGCTGAAAATGAGGTGGCAGTTGCTGGGAAATGAGATGGCAGTTGCTGGGAAATGAGATGGCAGCCGCGGGGAAATGAAGTGGCAGCTGCGGGAAACGGTTACGGCTGCGGGGAAATCATGTGGCAATAGCTGGTAAATGAGGTGGCAACCGTTGGAAGATGAGGTGGCAGCCGCGGGGAAGATGAGGTGGAAGCCGCGGGGAAGATGAGGTGGCAGCCGCGGGGACTGGGGTTGCAGCTGCCGATGTTGCAGCTGTCGATGTTGCAGCCGCCGACGTTGCAGCCGCCGACGATGTTGCAGCCGCCGATGTTGTTGCTGCCGCCGATGTTGCAGCCGCTGGAAAAGATTGACGGCAAGCGGGAAAAAGGATTTTGCGGCTGCTAGGGAAAAGGATAATGTGGTTGCCGGAAAAGGATATACAGCTGCCGGAAAATATGTCGCAGCTGCCAGAAAATATGTTGCACTGCCGGCAAATATGTCGCAGCTGTCGGATTTTTTTTTATTTTTATTTTTAAAGCAAGGACGGCACAGGGAGATTTTCGTCTAACGGGCCCAAACTGGTCGTTCTCCTGGCGCTTCCCTGAAAATTTTTGAAAGACGACAGCAAGCAAAGAGATCAAATGCAAAGAGAAAAAGAAAAAAAACAACAGCTATACGCTACAGCAGGAAATTATTTATGTACAGCAAATACAATTTTCAGTTTAAGGTTTGGCAAAGGTAGAGAAAAGTTCCTGCTCTGGTGCCAATTGATAGTCTGGATCGGCAGCAATTTGTGAAATGAATGCATCTTTCGAAATGGGCTTACGATACAGTCGCAGTCTGTGGCCGTTAGCAAGTAATGGTATACGGTTTTCATCAATGGTCACCAGGCGAACAGTGCCGTTGTCAAATACCCTGTCGACCAAATATGGACCCAGCCATCTTGTGCGTAATTTTCCTTTAAAATCCTTCTTGAATCTGGAGTCGTATAATAGTGCCCAGTCTCCTTCACGGAAGATTTTCTTTTTGATGAATCGATCATGCCAGTTAGATCTCTGTTGCTGAAGCAGCACAGTCTGGTCTACTGCAGCTAACCGTTTCTCATCCAATTCATTTAATTGATTCAATCTTCTCTTCTGGGCTTCTGTTACATCCAGATTCATTTCAATGGCTGTTTTCAGGGTCTTGATCTCAAATTCAATTGGAAAGATGGCACTCTTTCCATACACCAGATCATAGGGAGAAAACCCCGTGGTGTTGCGCCAAGTTGTGCGATATGCCCACAGTGCTTCTGGAAGCCTGTCAGCCCAACCCCTTCGATGGCTTTTAACTGTTTTAGTAAGAATTGCTTCAATAACTTTATTAGTACTTTCCACCTGACCATTGGCCTGGGGATGATAAGGTGAAGCTATCCTGTGCTGCACATGATACTTCCGGAGCAAGGATTCAAATTGGTGTGAGATGAATTGTGGTCCCCCATCGGTAACTACTTCCTTTGGTACCCCAAAGCGGGTAAAAACTTCACTGTACAGAAAATCAATCACCGCTTGGTCATTAGCCTTAGCCAAAGCTACAGCTTCTACCCACTTGGTCATGTAATCTATACACACCAAAATGTAAACCTTCTGTCTCGAAGGAGGGTTGATAGGGCCAACAAAGTCCAATGCCCATCTATCAAACGGTTCTAGTACCACTTGGGGCTGTAAAGGCATCTGATCTGTCTTATTAGGTTGGCCCATCCTTTGGCAGCTGTCACAGGACTGAACATATATTTTAGCATCTCTGAACAGTGTCGGCCAATAATAGCCCATCCGCAGCGCCTTATGCCCTGTTATTTTGTCTGTAAAGTGTCCTCCGCAAGGTTCATCATGACAGGCCTTCAGTATATGAAAGATCTCATCTTCCCTTACACATCTTCTAATCTCAAGATCAGGTCCTGTGTAAAAGAGATGGCCCCTGAGCCAACAATACCTGACACTTTGCTGAATAATTTTTCTTTTCTCTCGTTTAGACATATGTGGCGGAAGCTTTCCTGCAACCAAATAATTAGCAATGTCTGCATACCAGGGTGAATGAGCTGAGAGTGCGAATAAATGTTCATCCGGGAAAGCATCCTCAACAGGTGAACTGTCATCACTGTTAGTAAATCGTGATAAAAAATCAGCAACAACATTTTCTTTTCCAGGTTTATCTATAATAGTAATATCAAATTCCTGTAATAATAAAAGCCACCTGGTTACTCTGGCATTAGTGACAGGTTTGTTCATTAAATACTTAATGGCAGAGTGGTCAGTGTGCACAAATGTAGGATACCCAGTAATGTAATGCCGAAACTTATTAATAGAATAAACAATAGCAAGGAATTCTTTTTCAGTAACAGTATAATTTAGTTCAGCAGGGGCTAAGTTTTTACTAACATAATAAATAGCATAAGGTACTTGACCATCCTGCTGTCCTAGTACTGCTCCAATGGCAGTATCAGAAGCATCTGAAGAAATGTGGAAAGGTATGGTCCAATTAGGTCCCCTTAGAATAGGGGTTGTGGACAGCTTCTCTTTAAGCTTATCAAATGCTATCTGTCATGCTGTACTCCACACAAACTGTGCGTCCTTCATTAACAATGAAAACAAAGGAGAAGCAAGTTTGGAGAAGTTTTCTATAAATCTCCTGTAATATCCAACATCTCCCAGAAAACTTCGCACCTCTTTCTAAGTTGAAGGAGTTGGTATATTTTTTATCACCTTAATTTTTGAAGGATCCACTTGAATACCATCGGTAGAGATGAAATGTCCTAATACCACCCCCTCACTCATCATCATATGGCATTTTTCAGTGCTTAATGAGAGGCGAGCCTGTTCACAGCGAATTAAAACTTTCTTTAAATTTTCCAGTGCTTCCTCAAAATCCTTGCCATAGGGAGTAAAATCATCCATAAAGACTTCCATACTATCATTAACCAATTCAGAAAATATGCCAATCACAGCTCTTTGGAACGTTGCAGGTGCATTGCACAAGCCAAAGGGAAGCACCCTGTAGGCAAACGTTCCCCAGGGGCAAGTGAAGGTGGTCTTATCCTGATCCTCCAGAGCAATCTGAATTTGATTGTACCCACTGAACCCATCCAAGAAGGAGAAGAACTTCTTCCCTGATAGGGTATCAAGTACTTGGTCAATAAAGGGCAGAGGAAAATGATCCTTTTGTGTAGCTTTGTTCAACTCCCTATAATCGACACAGACTCTCCATTTTCCATTTTTCTTGGGCACAATTACAAGTGGGGAAACCCACTCACTATTTGAAATAGGATAGATAAATCCTGCTTCCAAAAGTTTTTGGATTTCCTCCTTCACTATATCCCTCAAATTGGGGTTCATGCGTCGTTGGGGTTGACATACAGGCCGGGAGTCGTTTTTAATATAAATATGATGAGTGCACAGACTGGAAGGAATACCCTTCATGTCTGTATACTCCCAGGCGAATGCCCCCTTACGTTCCTTCAAGAGATTGGTTAGGTGCATCTGTTCTTCTGAGGAGAGACCAGGGTTGATGTTCGAAGTTCTTCCAGGCTCTACCTCAATAGGAATGCTTCTCGAGTTTTTCAAAACTGGGATTATGTTTGTGTCATTGACTAGCACTTCCTCCGTAAGCTGTTCTTGTTCTTCCTTACCAAGGGTACTGTTCAGGAGTTGATAAACTTCTTTATCTACTGAAGCAGGTTCGCTAATGAAATTATTAATGGCATCGTCTTCTGTTTCGTTTTTGAAGGTTAGTGCCTTCCCTATTGTTAAGAATGGCTGAACATCCTCCTCCTCTTCCTGTTCTATCCAAAGGGAAGTTTCAGTTTCTAGACTCGGCCGTGCTGGAGGATACAGGGTGAGGTTTTTGGTTTCCATACCATCAGATATAGTCATAGATCCCGATCGACAGCTGATGCAAGCATCAACTGTAGCCAACCAAGGCCTCCCCAAGATCAATGGGTGTCCCCCCAGCTGTGATTTTGGTTGTAATACCAGAAATTCGGCAGGGTATTCCCATGAGTCTACTGAAATGACAAGGTCGTCCAAAATCCCTTCGGGTCTGATGGTGGACCTGTCTGCCAATTCTAAAATGGTAGGGGTCGGTCTAATATTGGTGAATCCGAGCTTCTTTACAGTCTCCATTGTTATAACATTGATCGCTGCTCCTAAATCTACTAGTACGTTGGGTATCTGCGTTTGTCCTATGTGTACAGTGACGGTAGGATTGCCAGGGTCATCATACTTGGTTATAGGGGTTTTTTCGGTCATTAAAGCAGATAAATTCCCTATGACATGAACAGTGGGAGGATCTCTGGGCTTCCTTCCCGGTCTTTTAGTGCACAGGTCCCGAACAGTTCTAGCATAAATAGGTACATCTTGAAGAGCTTGCAAAAGGGGGATATTAACATAAAGGTTCTTCAATTCTCCTAGGAGATTGAACTGAGGTTGCCCCCCTATTTTTGGCAGCATCAGTCTCTCAGGGTATGGTGGTTGCCTTACCAGCTAGGTAGGCTGCGTATTATCTGATTTATCGTTTAATGTTTCAGCCGTCCCATCTGAGGGATGCTCAGCACCTTCAGTGATAGGAACTGGATCAAATGGATGCTGGGAACTCTCTTCTTTGTCATGCACAGACGGTGGAATATTTTCTGAAATTACGCGTTCTATTATCTTCCCAGACCGTAGGCGAATATCATTACAAGGTACAGGGGAGAGAGAGTAGGCCGGCATATTGAGAGCCTCCAATTGATGGAATGTTTTATTATTTGGGTTAGGGTTAGGTTGGGCAGGCAGCTGAGGCCGTATTGGTATATTAGGAACATGTTTATTCTGCAGCTGCAACTGCGACTGCTGAGGTGGGTATTGAGGATATTGATGAAATTGAGGATATGGAGGAGAATACGGTAACTGTTGAGGTGGAGGTGGTTGAGGAAACTGGTTCCCAGGATGGAAGTTCCTCCATCCAGGAGACCATGACGTAGGTTGATGTGGTGGCTGTGTCCAAGGACTCCATGAGTTATAACCTTGCATCGCAGGTTGAGGAGAATTCCACTGAGCATAATTTGAAGGGAATTGTGTATTCACATTTTGCATATTAGTATTCCAATTATTCAAATTATTCAAAAATGGAAATGAATCGGGAGACATACCTTGATTTCGAGGCTGCCAGGGTTTCTTCTGTGCAATGAAGTAGGCTGATTCCACTTCTGGAGTTGATGCCTGCAGAACAGCCTTCACTTGGGGCAGTGTGGGACATTCTTTCATATCATGGTTCAGCTCGCACAACTGACACACTTGTATTTTGTCAAGAGGGCATTCTTTCAGTGGATGAGTCTTTCTACATCGGGGACAGAACACACCTAGTGTGAGATCCTCCACTGCCTGTCTTTGCTTGGCCTTCAAGACATCAATCTCTGAAGAGATAGAGCTCATCATTTTTGTTTTAAAATTTTCAAGAAGATTGCCTATCTCCGCACGTGTAGCTCCCCCATTGGATGACTTCTGAGTTCTGTCGAAGACATCACGTTCCAGCTTATCTCGTTTGTTCTGCTTGTTATGCCTAGAAGATCCCCTGGAGTATCTCTTACATAATTCCACAATTGTCTCAAAAGGTTCTTTAGAGATATCTCCCTTTCCTAGCAAATTTAACATGTCTAAACAATCGTCCCTGATCCCTCGAAGCAGGATTATCTTGAGCACATCTAGTCCCATGTTCGTCTGCCCAGCTCTCTGCACATTGTACAGTAGCCTCTCTACAAAATCCTCCAAACTTTCATCCTCCTTCTGTACCATCTTGAATAACTCCTCTCTTTTGTCCCTGGTGTTGCAATATTCTTGATATTTTTCCAGGAACACTTGCTTCATCTTATTCCAATTAGCAATAGTTCCTCCCCCAAGGCTCATGAACCATCGTAATGCATTGTCCTTCAGGGTGGCAGGAAAAAGCTTCAGCTTTTGGGCATCTGTGACATAATCATAGCTGCGACAGAGGATATCGAATTCAAAAAGGAATTCATCTGGATCTTCTGCCGCCTTGCCATGGAAGCGAGGCAACACCGACGGTGAGATGTTTTTCATAGGATCTGTCCGTTCTAGCTGCTGTATTGGGAATTGCAATGTGGCCATAGTTTCTTCTGGCAGGGAATCATTTTCATGATGGTATTGTACCACTGCTTCTTCCTCTTCGTTCTCATGTCTGTTATTCATCTTTTCTTCTGTATCCTCTTCTTCGTTCGTTCCTGCGTTCCTTACCTCAGTTGTAACAGCTGCGTATTCTTCAGTTGTAATAGTTGCGTATTCTTCAGGTGTAGCAGCTGCGTATTCTTCAGTTGTAACAGCTGCGTACTCTTCAATTGTAACAGCCGAATCAGTCGTTCCTTATTTAGCAGGGGTATATGCAGGAATCACGGCTACTCCTATATCTTCCACTGTGGATCCTGATGCTGTCGCTCCAGGATCAGCAGGGCCTCTTCTGATAGGAGTCTCCCGTTGACGAGCTCTGACAGCTGAATCAGTTCTGTCAACAAGGTCGTCGATGAATGTTCTTCTACCCAACGATGGACCTCGACCACGACCCGAACCACCTGCACTGTTAGTAATTTGTGGGGTTTTGGGGGTTGGGAGGTGATCGCGTTTTACCCTCCTCGTATTCATGCGAAGCAGATCATTTCAAAAACAAACAAAAAGACTGTCTAAAAGCGATTATCAGATGCAACTAATGACTAGTGTTTAATTTTTATCCTTCCCCGACAACGGCACCAAAATGTCAAGCACTCTATATGCAGATAAATTACTACCAAACACACAGAGCATATGAAATTTATTGTCAACCCGAGAAAGTCTTCTTATTTCAAAGGATAAGTGCACAATATATGCTTAAACACAAAACCATTAGAAGTGAATATTTTTATCTTCTATCATCCATGTTCATCCCAAGAATCTATGCAATCCCAATTGCCTTCTAACTGCTATACTACAATTCTTTTCTATTATGCATCAATAAGAAATGGTATCAGATCTAATCAACAATTGCAAAAAGGAAATCTCATTCGCATTCTAAAACAATCACTCGTCTGATCTAATCAATCTGGGAATCATAAAGCATAAACTGAACATTACTCTAGAATTTCAAATGAAAAAGATTGAAGCAACTGTTCTAAGAAATTGAATTGCAGAATGGAAATCAATCAACACATAACAGGAAAGCTAAATTGTAAGAGCTCCTGGGATCACGTCTCAGCTGTGAGATGAACACGGTAGTGTGAACAGAAATTGAAATGCATAAAGCAACCTTGACTCAGTCGACTGTTATTCTACACCATTCACCAATCTCACAGAAATGTAATCTTTTACTGCGAAACCCACACAATAAATATTGCTGCTGCGTACAAAGGAAAGAACAAAGCATCACACAACAAGAAAGATAAAATCCTATTTTAACTCAGCAATCTCTGTGGAAGACGGGCCCAGTCTTCACACAGAGACGCTGGTTGAACAACACACTCTTTAGCTCAGAAGTAACCCCTTATATTAACAGAAGAATGAGTACATAGTTTTGCTCGGCTGCTAATACAAAATGAATTAATTGTTTGCTGTTCAACCCCCTGAGTCGAGGCAACTCACCCTATTTATACATACAAATCGTAACATCTAATCCCATAATTGGGCAGCCATGAAGATCTCTGATCTTCAGGCGCCCTAAATAATCTAGCTGTTACAATGCGTGGCAGAACAGAAATATCCAAATATGAGAGAGTTATTAATTGACCCAAGAGTGGCGGTCCTTCCAGCTCACAGCTAGACTCGAGCAGCAACATACTTAAGATAGCAAATTCTGTTACAGCTGCCCTGTCACGACTGTGCCTTGATTGATGATTCGAGCCCCAAGGAACCTTCTAAAAGGAACGAACATCCCTTTCTTTATGACTTGTTCAGCCCCGATCTTCCTGCAATCCATTTGTCTCAACTACCTTCATAAATCGCAACATGTTAGCACAATTTGAGAGATGCACAGCTTTAATTATCACAATCATAAGCATTAATAAAATAAAACAATGATCAGCCATACCTTGGTAATTTGGGGGATAAGGTAAGGACAATAGGTTTGATTGCCATGATAAATAGTGTAGGACAGGGGCAGGAAAGATGAATAATGATGACTAAAAAGGGCCAATTCTGGGATAAGGTAAGGACAATAGGTTTGATTGTTTGGATCCTGATGCCCCTGCTCCTGCTCCTGTTCCTCGTGGTGTTTCTTCCTCTATCGCGGTGGATGGTTGCTTGGTGTGCACTTTCCTCAGAATGGAGGATGATACTTTTGGTAATTCCATTCCTTTGTACTCATTCTACAACTTCACTCTTCCCTCGTCTCTATAACTTTGTTTCTTCTACCTTCATATCTGTTCCGCTCAGCTCTTCACAAATTATGCCCTGGTCTCATCCCTTCCCTTTGGTTTTATATCCCTATGTTAGTTGTCTTGTCTTTCTCCGCACCCAATTCTTCATTCAATGCTAACCTAGATCTGTGTACCTGTTGATGCCCCGAAATTCGCAGCACCAATAGTAGGGATTCTCCCTGGTAAGCAAGCCCAATTAGATCGCTCATTGTTTGGTGTGGGGAATCCATCCGATTAATGGTCCAACTACCTTATGTGTGATTATTAAAGTTATTTACCGGTTGCAGCCCGGTTCACCATTTATGTAATTTTATCTTTAATTATGAAATGCAAGTGCCCTAATTAAATGCAATGGAATTGACAGGTAGAAGCCTCGCAAGTGATGTGTAGGTTCTTACCTTCCGTCTTATCACTCTTTCCAAATCAATTCAATTATTAAATGATCTAAACTAACTATTCTATCCTATCCTATCCCTGCAGGGAGCAAGTTTGAATTAAGAGTAATATACTGGAAATGTTCATACAAGTATGACAGATAGCTGTTCAAACACAATATTCACATTTACAGCAGAAAGAAATACCAAAGATAGCTCTTATATGATAAAGCAATTTATTACTCATTTAGCACATAAACATTTGCACAGAAAGCAAAATCATTCATCACCATGAAGTAATTCAAGAAAGTTAGAACGATCTCACAATATGAGTTATGAATGTAAGAGTACCTTAACCTGGGTTTAGTCTAGTTTTACTTGCGATTTGCTAGTATGTCTGAATCCCGTCGATGATATTCTACATTTATTATGCCATGTGCCCGCTGTCTTGCCATCCAATCTTCTTTTAATTCTCCTAACTTTGCTTGGATTTCTTTCACGTGCTCCTCCTATCCCCTTTTTGCTTTTGCGATAATTTCTTTTCCTGCGGCCTTTTCCTTTTCCTCTACAACACTTTTTTTTTCATAAACTTATTCTAGCTACCGTGCGGAAGGACAATTGTCCCTGTACAATTTTAGTCGATTCCCATCAAAAAATCCTTCTAGGGGTTCCCCGTTCAGTTTTTCCAGTTGAATGGCCCTTGCCTCTATTACAAATTTTACAACATAAGGACCCAACCAATGCATTATGAACTTACCTGGGTGCTTCAGAAACTTGTTGCCCTACAACAAAATTGGATCTCCAACCTTGAACTAGTTTTACTTGATATTTCTGTCATGCCAAGCATTTTCGCGCGCTTTCTGAAATTGGTGATGAAATCCTATGACAAACTAGTTTTCCTCCAATTCCATTAGTTCTGACAATCTTCTTTCTACTACGCTACCATCCGTGAGCTCTGTCAGCGCAACAACCCGCAGACTCGTCACAATGAAATCCATAGGCATGACTGCCTCTTATCCATACACCAGCTTGAAGGGTGTTTGTCCTATTAGCTTCTTGTATGTTGTTTGATGTGCCCACAATACTGTACGAATAATCAAGTCCCAGTCATCTCGGTTTACGTTGCAGATCTTTGTCAGCACGGTCTCTGGGATCTTATTAAATGCTTCAATTGTTCCATTTTCTTGAGGGTGATGAGGGGTGCTCTTCTTGTGATAGATGTGGAACTCTTCTGTTAAAGAAACAATTGAGTTATTTAAGAAATGGGTCCCCTACTCATCATAATTCTTGGACATCCAAACCTTGTAGCCACATTTTCAAACAGAAACCACACAACTATCTGTGGGTTGCAATCCTTGACAGGTTTTGCTTCATCCCACTTGGTCAAGTAATATTTCGTGGTGATTATGTATCTTTCTCTTGACCTCTTCGCAAGTGGATTAATTGACCCAACAAAATCCACTACCCATTTGTCAAACACCTGTAGTGTTACTTGTGGCATCAATGGCAGCTCATCTCTTCTATATGGATTCCAACTCACTAGTAGATGTCACAGGTATGACATAATTCCTTAGCAATCTTATGAAGAGTAGGGCACCGAAGTCTTGTGCGCATAATATTCTGAGCTGTCGCTTTCACAACATAGTGGCCTCCCGCAACTCCTTCATGGTCCTCTTTCAATATCATAGGCCTTTCATGTTCTAATATACATTGTCGCAGAATCCAGTCTATGCCCAACTTGTACAAATTCCTTGCTATCAACTGGTAGTCAGTTGCCTTGAATACTAGTTGTTTCTTCTGTGCAATCGTGTACTCGGTTGGAGCTGCTCTAGTACTCTAGAACTATGCAATCTTTGAGAAGTAATCACCAACCATTTGAATTGTGAACAAATGCGCATCTAGTAGACTGTCATCTATATTTTATGTATCTTCCCATGTTTCTTTGCGCGACAAGTGGTAAGGTCTTGAGTTTAACTTTCTTGGTTTCACAATGACATGAAAATCGTATTCTTGGAATAATCACAACCATATACATATCTCCCCCCCAAAACTAGCTTGTTGTCCAAGTATCGTAACACAAAATGATCGCTATGCATCTTGAAATGTGATCCCAACAAATAATGCCTAAACTTCTACAACGCATACACCATTGCCAATCCTTCACACTCTGCCGTGGTGTAGTTTTGTTCACTGGTTGACGACTTCCTGTTAGCAAATACAATAGGATGATCTAGGTCTCCTTCCCCTATATGGGCTATAACTGTACCTAACGCCACATATGATGCATCCACATGAACATGGAATTCTTTCTTCCAGTTTGGAAATACCATAATCGGCGCATTGACTAGTTTCTACTTCAAGACATCCAAGATCCGTTGACACTCTTCGCTCCATTGAAACTTGACATCCTTTTTAAAAAAAAATTGTAGTGGGTCTATGCATGCCCTTTGATAAACTTCCCGTAGTATCATGTATGGCCCAGTGTAGTGCGTAATTGTCACATTGAAGTAGGTGGTGGTAAATCAACAATTGTAGCAATCTTCGCAGGAGCCACCAACAATCCTTTCCTACAAACTACATGACCCAACAAAATACCAAATGGTGTGAAAAATATGCAATTCTTCAAATTGCAGGATATCTAGAACTGTTTGCATCTATCTAACATCAAGTGCAGAAGTTCAATATGGTTCTTCAATAGACTAAATACTGTCAAATCATTGAGATAGACTTCTAAAAAATTATGAATAAATTCTTTGAATGTTGTAACAACCACTGGAGAAAATATTGCTTGCGCATTCTTCAAACCAAAAGGCATCACGGTATATTGGTAGCATCCCCACTCGGTTGCAAAGGTTTTCTTGTGCCTATCTTCCTTTGCAATATTTATCTGGTGGTACCAAGAAAACCCATCAACAAATGAATAAGATTCTTGTCCTCCTACATTCTATAACACTTCATTTGTGGATGGAGTAGGGGATGAGTCATGTAGACAGGAATCACTTAACTTGTGCAAATCCACACAAATTCTTATTCCTCCTATCTTCTTATCTTGGACCACCATTGGAATAATCAATTATGATTCTTTAATAGGTTTTATAATCCCAGCTTCCAACATCCTATCTATCTCATCCTTTACTTTATCCTTGTATACCAGGTTTAGTCGGTATGGTTTCTACTTCACTGGTTTAGCATCGGGCTTCAAAGATATCTTCATCTCTTCTAGCTCTCCAACAATCCCTTTCATCTCTGAAAATTTAGTGGGAAACAGATCTTGATATTCGTGTAGTAGATCTGCAACCTTCTCTACAATTTCTTCATCCCAATAATCACCAATGTTTGCAAACTTGGGATTATATTTTGTACCAATATTAGTCTTGAGTGTCTTTAATGGCTTTGCATAATCAGCAGATCCAAGCTCTAGGAATTCTATTGCGCGCTCTCCCTTGGTCTCTAGTATTCGCACATTTCTTCGATCGTCATCCTCCTAGTCTTCTTCAACAACTTTATAGCACTCCAAAAGATCCTCAATAGTCGTAGATTATTTATGTGTACTGCATATGGGTATGGATTCTATCTAATCTTTTGGTGCACATTTGTTTTCTTGATAGTCTGCAACACTGCGTCCACCGAAGGGACCTCATCCTCAAAACTGAAGGTTACCTTGAAATTGTGCATCATCTCCCCCCCAATCTGATGTGCCTCTGTGCATTTCCAGATCTACATACCAGTTCTTTGGGATGGTGTCCAAAGTGTGCACAAATAAGTGTGTCCATTCTTGCTTTAGTACTTCCCTCAATGTTCGAATTCATTGCACAACATGCTCTGACGGACAACTTAGCCCCGTATACTTCTACACAATATACTTAGTCTCGAACCTAACTTGTAACAATATTCTGCACTGCTGCCAATCACCCATTTTCTTCTTATGAGCAACCCACCATCTTGAAGGGGTCGCTTTCAGCATGACATCCAGTGCTAATAATATTTGTTGCTATGGTATCTACACTTCAAATGCTTTTACAAAAGAATCGACCTCAATAATTCCATCATACCTCAGGGGATCACATACCTCGGTTCCAATCTAGCGCAATGCACAGGTGATATGCACACATCTCCTTATAGATACTACATGCATCCTCTACTGCCAATATTCAAAATATTCTTATGATTCCCACATGCGAGAGATGACGTTACGCTAGTTGAGTACGCTATCGACATTAGGATTGACGTAGCCATCCTTCCGCGCGGTCACATTGTAGAAGTTCTCTAGTTCGTCGTTTCTGACTGGTTCCACATATCATCTTTGTTCTGTAGAATCCAATGTCGCAATAACTATTAAGTTTTCTCCTTCAAATATCATTTGCCTCTTTTTCAGATCAATGATAGCTTGGTTGGAGAATTCCCAATCGACACCAAACAATGCTAGATATGACTTATTTCCATCCACTATATCGATAACTTCGAAGTCTGTTGTGTTGTGTTGCGCACTCCATCAATATCAACCTGTACTCTTGTCAATATTCCTATTAGAACAATTTTGAGTTGATTGGCCAATATTAATTGAATAGGTGACCAGATTAACTTGGGTTTACCCATCAATTCCCATGCCTGCTTCAAAAGAACATTCACATTAGACCCCAAATCTAAAATGATGAAGTCCATGTCATAGTCCCGAACCTAACTTGTAACAATATTATGCACTGCTGCCAATCACCCATTTTCTTCTTATGAGCAACCCACCATCTTGTAGGGGTCGCTTTCATCATGACATCCAGTGATAATAATATTTGTTGCTCTAGTATCTACACTTCAAATGCTTTTACAAAAGAATCTACCTCAATAATTCCATCATACCTCAGGGGATCACATACCTCGGTTCCAATCTAGCGCAATGCGTAGGTGATATGCACACATCTCCTTATAGATACTACATGCATCCTCTACTGCCAATCTTCAAAATATTCTTATGAGTCCCACATGCAAGATATGATGCTACGCCAATTGAGTACACTATTGGCATTAGGATTGATATAACCATCCATTCGCGCGGTCACATTGTAGAAGTTCTCCAGTTCGTCGTTTATGACTGGTTCCACATATTGTCTTTGTTCTGTAGAATCCAATGTCGCAATAACTATTAAGTTTTCTCCTTTAAAGATCATTTGCCTCTTTTTCAGATCAATGATAGCTTGGTTGGCGAATTCCCAATCGACACCAAGCAATGCTAGATATGACTTATTTCCATCCACTATATCGATAACTTCGAAGTCTGTTGTGTTGTGTTGCGCACTCCATCAATATCAACCTGTACTCCTGTCAATCTTCCTATTAGAAAAATTTTGAGCTGATTGGCCAATCTTAATTGAATAGGTGACCGGATTAACTTGGGTTTACCCATCAATTCCCATGCCTGCTTCAAAATAAAATTCACATTAGACCCCAGATCTAAAATGATGAAGTCCATGTCATAGTCCCAAATCTGTGCACTAATCCAGAATTCCCTATTCATCCTCTTCTTGTGATGTACCCGATTGATTGCTCGATGTATGACAAATATCTCTTTATCTTGCGCACACTAATTGATTAGCTTATGTAGCATATTCAATGCAGCTTCGTCCTTTATCAATTCCAAACAATTGTTTAAGAAGCTTTTCAACGTACCTGTCTTCTCAACTAGCCTTTTTGGAATTGAATAATCGTAGATCAGAGGCATGTCATTCACAGGTGTCCCGTCATACATAGGTTGCGACATTGATTCTCTACATCATATTAGCTCCTTCCTTGCTGGTATGTGTCCTTATCTCTTCGGGGATCAAATGTCACTTTGGGATTTGTCGCTTCTCTAACCCATTGTTCAGTCCTAATTCTTGGATTTGTTACATCGAATCCTATTCTAGCTCCTCTGCACGTAACTGCTGCTATCTTGGGTTGGTTGTCGTGCTCCTCTACTACAATCATCTACACATTATGGTTATTCTGATTCCTTTTCTCCTATCATTTCACAACCAAAAGTGGACAATTTTCTGTTGCATGGTGTAGTTGTCTGTAGTATGTGCATGTCGTACACAAGTTCTGACAATCCCACGCAAAATGTACCTGTTGGCCACAATTGTAGCAGATAATAGGTCCTCTACCCATATCAAATCGTCCTCTTCCTCAACCTCTGAATCCTCCTCATCCTCCTTGATTATAGTCCCTTGGAGTGTTATTTTGATGTGGTGTGCCTTTCGGTCCAGCCTCCCCTTGGACTATGTATGCATCTAAAGTGCACTCTCTCATCAGATCTAGTGCACGACAATCCTTCAAATCATGTCCTAAAAATTTACAAAAATTGCAAAACAAACTTCTGGGAGTGCTCACATACTTTTGTAGCAAGGGACAAATAGCATGGAGATGATTTCCTCTACATATCTCTCACCATACCCCTCCTCCCATGGGAAAGGTATTTGGAGCTATTATAGCCAAATACTCTCTATATGATGGACACTTGTTCTTATGATGGCCTTCCTTTCTGCAGGTTGTGTACCATATCTCTTTGAGCTTTCCCTTCCCTTTATCAATCTATTACAATTGAATTGTCAGCGTCGCTAGATGTGACTAAACTTGAGCCACCCTACGTCATTCTCTCCTACAGGGTATGCTTCCAACTTCATGGAAAGTTCTAGTGTGTCTAACTGCGATGCAATTTTCTATTGTGTCAAGGGGCAATATATTTGTGGTAACAATCTTACTATGAACCACTCCTTATGTTGCTCCTCTGGGATCTGGAATGTCACCCTGCCCATCAACACTTTGAGCCTTTGGTCAAACTCCCAAACTGATTCATTCATAAAATGTCTAATCTATTTCAATTTTGGAATGCACTGTGACTTAGATTTTGGTTTCTTGAACTCCTTTAACAAGGCTTATTTGATGTTGTCCAACGTTCTGGATTGTGTAGTGGTTTGATACTTCATGTACCATGTCAATGCGTGATCTCTAAATGTTGTTACTAGCTGCGCTATCTTTATAGCCTCATCCCGGACTTGCTTTACTTTCCATATTGCCTCACAAACAAACAAATGGTGGTATGGATCGTATATCCCCACTCCATGGAAGACATGCATCTGCAAGGTGGGGTTTACCCCTACCATTTTGTTCTGTGTGGTATTATGAATTGGCACTATTGACTTACTCTAAGTTGTCGCACTACTTCCACTACTATGGCTACCTTTACTAATATTGCTAACTGCAAGTGAAAAATCTTTAGTTCTTACCTCAGAATTCAAAAATGCGAATGGGGTCGTGGGTTCAACGTAGATCCTGGCCTGAGCAAGGTATCTTTTTTTGTTGGACCGAACCAATGGTCTTTTTTCATTTTCTGTGTGCGATAGTCCATCGAACTGGAATCCTACACAGATGTCTCTTTCTTCAAACTCACTGCAATGCTCCTCTATCTCAACCGTAGTCCTCTTCCTACTATCTTTCCGATTTTTTTTTCCACTGCACAGTAATCTAGTCTCTTCTACCATCACATATTTGTATTCTCTCAACATTCTCATCTCATCCACTCTTTATTCATTCTTTCCTTCTTTCACTTAGACCATCCTGTGGTCAACCCCCAGTTCCCTTATGCGCGCGGATATGCTTAGCTATTAGGGTGATCTAATTCCAATGTCATAATTTCTTTGTCACACAACATCATCTTGACCCAAGTATACAATGACTTCAGATATCTTCCATGCAAATCCTTAAAGAAATCCCTCTTAGCAATGTTGTACGATTGGGTAAAATCTATAGCAAACTCTATAGCATAACCCCTCAATACACTATCCCACTGGAACTCTACTACGCGCGAGATCAGGTTACTTACAATATTGACTTGTTGGATCAATTCAGGGGTCCAACTCCTCAGTCTAACAATGCAGAAAGTCTGGTTTTGTTCGACTAACCTTAATAGACAATCTACCAAAATTATAGGGAACTCGCCAAAGAAAATCTCGTGCATATCTGTGTATAGATACTTCTGTAATCACCGCTCTGTGCTGATCCAAGTGTTCTTGTTATGATCTCTAGCAAATTCGTAATCCTTTGCTTGTAACCACTCTTCTATCTCCTCCTTAGTTGGTCTCCACATAACCATTAGTTAACCTCCACCTTCCCTTCAGTTGCAGATCCCGGTCTTGGCAACGAAACCATTTGTTGGCACGCAATGGGAAGACCCAAGTTACAATGTAAATTCACCAACAAAACCCTAGATACCGACCCTTTTGATATCACCTGCAAGCAGATGAATTCTAACCCAAGGCATATATGGGGGCTACATGAACCAAGCTTCCGCAGTGCTAAAGGGATATAAGGTATTCATTCCACTTATCTACCATACATTCACCTTACTATGCAAAAGTAGATTGCATATTCATAGGAACTGACAACATATTCAAAATAATAATGGAAATAGAGCATGCATGCGCATAATAAATAGAACATCCATCACATCAAAACACATAAGAAATTTGCTCCAAAACAAATTCACTTCAATATTATTATCATTTGGCACAATCTTATAAAACCTACGCTCTACGCATCATATCTCTATCATAAACCCAAAAACACCCCAACATTACATAGCATAAGAGCAACTACTTAAGGATTCTACCATGGAGGCAATTCATGAACAACTATCAGAACAACCCAACAACAACTTAGCCAACAACTAAAGAATGACTAAAAATAACCCCCAGCCCCAAAGATCCCTTACTTATTTATACATTTTAGAATGGGGTGAGCCCTTTACAATGTGGACACAAGTGCTCAACTACTTCTAACTAACTTCCACATTTTGTGCGCTTTGGTCCTTTGGATGACTGGTCGAGCGGTCTACTTCCGATGCACAACTCCCAAAACTAGTCCAAAAACCCGCTTCAACAGTGAAAAACCTCAAGCTAAACCATTTAAAGCATTGTTACTCGTTGCAGCTTGGGGAATCCAATTGGTTAGAAACTCAAGTTTATTTGAAGATAAAGTCATCCCTCCTCAAATATGTGCTTCTCAAAGTATAACTATTCTTAAGAGTTTCATGCAGATAAGGAACCCAAAACCTTGCAAATTAATAAGACAAGAAGTCATTAATAAAACGGGAGCATGGAATTACTTCGATGGAGTTGCTTAGGGGCTACCATATTTTGGGAGAGTTGGAGGAATTTTATATTGTTTCAAGTCCACTTTCTAGAAATAAAAGGCAAGTTTGGGTAGAAGTACGAATAATCGGGAAAAACGAATAGCTTTAAAATTCTAATGCTAACTATAGAGAAGGGAATTCATAAATTATAGGCGATGGGCAACTCCAAAGTTGTTATTGATTGGATGAAAGGATTATCTTCTACGAGGAATTTTCATTTAGGACTCATCTTCTACAAGAAATGAAGGTTCTTTCTTACATGTGTATAGAGAGAGGAATTGCATTATTGATGCCTTATTAAAATTGGTTGTGCAAATGGTTCCAGGTACTTGGCATATCTAAGCTCATCAAGAATAGTTATGACTGAATATGCTCTAGGAACTTTCATATGACATATTCTATGATACTATGATACTTTGCATATATGTTAAAGTTATGGTGATTTTTCCTTTTTTCTGTCAATGTATGGATTTGCATGATGCCTAGGCTGACTTAATTATGTAATTTTGTTCACTTTTGAGAATTTGATGGTATGTAAAAGGACTTGTATTGAATAGTTCGATTCAAAACAATATGGTCCACCTTTAAAGACCTTTGAAAGTTTGATATAGTTGGATGGTGTATGTAGTTATGCATAATAGTTTCTTTTCTTGTACCAGAAGTAGAAGTAGGAAGAGATCAATGAATGTCAAAAGAAGTAGGAAGAGATCAATGAATGTCAAAAGGCATCTAGAAAATGCAATTTTGTTTTTTACTCAATGAAATTACAATTTTTTATTTTATTTTATTTCTATTTAAAAAAAAGCTTTCTCACTTGAATAAACTTTTTTATAAAACTATTGAAAAAAAAAACTTTTTTATAAAACATTTAACTAGATTTGACAAGCAAAATCCCTCTTAACGGGCATTTTCCCCATCAAACTCCATCCTTGGTGGTTTAGTTTCTGGACGGGGTTTATTACATATGATCAATTGGGTGTGTAAAAGGATAAAAATCATAAAGCCCATTTAGGTTGGATTAACTTGTGTGGATTTAGTGGCAGGGTACACATTTGTTTGTTTCTTTACATGGAACTAGATGAGCAGAGTAGTGCAATGTTTTTGTCTACAAATGGTGCACCCAAGATGGCATTACTTATAGGAAATTACACTCCATGCATTACTTATACGCAATTACACTCCATGCATATCAAAGTGAATTGTGTATGATTATACAATCTACATTTTCTTAATGCATGAACCTTCAAATCTCTCTTCCTATTAATCTTAAAGTGGATATTCGTGTCACCTTAATGTGGAATTGGGGTTTATAGCAGTTTACCCTTGATCATTTAAGCATTTAACACATAATAAAAATGATAATATTGAAAGGTGTGTTTTCTTTAGAAAAGAGAATTATGATTATTGTCGGGAAAAAAGCTCACTTGCATTGATAAGATGGTCCACAAAGGGTAAAACATGTTTATGGAATTTGAAATTACAATATGGTATACACAAAGGTAAAACATGTTTATGGAATTTGAAATTTAATGAAAGTGTGAAATGCCCACTTTATCATCAAACTAAGTCCTACTAACAAAGGTGATTACCTCACTTTACCATCAAACCAAGACCTCATTGACAAAAATAAAACTTCCTTTGATTCAAGCAATTAAAATTTATTGAAAATTAATAAGGAGTCATACGAAAGATAATTAAAGAGTAGGTATAAGCAATTTTATCGCAAGATTAAAACTATATGTACCATATTGGATTGATATATGGGGAGTTGTGAATACTTAAATTTTCACTAATATCATATAAATACTCACTTTAATACGGGGGAGAGATTTGAACCATGCACCTCTTCCATGCATGAGAAAACACTTCACTAATACATTATAGGGTGACCCCCTATAATTTTGGGAGGTCCGAAGGAGAACATTTGGGTGCACTTTGGTCCTCATGGATAGTATCATGTATGCTTCATACGTTTGACTAGTACTTCTAGTAATTACCTCATAACTACCTTAAGGTGTTAATAAGCAAATATCAAGGAGAACATGAAACTGAGGCCTTTTTCCACACATATACATGTAGAGGGCATGTTATACATGTATCACAAATTCAATCACTACTTCATGATTCCCTCGTGACTACTTTAAATTTCATATAAAACCCTCATAAAAATGAGAATTCCACCAATATCAAGAAATGCATATTTACCATTTCTTTAGATACTTTGCGCTTAAATGCAAAGAATATTTAATAAACTCTTTTACAAAAAACTTCAATGATTTCGTACATATTTTTAAGCATACACTTATCAAGTTAGGTCACCATAACAATGAAAAAAAAACTAATTCCATGGTATCATAACAATAACAAAGAGCGAGGAGCGACATGAACAATGGGGTCCTATATGGATTTGAAGGAAACCATGTTGTAACATTTGCTTGGAGCTATGGAATAATGACCGATAGGTAGGCATAATTGCATGTTCTCTATTACGGTGTTAAAATTCTTCACTCCCAACAAAACAAGAATGACATAATATTTGGATACTCATCCTTGGTTATAAGCTTAATCATCATCCTTGGTTATAAGCTTAATCAAGAGAAAAATTGCAACAAAGGATTTCAATGTTGTCTTGTTTGCTATTGAGAATCCTAGAGCTATTTCCCTCTCTCAATATAGCCTAGATTTACCATATATGAAGAGAAAACAATAGTCACGTAGACAAGAATGGTTAGCCCGAGCAAAGGAATGATAAAGGAAAACAAGGGACCTCCAAGCCAAGCTTGGATCCCCAAGTCCCATGGTTTTTGCATACAATTTGTATTGAGAAATGGGGTTCAAAGTAATGGGATCCTCCACCCCCGAGCATGCAAATTAAAGGATTCCATACAAGTTGTAGTCGCTAGGACAATTAGAACGGGTTCGAGGGAAGAGTATTAACTCCCTCTCATGCCTTCAGTCCTCCCACATATTTGCAAATATTATGGCATGGTTTTAAGTTAAGGCAGGGAGTAATGGAAGGCCTATGTGAAGGTGAGATAGTTGTTAAGTTCTGGATCTTGTATTGTAATAAACTATGCCCACAATGACCTATTTTTTGTGCTTCAATGTAATGGCATCTTAGTAAAAACATGTTAGTGGTCTATCGTGGCATGGGGAATAGAGTTTGAAATGAATTTGGGATAATATCTAGCCTTTGCATTCGAAGACCTGGTATTACCTCTTATTAGCTACAAATTAATTGAAAACAACAGCTTTGAGTACCTACTCTTGTTCATTTATTACTTTATAGAATCCCTCTAAATGAAGCCCTAGTGAGTCCTATAGTTGTAGTTTTATTTCTTCCATACATGTATAGAAATGGAAAATGAGATAGGATTTAGTGGAACATTGAGGAATAAATTTAATGATGTTAAGAGAGTATTCAGACATCTCTCAGGGAAGATAGATGGGATGCAACAAGCAGTGGAATATCTCAACAAACACATGGAAAAGCAATCCTTGAAGCAAGAGGAATTAGAACAACGCATTTAGCAATAGTACAAGAGGACAGGCACAATGACCTTTAAATGCATTGTTGCCTCATATTAGGATTTGCAAGGGCTCAAATTCTTTAGTAACCCCTTCTCTTGTGTCGATTGGATCAGATGTGGAATTAGAAGCAAACGAATCCACTCTACAACAAGCATAACAAAAATTGAAGGATATCAGGAAAGCCCTCAAGCTTAGGAACTCAAAGTAGAAGCCATCATCATGATAGTTGCACATAGTGGGAATTTCATGGCACATAATTCAAACCTCTTCGCATGTTTTTTTTGTATATGGTTATTTGGTTATTTTGTTAAGAAATAGTTATAGGTCTCATCAAATAGAAGTCTTTTGGCAATGTTATAAAGGTTTTTTGAAGGAGACAATTGTTGAGTAAAGTTGTCATTGATGTCAACATGGCTATGTGATGTTGTCATTGATGATGTGGCAATGGTAATGATGATGTGGAAATGGTAACGATGATGTGGCAATGATGTTGATGATATGGCAGGCATAAATGGAGATTGTTTGAAGCCTTGAAGAGCTTTGAAGGACCCTTGAAATAAGTGTATTTTAACTCCAAAGTGGTCCTCTTATGTCATATCTATTAAGCATGGACCTCATGAGATGAGATAACATGTGGTTGTTTCCACATGCCCACTTTGAGTGGTACAGAAATGGAGCAAAGGCCTAAAAGCATTGAAAATGCCCCTAAAGCAATGATGATGCATCCACAAGACCATGATGACGAGAAATGTGAAGATGCCCCTAAAGCAATGATGATGTGTCCACAAGAACATGATGATGAGAAATGTGAAGATGCCCCTAAAGCACTGATGATGTGTCCACAAGACCATGGTGATGAGAAATGAGAAGAAGCCCCTAAAGTGAAAATGATGTGTCCACATGACCATGTGAAGTGAAAAGAATCCCCTAAAGTAATGATTATGTGTCCACATAATCATGATGATGTGAAGAATCCCCAAATCCCCTTGATGAAGACATGAAGTGGTCAATAAGACAAGTCAAATCCCCTTGATGAAACCATGAAGTGGTCATTGACCCTTTTAAAGAAGCCCCTAAAATGTGGAAGAAAAAATTGATAATAAGTTAGGGTTGACCTAACCTAAAACGTGGAAGACAAAATTAATAATAAGTTATAGGGACGACCTAACCCTAAAGTGAATTAATTAAAAAGTGACTTGGAAAGGTATAAATACAAGGGAGATCATTTCATTTGTAGTATCTAAGTTATTCATCTCTAATGTGTACTTCTAAGGAGGAAAAGAGGAAAAACATGAACGTACAAGAGGAGGATTTTATGAAGAGTTTGAAGGATGATCTTGGGTTTTTCTCTTAATTCTCTATCTTGACGGAAATTTGCATAACTTTCTCATACAATATTGGAATTACAAACTTCTTAGCTCGTTGGAAATCATGTTGTAAGGGATATGTGATGACATGATCTAGGGTTTGTTTTAGTAAAGGACATGGCACATGACTAGGGTTTCTCTATTCTTTCTTCATCTTGTGATCTTGGCAAAGTTATGGTTCTACCATATGTATTAGGGTTTCTCTCTTGGTGATATTCGCATAGATTATGGTGATATTGGCATAGATTGTAATGATGATCTTGACATAGATCATGGTGATATTGGCATAGATTATGATGATGATCTTGGCATAGATCATAATGATATTAGCATAGATTATGATGATGATCTTGGCATAGATCATGGTGATATTGGTATGGACTATGGTGATGTTATTGTCATGATCTAGGGTTCCTCTCTTGGAATGGAAGGGGTTTGAAGATGATAATGATGTTAAAGGTTTGAAGAAGCAAACAAATGAAGTCTATGCATGGTTGTTTCTAGGGTTTGATTATAGACTTGAGAGGAACATTTTTGGTCCTATTCTTGAAGGTTTTATTCCATATTTGGAGAATAAATTTGAGGCATGTATAGGTTGACATAGTGATAGTGACAGTGATAGAGATTGTGATAGTGACAGTGACAGAGATTGTGAAAGTGAGAGTAACAGTGACAGATATTGTGAAAGTGAGAGTAACAGTGATAGAGATTGTGACATAGACAGTGACAATGACAAAGATTGTGATAGTGACAGTGACAGTGCTAGAGATTGTAACAGTGATAGTGATAGTGACAATGATTGTGACAGGGACAGTGACTGTTACGGTGACAATGACAATGATAGTGACAATGATAGAGACAATAATAGTGATAGTGTGAAGATATTGACAGTGTGAAGACAATGACAATGATAGGTTGATACTCTTTCTCATATCAGGGTGGTAGGACGGGGCAAGGATAGGAGATTGTAGTCTCCTTCAAGTTAGTGCCTAAAAAGTGTGAGTTGGAGCTCACCGAGGATTAGTGTCCTCTCTATAGGTTGGTTCCTATACATCAGGGGGTTGGTGCCTCCTTCCAGTCAATGTTGGTAAATTAGGGAGTTGGAGCTTCCTTCAGGTTGGTGCCTGTAAATTAGGGGGTTGATACCTCCTTCTAGTTGGTGCTGGAGAATATTGGAAGTTAGTGATTCCTATGGATGTATTCTTGTTATTACATAAGAAAAGCATTATGTGGTTTTCTCTTGTTTAGGTTTCCATGTAAAATCTCTTGTGCATTGTGTATGATTTTGTGTGATTGTTTTATGTGATGACGAATGGCATTATTAATAGTTAATGTTATATGATATGCTTAAGGTTAAAAACGTTACAAAGTGCTCAATACTGATTCACCCCCCTCTCAATATTGGTGAATATTTGAACAACAATAGTCTATAGGATTAGACCTGCAAGAATTTAGTGAAATATGTAATACATGTAATGTTTGTTGTTTCACTTATCACATCCTTTTATATAAAAAAATGCTTAACCATTCTTATAAAAAACAACAATAATAAAGGGTGATGTTTAAAAGTGGATAAATGGAAATATGGATACATTATTCAGTTGTGATATTATTTTCCTTCTATGTGTTGCTATCTTAGTTTTGGACCTATTGGTTTGGTTTCTCTTTAGTGTTCTTTGTTTTTCTCATAGCTGCTTGTTTTTATTAGTTCTTTTTTAAGTGGTTGACTTAATTAGAAACAAGAAGGAACACTTTTGATAACTATCTATAAGGAATTTCAAGATATATATCTGAAAGAAAGAAAACATTACAGGTAAATTATCTCGAGGCAGACCCCAGGCACTTCCCCTCATTTCGACGATGGTACCCAAGGTAAGCCCTATATTCTTCAGGCACAAGGCCATTACAACGATATACTCATTATGAGCTCAACACGTCACTTACAGGAATAGAACCTAAGTGGGGAGGATAACACTCCATCCCACAACCACTCAGACTAAACCCAATTGACATATATGAAAAACCTTACCTTTCTTACTGGATTCATTAGTTTCCCTACTAAAGAAAAACTTGGACACAATCTTGCATTGTGACCTAAGTTCAATGGGAATTTTGAGTTTTAGAAACTCCAACCATCTTATTAGAACCATAAACTTTGAAAAACCATGTAAAAATCCTCTCAAATTATACTATCTTTTGTTAGTTCATGGGCATGCAGCCCTTAGTTTCCAAATAGATTGAACAAAATCCCCAAATTCATCAACAAAGATTTAGTGTTTGAAGGGGGCCCTTATATGATGCAAATAGAGGATTGATGCATTGGTGCACTAGATCATGGTGGCTTTATCCCATCTGTCGTTTCACCCCAATCCATCCCACTGTGGATGGGACTCCTTGGTATTCTTATGGAGTTTTGGTGTTACTCCATCTTTAAACAAGAGGGAGAGGATTTCAAATCCTTCACAATTGCCTCAAATTTCACAACATATTCCATTATTTTGTCTTGATAAGTTTGTGTGTGGACTTCGATTTAAATAAACCACTACAAACTTCTTTAGTGCTACAATTTATGGGGTGCACATGGATCAAACCCTAGAATTAGAAAGCATTCCTTACAATGACAAAGTTTGTCTCAAACCTTGACATTTAGCCTTGCATGTTTTAAAACAAACCAAAATCAACTAGTGGAGAACAAAACCAAGAAAACCCCAAAGTGGAAGTCCTCTAATTTCACAAGACTTGCAACTCGACATGATGGAGATGCATACTATAAGACAATCGAGAGGAAAACTTTGGGGTCTACAAGAAAAAAAGAAAAAGATAGCCTAAAAAGCATAGTGGATCCAAGTCCCTTTTAAGTACTAAAGGAGTCAAATCAAATAGGAACTAAGCTCAAGGAAGTCATAGATAAGCATCCCCATGATATAAAATGGTCTTATCTTCTAAACCAAAAATAGGAAGAGCTAACCATGATTTCCTTGGATCCGTAAAGGTTGGTTTCATTTGATCAAGCTTTAGTTCAATCTGACCATGTTATGATACATTAATCAACCTACGAGTTATAGATGGGACATATCAAATGATAACAAAACTAAGTTAAAAGATAAAAGATATTACAAGTTGGGGAATTAGAAATTTAGTGTCTAGCCCCATAAAGCAACCTAAGTTTAAGAAAAAAGGGCAATAGATTGTTACCATGGGAATTTATCTTGTATGTACCAAATAGTACCAACCCTAAGGTGCATTATTATGTGGTCACTGTATTTTTTACGGAGCATCGTTATTTGTCCATAACTTTGGAAATATTTAGCATTTTCCTTGATGTTGTTATTGACTGTAATGTTTCCCTCAAAAGTTGTGCACATGGTTTGATGGCCAGTGTGCTTCCTTTTCAAGATATATGGAATGCATGGGAACAAGGCTATAACTCACACACCCCCTTGACTTGGAAAAACTTGATCAAGGTGCACTCCATAGTTTATTTAGTCTATTTTAATCATTGTCGAGGCACACAAAGCACAAATATGTTGGGATTATTCTGTAATTTAGATTATGGAATCTTTCTTCATCTAAAATCTTTGCAAGGATCTAAGAATCCTATAAAAAAGCCTCATTCACATGGGAGTGATATATTTCATCTTAGCTTTTGATCTAAGCTTGGTTAGAGTTTTTGGATTGGTTCGATAGCTTTGGATAGATCTTGGATTATTTTTCTTCTAACACAAAACAATGCCCAATTTGATTATGGAGGTTTGAGAGGAGAATCATTACCTTTATATACACTTGCCCAATTTGCTTGTAGATATTTGAGAGGAGGATTGTTGGGAGAATGATCTAAAGACCATTTATACGAGATATTATGCTTGAAGAGGAACAAACCCAAGGAGAAAGGACTTGGAGCCATTTCCCCACTCAATGGTATGTATTTAGGGATGCAATATTGTCTTCTCCTAATAGAATGTCCTTTCATATGCACCCCTCGCCCCCCCCCCCCCCCCCACACAACATTTTATTTATATTGGTTTAATGTTGTTACTTGAATGATTTCCTTTCCTTAATTGAGCTAATCAAGTAGAACTTAAATGATTGTCATTTAGTTTTGCAATTGAGATCTAGGGTTGCTACTTGTGGCATGGGAAGGTGTTTTAGCTTGTCTCATGGATAGGATTTGTGGAGATAGGACCTCCTATTCTTGCTTGTCCATTAAAATTTGGAAGATCCATCAAGGAGCACAAGTTATAGGTTCCTCTCTTGATCCCTTGTTTACCAAATCCCTCATTACTTTCTTGTTTCCTTAGCTTAGTTAAGTAAAATATAATTTGTTTGTTACTTGCCTTTCAATCAACTAGTGGGGATCAAGTAGTACCAACCATACGAAAAATATTGTCAATAGAATGGAGAATCAATTAGGGAGGGATTCAGGTTAAGGTTTTCTACTCTCTAGATTCTATTTGTTTCCTTTGTCCATTTAAGATCTAGGATGACAAAACACTGTAACCATGTTCATATCTTAATTTTTTTATGGGTTTTCTCTATGTTTGCACTATTGTTTATGACTTTCCTATGCACCAAGAGCAACTTTATTGAAGGAAACATGCAAGCATCACCCCTTGGGCATTGTTGTTTTGAGAAACCATGCATCCATGACTTCCTATATTGGTTGTTTTGGGAAAACAAATGCTTGGGTTGTTTTTTGTTGAAAATTATTTTCGGGGTAATTTCATTTGTTTTAGATGTAGATCCAATACCTATTGCCTATCTGTATTGAAATTTGAAATCAACAATTACGAGAAAAGTGAAGAGGTTGTTGATTATTTTGAAGAAATTTTCCTTTTAATCATTGACTTGTGGATTCCATTTTTACAATAAAGATGTAAAGGGAACATAATGAAAACCTTATTAAGCTTCTCGAGGTTTGTTGTGTCATGACACCATGCATCTTCTTCAAGACACATACCTTAACATTAACCTTAATAAACGTAACTTAGACTCTTCTTCTTTTGGTTTAGTATACCAACATTAGATTAAGCTTTGTCTTTTGGGTAATTGACACGTCTTCTTAACACTTGTTAATGTGCGGGGTTATTTTTTTATTTCTAAACTTGATATTCCCATGGAAGTGTGACACCTAATGATTAATTAATTCATTTCTTTGAATTAGTGTATGTGACATATTGGTTTTCTCCTTGAAGTTCCAATGTATCCTGAGCTCGATCTTGATTTCCTCTTTGATAGAAATGTTTGTAGTATTTATTCACAGAGTAGTGTTACCTACTAAGTTGTACTTAAAAACTTAGTTGGAATTTCAAGTGAGCGGGCAAAGTTTGAACATGTTTCATGTTCATTATTAGTGATCTGAAGTCCATCAGGCCTTTTTATGGGCCCTTTTATTTTTATTTTTTCTTCACATGTCCATGCCCTGTGGGGTTTGTAATAAAATATGCTAACATGGTATTTTTATGTAAAGGACTTGGCTTCCTAGGACTTGTCAATCAATTCAGGTATTCCAAGGAGTTTTTTCACTTATTAATTGTGTCTTGTGTTTTAGCAAGACATAATTTTTGAGTTTTTCTCCTGCTCCTCCAAAGTTGGAATGCCTAGCGTGGTCGTTAGGCCTTAGGAGGTTGTTAAAGTCCATGGGTCAATGTATATGAACATGTTAGACACTAATTTTGAGTCATATGGACATGTGCTAGGTTCCCCTAGTTTTTTTTTATGTTTTGGAAAAATAAAATTTTCCCGTAAAATTAAGCCATTTTTAATGGTTTAATTAAAAAATTTGAAAATGTTGTAGAAGTGTGGTCTAGGGGTCTTTTCTGCCATGGGGGTGCTCATTTTCAAGCTCAGAGCACCCACTTTACCCCAAGACCCACTTTCCTAAGTATTCATGCACTTTATTTTTCTTATTTTTTCACTTTTCCCAAAAAAGTATGAAAAAATGCCAAAAAATGGAAAAAGTGAGAAAAATCCATTTCCTAATTTGGGAGGTTTTATAAGAGTTAAAGGTCAGAATTATGTAAGAGATGATTTTCGGCAAGTTTTGGGCAACATTAAGTGAGGGAATCTATTCCCCACAAAGAGGGGGGCGCATTTCCCAAGGAGGGGGGGCCCATAAATGGTGGAATGGGCAACTTATGTTTAGGCTGAGTTTTGGCAGCCCAATAGGTGGGAGCAACCCCCTCTATCGAGCCTTACTTCATGCCTTAATTCTCTCCACAAATTCGCCCTCCCTCTCCATGACTAGTGCGCCCTCTCCTCTTACTTATTCTATTTAAGCACGCCACTTCTCCATGGTTTGGAATGAGAAGGTGGAACCTCTGCTCCTAAATATTGCATATATTTTTGGAATTTTGTTTATGAATAAAAGGCTTTGGAGGCAAATCGGTGTGTGGCTCTATGTTGTGTGGATGATCATGTTCTATTTTTTACATAAGGTAATCTGTGTCTTTACATTTTTATTCGCATTTGTTTGTTGATCAAAGACTGGATTTTGAAGGAGATGTATATCTTAGTAAGGTGAAGTAGTGTGATTTAATCCATTATTTCTCTGTCAGGTTATTGTAGAGAAACTAGATTTACAAAGTTATTTTTGTTTAAATACTTGTATCTAAATCTCTGCATTAGTCTACACCAATTGCTTTTGATATTTCTTGTGTGAGTTGGTTTTTGTGATTACCGGTTGCCAATCTGAAGAGCTTTTGGAGCTTGTTAGCATCCACATTTTCTTCAGGGTTGATCCAAGGAGAACTAGTCCCTCTGATCCCCCCTCTTGAGGACACCATTGCCCAAGTTCAAGGCGTTTTCCTCTTCTTTCTTCTCGTCACCAACATTTCAAAATTTTCTCGGTTACCTCGGTTTGCGTATCTCAGATCTACTTCTTTTGCAATATCATTAATAGATCTGATTTATTTTATTAGATCTTAAGTAATTTTCAAAGTAAAATCGTAAATCCAGATCTAGTAGAAGCATATTTCTTGTTACAGGTCGATTTCTTCATATTTTAAGGCTTGAACAAGTAGTATGCTTACATTGATTTAAAAAGTTTATTTAGCTTATTCAAGAGCTTTTAATTTGCTGCTCTTTGAGTGTGCAAAGATCCTAAGGAGACAAGCCTTACAACTTGTCTCACTTAGTTCATTTTTCGCATTTTACTTATTTTTTCTTTTAGATTTTTTTGGGGTAATTTCTTGGTAAGTCCCAAGACAATTTTAAAGTGTTTTTGGGCACTTTTTACTAACATTTGCTCACTGTTTTGCATCACTTTATGAACAGGTAGGAGGAAACTCTGGCCAATTTTGGGTAGATTAAGCCATCCTGAGCACCCAAGAACCATTACCCTTCAACCTGATACTTTTTCGATGATTTTTGTAAGCCTTTTGAGTCAATTTTCAAGGAGTGGGGCACTTCTTTTTGCATTGTAAAAGAAAAAATAAACGAGAGCAAGTGGCTACCCAGCGCCCACACCCCATCCCCCCAGGGGGAACCGTGTCGACTCAAATTTTGTGGTTTGCATTTTTTTTAGTTTATATTTTCTTTTTCGACATTTAATAAAATTAAACTAGGATTAAAATTTACCTTGTTGGTCTGTTCCATTGGCGGGCCACAAGTTCACTCAGGACTTAATTTTTCACATTTTTTTTAACAATTTTTCAATTTTTCAGTTTTAATCAACCCCCCTTGCTTTCCCGAAGTAGGGATTTCAGGATAAGGGCTTGCTCGAGTACTGGCTAGAAAAGAGACTCTTGGGGTTTTATAAAAAGAAAAACATTGTTAAAAAATCCATAAAATTAGCAAGGCTTTGTCCCCGTATGCTCTGGATCACTGTAGCCTCGACTGAGCATGCTGATCAAACCAGAAAGGGACTTAGTGACTAGTAATTAGTCTAAATTTTCCTAATTAACCTCCCATTTACGAAGATCCGATGTAATCACTTATTGATACTGTGTGGGGAAATTCCTCAAAGGAAGCGAGAACCACTGGGTAGTGACCTCAGGATACCGTTAGATTGCACCCTCGTTTGGTGTAGTGTTGAACACCTCCCAGAGACTCTGATCCAACCCACATTTCCAAGTGAGGAGCCACCTTTGTCATATTCCAGACATATTTCCAGTACCTCACGGTATATTGGAAATCCCCCCTCCCTAATAATCAACTCATTACCACAAAAATAATAAAATTTACCAAGAACACTCGCAAAACATTGTCATTTTATTTCAAGCATTTCAACTTCACTTTATTTGACTCCATTATAAGCATTGGTCTTGTTGTTGATTATTTTATGATGTTGATACTTCAATGATGATGATGTTGGATAATGAATGATATAAAGATGGATATTGCATTGTTCTTGTGATTAAAATTCTAACTCCTAGTTTAGTTGTTTTCTCTTTTTTTTTGTAGAGTAAACACCTTAGATTTTTCTCTTTTAGGGTCCACCCCCCTTGGCTTTGCTAGGAGTAATCCTAGACGGAGGAGCCGTGTTTCAGGTGACAGCACTTGACTCTGGCTTTCCCCCAAGGCCACACCGAGCGGCTTGAAGGTTTTTTCCGCATTTTCCCCAAGTGTGCATCCAGGCGGCAACAAGTAGCATGGCTAGTAATTATGGGTATACCAATCTTCCATCATTCGAAGCTAATGGTGCTCCATTCTCTATCTTGAATTTTTTTTTTGGGGATTTTCTCTCAGTGTGCCCTATTGTTGGCTTTGCTAAAAGAGATATGCACACATCCCCCCCCAAGCATGGTTGCTCTAATAAAACCCTCATCCATCACCCCCTAGCATGATGGTTTTGGAAAAAATTGCACTTGACCTACTTCTTCTTCTTTTATTTTTTTTATTTATTTTTTTTTTTTCGGGGGGGGGTAATTTCTATTATTTTAGAGGTAGACCTAAATTTTGTTGCCTCTATTCTCTATTGTACTAAAATTGTTGATAGGTATCATGAGAAAAGTAAAGAATTGTTTATTATTTTGAAGATTTTTTTAAAGCATTTAATTATGCATTTATTTTCTACAATACACACATCTAGAGCACACATTGCAAACCTTATTAAGTGATAACTTCTCGATGTTTCTTGGTTCATGACACCATGCATCTTATTTAAAAAACAAACCTTAAAATTAAATTTAATAAAAGTAACTTAGACTCTTCTTCTTTTGGTTTAGTACATCAAGAATAAATTAGCGGTTGTATTTTGGGTTATTGATCTATCTTCTTGACACTTGATTGTTTGTGGGGTTAGTTGATTTTTTTTCCAAGCCTAAGATTTTTGTGGAACCATGAGATTAAATTATTAAATGATTATTTAATTCTCCTAAATTCCCTTGTATCTAGAGCTTGGTCTTGCTTTTCCCTTTGATAGGCATCTTTGTAACAACTTTTCATAGTGTAGCACAACTAATAATTAATGTTGGGATATTGATCTTCATCATTCAAAGGTGTTGGTGATTCTATCAAGCTATCATGAACCTCCCAAACTTGACCTCAAGAATTCTAGTTTGGGTCGTTCCTACTTCAAATCAATCCAATCCTCATTTATTACATTCACAACATGTTAACTTCATCTTATATCCTCCTTCCCAACGTTGTGAAACCCCACTAGTAACCAAGAACAATCCAAGATGAAGATGAGGAAGGCTAAGATACTTGTAAGGAGGTGAAGTTAATATCTAGATCTTTGACATTTTCGTGTATAGTGGTACATGACTATTCAATTGCATGATTCGTAGGCACTGAGTGTGTGGGGGGGGGTCAAGGGCTCCTAGGTCCCCCCTTTCAAAGGGTGCCGGGGAAAATCCCACAAGGAGAAAATTTCTTGACCCTTCAATGTATTTTGGTTCCTTCTAAAACCCTCGTATGTATTGTATAAAAGGGGAGTGACCACTAGCATTGTATCACAAGAGTAGAAAGAATTATAATCAAGGAATAATAAAAGATCAAAGTTGCCATTGCCCCATGGTTTTACCTACACACAAGAAGATTTCCACGTAAATATCATGTTCTATTGTTATTGTTGTTTGCTTCTATTTTTTTAATATTTTTTCTAATAATACTTAAGAATATGAATCAAGAGAAAGGATGCAATGTTAGTAAAATTGTATGGGGGCAATTGGGGTCAAACTCAACCTTACAGACAAGGGCATCAATTGAAACATCCTTGCGATATTTTTATGTAGTATCATTACATTCATCTATGTCTCAATCTTGAGAAATCTTGAAGATTGAGGACCCTTTTACTTAAAGCACCCATGAAAACTTGTAACATTGTTGTAACACTCTCCTTTGCATGAACCTGTTGGTTCTAATTTGAGGCTAAGCTTGCTTTGATTTCTTTGATTTCCCACTAGCAAGATGATAATTCCATTCCTATTGTTTGGTTGGATAACCTCCTTCACAAATTAATTGTATGAACAATGTCACCATTGGTGCCACTTCTCATTGGCCTTTGAATCCTTTGAATGAGTTAAGCTTACAGATTGATGATGCACTTTCACCCTTGAGAGTGATTGAGCTAATTTATGCGCACTTGTGTGAATGTGCTCATGACTCTTCAACCATGATCTAATGTGAAAATGAAGAGTTCTTCAAGATCACAACTTCTTTTGATAGTCGTGGGAATAATGTTGCAAAAGCGCTGCTATAAACAAACATATTCTACAAAATATATTGAATTGATAAATAATTTGACGAATGAATGATGAATAGAATGGCTTCATGATGGTATACCTTTATAGGTATCGAATGGCCACAAGGGTAAAGAGGGGTGTCCTTTGACCCTTCATTAAATACTAATTGTATTTATTAATTTTTAATTGCTCTTATTATTTATTATTATTATGCTTTATTTATATTTGTTACATTGCCACCCTATTAAGGAATGCTTTGTCCTCAAAGAATAAATTGGATTTTCTCTAGTTGAGCATGCTCCCATATCGACACAATACTTGTCCTTTCTTGGTTTTGAGGGTTCTATTTGGTCCTTCGTTTGGGTGTTGGCAAGGCTCCTTTGTTATATATGTGTCATACCTTGAAGTTGTTTGATTTGGTTGTTTAACATAAAACCTTTAAGACTCTTGAGTACATACTTGGCTTGCGTCTGTTGTTGTGTCCGTGTGGACTTTTTGCACTTTTGCCATTAATGGCAATCCATCCTTCTTTAGAGCAAACCATTCAATATCATACAATTTATAATGTTGGCTTTGCCAGTTAAACTCCATAATATGTTCTTTAAGGTTAATGGTATAAGTGCCCAATTGCATTAACCATTCTGCACCTAGAACCATATCCATCCCATCAAGTGGTAGCATATAAAATCTTGATTGTAGTTCTAGTCCTTGTATTTGAAATGAGATTTTATGACATCTCCCTTTCTTATTGACCCGATGTCCATCTGCAACCTTAACAATGAGGTATTTTGAAGGATATACAAAAAGATTTAATTCTTTAGTGACATTGGCGTCTATGCAGTTATGAGTACTACACAAATCTACAAGGATTATTATTTTCTTATTTTTTACAATTCCCATGAGGTTCAAGGTTTTAGACTGTGAGTTTTTGGTCTTAACTGTAGATGAAATTGAAGTTTGTTGAGCCTCTTCTTTTGGAATCTTTACCTCATTAGTTTTTCTAAGATGAAGAAGGTTTTTTTTTTGTTTCTTATGTTTTATTATTTTGAATATCTTCCCCTTGTGGCACATCATCATCATTATTATTCACTAGTGTGCATGAAATTGATGATAGTCGTGATACCTCGTCATTGTCTGAATCTGAGTTGTATCCTACCATGATTTTGTTTTCTAGATTTGAGATTTTTACTTGTTTCCCATCCACTACTCGACAATAGTGTAATGACACATCTTCACATCTATTCCCTGGAGTTCAATGTTTCCCACATTTTCGACAAGGCTTTTTCATCTTTTTGTCCTTTTATGTATGGGGATATTTGTTGTAATCTCTTGATGTGCTATAACTAGTTGATTTTTTATGGACTTCAAAGGCCACCTCATATCAGGTATCAAGATTTCTTTCAATCATCTTTTCCAATCTTCCGGCGTCCACCAAATTCTTAGGTTTTGATAGTCTTAACTCACTATGGATTATTGGTTTTAATCCCGAAACATACATTTTTGATAATTGATCATTTGTAAGATCTGGAAATATGGTATCCAAGACTTCCCATTCATGTGTATACTCATTCATTGTTCTTGTTTCTAGAATATGAGTAAACTTGGTAAAGGTGTCGTTTTCTTCATCATCATGAAATCTCTTAAGAAAATCATTTGTAAACATCTACTAATTAATGGATAGACTCACTAGTTTTCTTGTACCACTAGGTGAACCAATCATAAGCGTCACCTTCTAAGTATAAAGATGCCATAGATATCTTCTCTATTTCATCCAACCCATCATATTTATGGATCTCAATTTTGATCCTTTTAAAATAATTTTTGTTATCTTGACATCTTTGATAACTTGTGTTTTGTGATTCTGGGCTTGGTGGCAGTGTTCAATGGACTAAGGGTTGTGCTGATAATTTGTCTATTCACTCGGTTGAATACTCAATTCTTTCATTATGATCATTAAGTATCTTTGATGTTTCATCATTATCATTATTCCTTACTCTTAATAGAGTTTTCCATCGAGTATCAAACTCTTCCGTTATTTTGTTAAGATACTCTATAAATATCTTTTTTATCTTATTAAGATTGTCGCTAAATACTTGGGTCATCTCTTCTATTGTTCTATTGAGTCTTTCTCCCGACTCTTGTTTTCCATCTCCTAGCTCTTTTTGACCCTTTTCAACAGCATCGAGACTATGCCTCGCGCTATTAACTTCGTCCCTATAACTGTTAATCTCAACATGTAGTTCATCATTGTTGACCATTTTGGGATTTGTTTTATTTGTGGACCCCACCTTTTTTTTTATAAAGAAAGGGGACTTTTGTTAAAAATAGATTTTTGTAAACTTTAAGTGTATAAACTCTTTTTTTATTTATTTATTTATTAAAAGGTAAGTCAACTTCTTAATTATGTACGGATAACATGAAGGTGTACGGACACAATTTGAAGGGCGACTAGGTGGATTTTGTATAAACACGGTTTCTTTGAAAGGTCATGTGTCAATTAAAGCAGTGGTCATACATACTTCATGTAGGCGATTGCTTGTGCGGAAACCCATGGCTGATAGTATGTGTGGTATGAAGCATCGATGTGCACTACAGAATGGTGCGTGCAAATACTACATAATAGCAATACAGATGGGTGTTTCAATATGACAACTTAGTACAAATGGGCAATGGGTGGCTGGACTGTATGGATGCGCATCACATTAATTGATTATTGATTCACATTGATACCAACGTAGCAGAAGCACTGCAATAAACATAAATATTTTGCAAAATATATTAAATTGATAAATAATTGATTGAATGAATAATGAATACAATGCATTCGTGATGGTATGCCTTTATGGGAATTGTCTAGCCATGAGCCATGAGGGTGAACATGTGTGTCCTTTGACCCTTCATTAAATACTAATTGTATTTATTAATTATTAGTTACTCTTATTATTTATTATTATTAGACTTTATTTATATTTGTTATGAATGACCTTCACTTTGGTTCTCATATCGAATTTTTTCTTAAGGTTAACCACTCTGTTTGTGGGTCACTAGAATCCATTGCCCTTGGTGAGGTTGATTGTTTTGATTTCTCCTTGATGGCCCAATTTTCCCTTGGTTGTGATACCTTGGCTCAATTTGCTCCAACAAAGATTATTTATGCCGCCTTTGAATGGGATGTTTTTGAACGGTGCGAGGCTAAGACTACTAACATGAATTCATACATTGTGATTAATGTAACACACTTTGTAGTTGTTGTTACATGGGTGAAGAACCTTGAATTTAATTTTTTGTGCCTTTATATCATTCTCTGAAAATGGTGGCTTGGTGAGATATAATCTTGAATTGGCATGCAATATTAGGATCTCCCTCTGGAATGTTTCATATGAAACTTTTGTCACCTGAATCTAATTTAGGATCCCCTTCATTGGATGTTGGTACATTATCCTAACTTGGTTCCTCATGTTTGCATGCATCCAACATTAGAGCATTCTATAATGGGTTTCCCTAGTGTAACACTTATTTATTAAACCAAGTCAAAAATACAATATTATTCTTTATTTCCCAGGGATGCTTTTGCATCACGTGAAGTATCATGGTTTATCCAAAAAAATTGGAAATATTTAGAATTTTCCTTGACTTTGTTGTTGGGAACAACCTTTCCCTTGAAATTTCAACACAATGATTAACGGGCACAACCTTTTCCTCAAAAGTTGCTCGCATGATTTTATGGGTGCAACATTTCCCTTGAAAGTTGCATTATAGGCACATGTATGGGGCCATAATCTACACAAACCCCCTTGACTTGGTTAAACTTGATCAAGGTGCACCCTAGATTTGATTTTGTCCATTTCGATCACCATTGAGGCACCTCAAAGCATGAATATCTTGAGACTATTCTAGATTGTGGACCCTTCTTCATGTAAAAATTCGAAAAGGATCTAAGAAGACTATAAAATGGTCTCCTTCACATGAGATTGATATATTTTGTTTGAACTTGGTTAGATTTTTTGGATTGGTTTGAAAGCTTTCAATAGATCTTTGATTGGTCCTCTTCTCACACAAAGGAATGATCAATTTTCATCTTTGTATCCACTTTCCCAATTTTCTTATGGAGGTTTGAGAGAAATGTTATATCCACATGCCCGATTTTCTATTGGAGATTTGAGAGGAGGATTGTTGGGGGACATATTTGAAGAACACTGGACATGAGAAAGTCTTGAACATGAACAAACTCAAGTAGAAAGGACTTGAAGCCATCTCACCATTCAAAGGTATGGATCTATGGAAGTAATCATTTATTCTCACAATATAATCTCCTTTATCTCCCCCGATATTTGATTTATCTTGGTTTAGTGTTGTTACATGAATGCTTTACTTTCCTTTCACTTTGATTTGAAAATGAAATATAGGGTTTTCTTACTTGTAGAGTAAGAAAAAAAATTTGTTTGTCTTGTACACAATATTCATGAAACTATGACTTCTATTCTTATTCTTCCATTCATCCTTGGAATATCCATCAAGGGTTTGAAGTTGTAGGTTTCTTTGTTCCTTTAAGTTCATTTTTTGTTTTTGTTGCATGTTAGGGGCTTTTGCGACATGAATTTTTATTGAGATTGCATCATATTAATGACATTAAGAAAATTTGAAGATGTTATTTTAATTTTTTTTGTTTATTATCTTGTGTCAAACAATCTTGTGTTTTCATCATTTTTGTGTTCTCTTTACAATGCTAAAATTTGTCATGTGTCACATTCTTTAATTTTGTGTCAATTGTGTATCATGGAACTGAAGAATAAAAACAACCACAATTCAAGTTGTTGCTAAGTATCTATTGTTGTGATATACCACCTAGCCTATATTCATGATAAATCATTCTTCCCTACCAGTTTATTTGATTTTGGTGGGATTAATAAGACCTTCATATCCTCAAATCACAATATTTTAGTTCCTTGAGGATTCAATCACGTCTAAAACACATTTTTTGATCCATTAGTATCTCTATTATTTCACTTTTTTGCTAGCTTAATCCATTAGTATTGCAATCATCCACTTCCTTGTTGATTGGAATTAGCCTTTGCCTGTGTTTGACCATGGAAAAGTGAAGGGACATTTTGACTTGTCTTTGATATAAATTATTCTACTTTCACATCATCTCAAAGCTTCCCTTGAGAGACACAATGAGTTTATTTGCGTGCTCTTAGAGATGGAAATTCCTTTGGACTTTACTCCCCCATGTTGATTTCTCCAATGGGTTTTTTAGTGATATTATCATTGATCAAGAAGAAAAAGAGAGAACATGCACAATTAATAACACCCTTTTCTTCCATTATGCTCAACTTGAATGCTTTAATCTTTCATTGGATAGGTTTTCATATAAGGATTTATATGAAAGAAATATTTACAAATCAACCAAGATATGTATTCATTCTACAATTTCGGAAATAGTAAAATAAATACTTTGGTATTTTAATTTTATTGCCTCCCATGTTTGGAGCTCGAATACCTTAATTTTACAAAGCTACCCCATAATTTATGTGGTTTCAAATACCTTATCACCTTGTACCTATATTTTATTATGATAACCGGTGATCACACAAATAATCAACTAGCAACCAAATCCTCTCTCGTAACATTGATGGTTGTTAGTTGTAGAGGCCTGAGCAATTTGAAAAACTTGGCAGTCAACATCAATTATTTACAACATTTTAGTTTCACCACTATGATACAGGGTTGAAGCAATTTTAAAATCTTCCCTATAAACTTATTTTGATTTCAATGGGCTTGACATAAAGACATACTCAATGACATGTCTAGGAATATAGACTTCATTTTCCTTGTGTTCACCCTTGTTGTCTTCCCCATCACCTTTGGATTCATCACCGCCCTTCTTATGATCATCCTCTCCTCCATTTTTTTTGACACCATCCTTCTTCCCTCCATCACCATCCTTCTTCCCTCCATCACCATTATTCTTATCTCCACCACCATCCTTCTTATCTCCACCACCACCACCACCTTCCTTCTTCTCCCTCCTTTCTTGCCCCCATCCTTCTTGTCCCATTTCTAATTATCTCCATCCTTCTTATGCGGGATGATCTCCATATAATTCCTATATGATTTACAAATGTGAATCTAGTAAAGTATTTAGTTAACAAAATTCAACATTAAAGATAATATACAAGCACAAAAAATGTTGTACTTTTGTTACTTTACAAACTATTATAGCCAACAAAAGTTGTATTGAAGTTTGGGTGTAAAGGTATAAGAGAAACATGGATAATGTTGTTACTATCTCTTTTCACTCTCCCTCAGCATGTCACGACCCATTTTTGTGGAGAAGTAAAAGCTCATAGTACTTCTTGGTGCATGCTCTATTATGCTTCATGAAACAAGTTGAGCAACTCCTTCATACCTTGGCTAGGTAAGGGATCCCTTTTATTAATTTCCTGAAGGTGCTTGCACATTTTTTATTTCCTTTGAGGAGGACTACATTGAAAATTATAGTATCTTTAAAATTAAGAGATTAAGTGTATTTATTCCAATATTCTAATATGTGCATATATAGAATTGAACTATGTTTATTGTTTTCTTTAACATGCCTTCACAATGCACATCTAATAGAAATAAACATAAAATATTATTAATAAAAAATGTCTCATGATTAACAATCGCATGCTTGATACGTTTGCAATTGCTCACTCCCTTGACTTGATTTTGTGGTTTATATTCATTAACTCCAGAGGATGATTATTGTGTACTATGTTATTGTTGGATTAATGTGGTCTTCCCCGAGTTCATCGCTCTCCTCCTTTTGAATTCACTACAATAATTCATGTCTTGATATAAGTGTGGCTATATATATATATATATTAGTTGCATTGTAGCTCCAAGTAGGGTTTTCAGTTTGAAATTGTGTCATATATCTCTCCTACTAAGGACAAGTGGTTTTTGAACAATAGATAATGCAATATTTTTCTAATTACATGACTTAAGAAACTTGGGCTTCATTGCCTTAAAACTCCTTCTTTCTTGCCCCCATCCTTCTTGTATCCTTCCTATTTGTTTTATAATGATATTTATATAATTTCCCGTCTTTCTATGAAGACTATATAATTGTTGTTATTTTCTATTATAATTATAATGAATAGATGGATTGAATTTAAGCTAGATTATAACAAGTTATTTATTAATTAATTTATGTTGACAAGAAAGGGAGTTGTGGGATATGGAAGCTAAGCTATCCAAGAAAGGTTTTCTTTTTCTTGTAGGTTGTATAATGCAAAGTAGTAATTATGTAGGGGATACTTACGGAAACTCTATCTTGGATGTGGATTGCTCTCCTCAGCAAGTTCACTCCCATCATATTATTCTCGTTGTTGAATATTGTGATTGGAACCATGGTTGTTACTTCTAGAATGTGTCAAAACAATAACAATAATAAGGGCCTTAGAAGAAACCCATCCATGTTACATAGACTAAACACCTTCAATTGATCTAAATATTAGTTTATCCTCACGTTGTTCCTCAAACAAGCTGACTGATGATTGTCCAAGCTATTGATATCCCTCTGATCCCAATTGTTAGCACCTAGTTTTTTGCAGCATAAATAGCAAGGTGTGGTGGATGAAAGTCTCCAAAATTCCCCTGAAGAAAGCTTTGAATTACCTTTATTTCCTATGGCTAGGTGCTAAAGGTGTGAGAAAATTTTTGGTTTAGAGGTGCTAAGTATAATGAGCTTGAAGAAATGCTAAAGAAATGAAAAAATCGCAATCAAAATGATCCAATAGGATCCCCCCCCCAAAAAAACTATAGGTCGAGGGAAAAAATCAAAATTGATAAAAGCCGTGCTAGTTCCACCGTTGATCGGGCGCGAATGGGAGATCAACGGTCCTCGTTGATCATCGCTTAGCCAAACTACGCGGGGCATATGGGAGATAAGTGGTCGCGATGGAGAATATCGACGGATAGATGGCAGGTGTAGAACGCGTCCCATGCAAGGAAAGCGGAAAGTAAAACCACCTCAGGAGCGTGCGACACCATTGTGGTGGGGGCTAGTGCGCTAAGATCGACGGTTGGGATTGGAAATCGAAGATCTGACGGTCAGGACAGGAGTGGCTATTCTCCAGGAAAGTCTCTAGAGATCGATGGCCCTGAATGGTGGTCGCATCAGGAAGATGCGCAGCGGATAAACAATGTAGTGGTTGTGACAAATGAAACTGCTTGACATGTGTCGACGTTGGGTTCTGTTGCAGGGAAGGTGAGAGGTAATGAAAACCACTTTGGAGCAATGCGACACCACTTTGAAGAGATACGACGCTAGTAAATGGGTGGTTGAGATTGAAGCACGGGAGATGATCCAATGACATGTAAGGAAAATATGTCAAATCAGTAAAAGGGGGATAAGATCTAACGACCCAGATCATTGCATATGAGATCAACGGATGAAAGAGGTGGACAGATGGAAAAGAAGACCGAAGGATAAGGGAATGAGGTTATATATATAAAGACGCACATGAGAAGTTGACATTTGTGTCTTGGAGTTGTTGGGGTCAGAAGCCTCCGGGTGTGTGGAAGATGAAGAAGACGATAGGAAGGGTCGTTCTCGAAACTTTTCAGTGACAGGTAGGGCCTTATGACCGCCGTTATTAGCAAATCTAAGTTTGTTTATAACAAGAAATGGATGAAGAACCAGTCTCTGGAAAGGTTAGGGGTAAGAAAGCACTTAGGAGACGGAGGGCAGAAGATCCAGAGCAACAAGTGATAAAGGTGCGGAATCAATTGAGAATGGAAAGGGCTGAGAATAAAATACTTGTGCAGGAGATTAGTTAGCCTAAAATTTGCAAGCATGGTATGACCTGCGCCATTCCACGGTCGAGGTGAAAATGAGGTTAAGATCTATGGTGTGGATTTGAACTTGTGGGTAGACGGCTTAAATGTATCTCTACTGCCACCGAAATGATTGCAAATAGGACGGGGGCCACCTTAGCACCGTCGTATACTTTCCCACCACTTCGGAAATCTTGTCTAAGCATGTTTCACGTCAACTCAGGATTTAGACATCATTGTTTCTTGACTGGGAGATTCGGTCAAGTCATCATGGCGAAGGTGATCGCACATAGCTGCCATCATCGTCACGGTCGTTATAGACATGGTCCCTGCGTCCCCTGTTCGAAATCAGTGCATGGGAAAGGTGGTGCACCTGGAAGCCCAGGAATATTTCAGTTAGAGTTTGGTCATGGAGAAGGAGCAGGGATACAAAGTGGTCTTTATGCCCGAGCAGGCGTGGTTTGAGGTGGAGGAAGAACACGCTCCTTCATCTCCTGTGGTATTCGACCACGTGGACACTAGCACCACCAGTGAAGAGGAAGAGTCGGAAGAGCGATAGGTGTGCAGAAGGGTTCGGCATCGGAAGAAGAAGGAGACCCCTGAAGAGGAACAAGCCATCCACCGGGACGTGGAGATTCTCAAGGATTTCATAATCTCCACTGAGGAAACAACACCTCCCCCTCCAGCAGAAGAATCGCAGGTGGACAACTCTTTGAGAATAGAGAATTTCTTTGATCCGTAGGGCCAATTAAAGGCTCAGGAGTAAGGTGGCGTCCTGCTCGTACTGCTCCTATTTTCTGTCTTAATCAATCTGTTTTGAGCTTAACACGTATGTAATATTCCAAAATTTTGAGACTGCCAAGGTGGCAGCATAGTTTTAACTGTTTTCCTGGTGACTAATTCGAGGCTAAAGGCCTATAAATATCAATGTAATAGAAGAGCAAAGGGTTGGAAAATCATTTTGGCTAAGGCTTGGGAATGAAGCTCTATTTTGAGACTTTTACATTAATACAATGTGCAGTTCCTATGGCAGACTGTTTTGCAGAGATTCATGTGTTGCTTTACTTGTAGTCTGTTTTTTCTTTCTTCTCTATGTGTTCGTAATTCCTGTTATACATTTACATTATGTTTTCCCTTTCATATCTGAGATCAATGTATAATAGCTTAGAATTCTTGGAAACAAGCTCTGGTTATTATCTTAGTTGTTCACTCAATATTGCTACTAAAGTTGATATTGAATTCATCTTTGCTGGATGCTCATATCAATGGTCTATTCTTACTTTCTTCTTTTACCACCAGAAAATAGTGTTACGACGGCAAGAGGGTGGCTACCTTGCCTCTGTTTTAATAGTCCGCACTATGGTACTGATATCCAATTTATGTGTAATGCCTTGACTCCATCGCCCAATGTTTTTTCCTTATGATTATCCCACCAACACTTTTAAACAAACTATTCCAACAGAAATCTGACCTTCTATGCATGGTTTGAATGAATATCTTGAGTGATAAGAGAGGTTGTATGTTCATACTTGTTTTACTTTTAGTGCTCTATGAAATATTGAGAGATCCCTCTTTGACTATGCTGGGTTAGTAGCACAAGTCTAAAGTGGTTTTGCTGTTACCCTAGTTTTCCCTCTCCCACAACCTAGGGGGTCATTTTGGGTGCTAACAAATTGGCGCCGTTGCTGGGGAACGATTGTCTTATCATCCCTGGGAGAACGACAAGTTTCAGATCTGATTGTTGATGGTGAACAATAGTTGGACATCAAGAAGGTTGTATACCTTTCACCTGGCGACTCCACTCATAATTCAATCCGTTTTGCAGGCTCCATTGGAGAACGATCTCAACTGCCTTCGATATGGAAGAATTAAGGTCCAGGTATCAAAGTATCAATCTCTTCAAAGAAATCTTGTTCTTCTGTATTGGTCTCCTTTTTCCTTTATGTATATATATAAAAAAAATACTGTCTCAACGAAGAGCTCTAGGTCATGAGAGAGCCCCTTTTGTATATCCTTCACTAGATTTTTAAAATGTACATCCTCCTTTCACCCCTAGAGTTGATCCCATCCCTTCCTCTAAACCATGTAATATCCATAACTAGCCTTGCAAATCCCATGAGAGTGAGGCTGATGATATTCTCCCTGTACTTACTTCTTTGCCTTCCAAACCTCAGCAGAGATATAGTCCTTTAAGGCTGCCCCCTATTCTTCATGATTTCCCTCCCAAGTACCATAAATACCTTCCCGTTTTTTATTGGGACTCCAAAATCCTTACTGCTGAGAAACAACTTCAAGGCTTCGAGCATTTTTTGGACCTTTTTGAAATAGAACATGATGATGTCTGTATGAGAATTTTCTCCCAATCCCTCCAAGGAGACGTGAAGGAATGGTTTAAACATTTGAAGCCTGAGTCTATTGATACTTGGGAAGAGTCGTCTGATGTCTTTTTGGGGTTTTGGGGTATGAGAAGGTCATGGGACCTGGTTCTTTCAGAGTTTTACTCCATGAGAAGGCAAGAAGATGAAAACATGTCTAGCTTTAACAGGAGGTTTGCAAGCTTCTATTATAACATGCCAAAGGAAATTCATCCCCTAGAGAATGCTGCTAAATTACACTATGCATCTATCTTTCCTCCAGATTTAGCTCTTCATCTTTTGGAGAGAAGGTCTTCCAATTTGTAGCATATGTTCATTGATGCATTGGAGGTTGAAGACAATCTTAGGATGTCTGGAAATTTATAAAGCCAAGATAATGATGAAAAAATGGAAGAGGAATTAGGGTTGGAAGCAAGACATGAACAAGGAGAACTTGCCTTACATTCCAATCTTTCCCATGATGAGCAGGAAGATGATCAGCCCGGTGAGATGCCAGAAGAAGGTAATTCTGATTTGTTTTATGTAAATTGGAATCAGCCTGCTGAAGTTTCCGTTAGTGATGATTTTAATGAAGATTTCAGTCCACCTAAATATGATGAAAATGAAGAAGACTGCTTGGAGAGTTTCATAAGATTTTTTGAAATGGCTAATGGAGAGGAAAGGCAAGTGTGCAATCAGTCCCAACACTTAGAAGAAGCAGAGGTTTGCAATAGGGAAGAGAAGTACCAAACAAAAAATCGAGGTTTTCTTTCACATTCATAATTTTCATGCCGAGAAGAGTTTGTTCCGCTTGATTTCATTGAAAAAACCAATGATATTTTTGCTGCGTTTGATGAAGAAGATAAAATTCCAAATTTTGAAAGTTTGAATGAAATTATTGATGTCTCACCTGTAAACTACCCGGAGAACTCCTTTTGGGATCCTTTTGAAAAATGGTTAGGCAGCATGCAAGAGAGTCTGTTGTTGGAGCATCCCTATCAGGACAAACAAATGACAGAGTTTTTTGAGGGTTATCATGTCTTTTATGATCCAGTGGCTGATTATATGAAAGAAATTTGCAGCAGTGAAGATTGGTTATATCTTCGCCTCAAATGTTAGAACCTCTACCATACATTTCTGTCACTAGGCTCTCGTGTTCTGATTTTGATTAAGCATGATCAAAAATTTTTGCTATTTGACCAGCTGCTAGATTGGATTCATTGGCACTTTTTCATTACTTGATTAAGCAGTAATCTTCGAGCAACGTGGAGTGAGTTGTATATAAATAATCTTGGCATGGAAAGCATCTCTTTTAGCAATTTCCAGTTTGTTTTCAGAATGTACAGTTCCAGTTTTGGATTTTGGCTTCAAGAAGTTTTTAGTTTGCAGTATGATAGAGCATTTTTTGTTTGGGTAAAGGTCGCCCCAGGATACACCTCACAGCAAAATTTCCCATTGTTTGCCATGAATGCTTTCAGGCAAACCCTCCAAGTATTCTACCCTAGGAAAGGTGTTCTACAAGGAAGATTTTCTTGCATGGGCAGTCCATTGGATCAGGCACTCGGTCTACGAGGATCTTTGCTACCTCGCGGGGAGGAGAGCATCCCTAGTTGGAGCCAGTTGTTAGCACCTAGTTTTTTGCAGCATAAATAGCAAGGTGTGGTGGATGAAAGTCTCGAAAATTACCCTGAAGAAAGATTTGAATTACCTTTATTTCCTATGGCTAGGTGCTAAAGGTGTGAGAAAAAAATTGGTTTAGAGGTGCTAAGTATAATGAGCTTGAAGAAATGCTAAAGAAATGCAAAAATCGCAATCAAAATGATCCAAAAGGAGCCCCCCCGAAAAAAACTATAGTCCGAGAGCAAAAATCAAAATTGATAAAAGCCGTGCCAGTTCCACCGTTGATTGGGTGCGAATGGGAGATCAATGGTCCTTGTTGATCGTCGCATAGCCAAACTGCGCGGGGCATATGGGAGATAAGTGGTCGCAATGGAGAATACCGGTGAAAAGGTGGTGGCTGGAGAATGCGTCGCATGCAAGGAAAGCGGAAAGTAAAACCACCTCAGGAGCGTGCGACACCATTGTGGCAGGGGATAGCGTGCTAAGATCGACGGTTGGGATTGGTAATCGAAGATTTGACGGTTAGAACGGGAGTGGCTATTCTTCAAGCAAGTCTCCAGAGATCGATGGCTCTGGATGGTGGTTGCATCGGGAAGATGCACGGTGGATAAAGAATGTAGTGGTTGCGGCAAATGAAACCGCTCGACAGCTGTCAACGTTGGGTTCTATCGCAGGGAAGGTGAGTAGTAATGAAAACCACTTTGGAGCAATACGACACCACTTTGAAGAGATACAGCGCTAGTAAATGGGTGGCTGAGATTGAAGCACGGGAGATGATCCAACGACAGGTAAGGAAAATATGTCAAATCAGTAAAAGGGGGATAAGATCTAACGACCCAGATCATTGCATACGATATCAACGGATGAAAGAGGTGGACAACTGGCAAAGAAGACCAAAGGATAAGGGAATGAGGTTATATATATAAAGACGCATGTGATAAGTTGACATTTGTGTCCTGGAGCTGTCGGGGTCAAAAGCCTCCAAGCATGTGGAAGAAGAAGAAGACGACAAAAAGGGTCGTTCTCAAAACTTTTTAGTGACAGGTAGGGACTTATGATCGCCATTATTAGCAAATCTAAGTCTGTTTATAACAAGAAATGGATGAAGAACCAGTCTCTGGAAAGGTTAGGGGTAAGAAAGCACTTAGGAGACGGAGGGCAGAAGATCCAGAGCAACAGGTGATAAAGGTGCGGAATCAATTGAGAATGGAAAGGGCTGAGAATAAAATAGTTGTGCAGGAGATTAGTTAGCCTAAAATTTGCAAGCATGGTATGACCCGCGCCATTCCATGGTCGAGGTGAAAATGAGGTTAAGATCCATGGTGTGTATTTGAACGTGTGGGTAGATGGCTTAAATGTATCTCTACTGCCACTGAAATGATTGCAAATAGGACGGGGGCCACCTCAGCGTCGTCGTATTCTTTCCCACCACTTAAATCCTGGCTAAGCATGTTTCACGTCAGCTCCGGCCTTAGACATCATTGTTGCTTGACTAGGAGATTCGATCAGGTCATCATGGCGAAGGTGATCGCATGTAGCTGTTGTCATCGTCACGACCGTTATAAACATGGTCCCTGCGTCCGCTGTTCGAAATCAATGCATGGGAAAGTTGGTGCACCGGGCAGCCCAAGAATCTTTCAGTTAGAGTTTGGTCATGGAGAAAGAGCAGGGATACGAAGTGGTCTTTATACCCGAGTAGGCGTGGTCTATGGTGGAGGCAGAACACGCTCCTTCATCTCCCGTGGTATTCGACCACATGGACACTAGCACCACCAACGAAGAGGAAGAGTCCGAAGAGCGACAGGTGTGCAGAAGGGTTCGACGTCGGAAGAAGAAGGAGACCCCTGAAGAGGACCAAGACATCCACCAAGACGTGGAGATTCTCAAGGATTTCATAATCTCCACTCAGGAAGCAACACCTCCCCTCTAGCAGAAGAATCGCAGGCAGACGACTCTTTGAGAATAGAGAATTTCTTTGATCTGCAGGGCCAATTAAAGGCTCAGGAGTAAGGTGGTGCCTCGCTCGTACTGTTCCTATTTTCCGTCTTAATCAATCTGTTTTGAGCTTGACACATATGTAATATTCCAAAATTTTGAGACTGCCAAGGTGGCAACATAGTTTTAACTGTTTTCTTGGTGACTAATTCGAGGTTAAAGGCCTATAAATATCAATGTAATAGAAGAGCAAAGGGTTGGAAAATAATTTTGGCTAAGGCTTGGGAATCAAGCTCTATTTTGAGACTTTTACATTAATACAATGTGCAGTGTCTATGGCAGACCGTTTTGTAGAGCTTCATGTGTTGCTTTACTTGTAGTCTGTTTTTTATTTCTTCTCCATGTGCTCGTACTTCCTGTTATACATTTACATTATGTTTTCCCTTTCATATCTGAGATCAGTGTATAATAGCTTAGAATTCTTGGAAACAAGCTTTGGTTATTATCTCAGGTGTTCACTCAATATTGCTACTAAAGTTGATATCGAATTCATCTTTGTTGGATGCTCGTATCAATGGTCTGTTCTTACTTTCTTCTTTTACCACCAGAAAATAGCATTACGACGGCAAGAGGGTGGCTACCTTACCTCTGTTTTAATAGTCCGCACTGCGGTACTGCTATCCGATTTATCTGTAATGCCTTGACTCCATCGCCCAATGTTTTTTCCTTATGATTATCCCACCAACACTTTTAAACAAACTGTTCCAACAGAAATCTGACCTTCTATGCATGCTTTGAATGAATATCTTCAGTGATAAGAGAGGCTCTATGTTCATACTTGTTTTACTTTCAGTCCTCTATAAAATATTGAGAGATCCCTCTCTGACTATGCTGGGTCAGTAGCACAAGTCTAAAGTGGTTTTGCTGTTACCCCCAGTTTGCCCTCTCCCACAACCTAGGGGGTCATTTTGGGTGTTAACACCGATGATCCTAAGTATGAGTCATGTCACAAAGGAAGAAGACTATCTCATGTACAAAATGAGTGATGGAACCTAATGGTTAAAGGGCGTAAACATGTTTCAAAGATAACAAGTGAAATTCTACCTCTAACGGTTCACATTAGTTTAAACAAGCCGAATTGATAGATTTCAGTTGTCCGCGTACTGAGACAAGAGATAATGGGGGGGTCCCTTGCAGACACTGTAGATCCATCTTTCCACTCCTGAACTCATAATCGCCATCATTCATGCATCGATAGATGATTGAGTGGTAACAAGAAATACCCTCCATGAATGGTGTAATATTTAGTGTGCATCTCCCATCTTTTAATCTTAACCATTGGTACTTTATCACATCATCAAGCGATAACCTAGAAGGGTCCCCCATGAATGGTATAGATTCATCTTGAAACTCTCAAACTTTCAATCTCATCCATTTGCACAAAGACACATGATTAGGCAGTAACAGGAAAGCCCCCTCGAAATGGATGATAGGTTGGATGTGCAACTTTCAACCACACAATCGCAACCATTCGTGCATCAAAAACCAATCGGGACTTGACATAATTTGTCCCCTCGTCAATGGGTAGGATTTAATTTCAATTGGTGTGACAACTAATCACAACCATTCGTGCATGGAAAATCTTCCACCTAATGCATGTGTGAAGAATAAATAATATTATCAAGGGGGAACCCTGCCACCTCAGATCAAATCTCAACAAGGACTTACCCACCAATGGACTAACACTGGGTCCAACCAAGTCATGCCTTGCTCACTAGTGGTGAAAGGACACATGCCCCTCTAGATCATAAATGAAAACTTTAGCACCAGCTTAAGACGACCATGAATGGCACTTAAACTTGGGATGCTTGTCCATTAATGAAGATTTCTCCGTGTTTATAACATTCATGATGGTCAATTTGAGCACTTTATAGTGTATTTGAGCTCCCCAACGATAATTGAGCAACCATTTGATTGATTTCACTCAAAGAGTTTCCCAAGCAAATGGAAACCGACTACATAATGTCATCAACCTTGTACTAGTGAAACCATAATTGAAGAATTTTGTTCTTAACAGGTAAATCATTTGGAAGCCCCAACTTAGTAATTTATAGTTCTAAAAATTGTAATACCTTCTCTTTGTTTAAACCTATCACCATTAACTTTGCCTTTCCTAGTATGCTTAGAACTTCTGTAGCCATGCCTAGAGCCAACAAAGCCACCTCTGGGAGTTCTTCATCCCATGCTACTAAATCTCACACCGATACTAGTGATGTCTCTTCTTCCTAAGGCCCTCCTTTCGTTGATGAGCTCACCTGTATTGCTACTCCCCATATCATAAAATCATCCTCCAAACAAATCATAGGCACTACCTATGGGAGGCATGTCTCATATCGATCACACAACACCCTTTTGGAATCTAGGTTGGTCAAGCATATCATCCCTGACACATTTCCCTTTCCAGAAATCATGGAATTATGTGCTAGGAATTATCAACCTACCTCCTCCTTTATCCCCATTGCAGATGGCCAAACTATTTATTCCATATCAATTCCCTCTCTATTACTCAAATGTTAGTCAAAATTATTTTCGAGATTCAAGTACAATTAGGGCCAAATGGAGATTCCCCCTACCCTTTAGAAGACTAAGGGGTTTCCCCCCAAGGCCCAAGACCGCTTCTCTATGTTCACCCTAATTTTGAGGAGGGACACCGATGAAGACATAGAAAATGGATGGTATCCATGGTGGATTCCTACAATGCAAGGGGCATCCCTAATTTTAGATATGCAGATGATATTGATGAAGGAATGAGGTCACAATTGGCCATCTTCTCAAGTATTGGGGTATTTAGGTATCCTTCATACCTAGTATACCTATTCATATATCATCAAGGGCACCACCTTGAATACCTTATCTTGCAAAAAACAATAGCAGGATTACCTAACAAAGTATATGATTGGTTATCTTGGGTAAAAAGTGGGGAACCTGAGGCTTCCTTCCATTAATATGTGTTAGAGTTCATGTACAAAGCTTAATCCATAATGCTAGGGGAGGAACCATAAAGGATGCCTGTTGATATCAGGTCCTATTTATAGTTGGGGGAGGTCACTTGAAGGGGATATTGGTTCTTGGCCCGATAGATTTCACTGTTATCGAATTATATGGGATAGAATTACCCCCTCACAGATTACCAAAATTATTAACCCCCATGATATTTGTACTAGATAATGTGAAGCATATGGCTGAGGTGGATGAGATCCATTTCTTAAAAGCAAAGAAGAAGGGTAGACTGTCATTTCCAATAGCTATGGTAGGCTATACCATAAGTGACAATAGGGGTATCAAGGAGGCCCTAGAAATCATAAAGTTGGTTTATCTACATTTACATCAACCATGAAAGTATGAAACACATCTGATATTTGGAGAGAAAAAGGGGATAAAGTTTCCAAACCCCCAAGACCATGAGGCTAGCACTAAGTTTGAAAGGTTGGTAAATAAAGAGTCCTATGAGGAAGTTGAGGTTGTCCCGAGGAGTGAACCTAAACCCTATAAGGTGGCAGATTAAGCATTCCTAGCTCCTATTCCTGAAGTACCAGAGGCCCCAACGTATTGTACCTTTTATAGCCCAATGGGAGACATAGTCACCAAGAAATACATGGCTTTTGAATATCCCGCAAAAAGAAGGTACGTTGAACTAAACTAGGATGGCTTTATCAAACACAAAAGAGGAGGCTAGTGGAAGATGGCACTAGTAGAATTTGGCAAATAAATGACTACATGACTAAAAAAGTTAGGCATGGCAATATTTTTAAACTAACTAAAAATGACTAAAATAAATGACTAATTTAGTCATCGGATAAAAAATACAACTAAATAATAAGTCACACAACTAAAAATGACTAATTTAGTCTAGGGATAAAAATCCAATAGATAACAACTACAACTAGATTAATATGAATTAGTCTAAAGATAGAGAAAGCTTATAATCATGGAGCATATTCTTCCCTATGTTTCTTGCAATTTTTTTATAATTCCGTAGATTTTTTTATGGATTATTGAAATTGTCAGTGTTAATCACTAAAATTGCACTAGAGAGGTGGTCTAATGAAAATGGAAACTTGCAATTTTGATAATGAAATTTTGTGATTTCATAAATTTTAACACTGCAAATGGATTCAGAGACCCCTCTAATGGGGTCTATGAATCCATTTGTAGTGTTAAAATTTACGAGGGGAACTTGAATTGATATGCAGTGCTCAAATTTATAGGGGTCTTTGAATCCATTTATAGTGTTAAAATTTTCAAGGGGGTCTCTAAATCCATCTACAAGGTTAAAATTTATGAAATTGGGGGGAGTCATGATAAGTTAGAACAAACCAAAATGTCACTCATAGAAATAGTTGATATATAATATATTCTATATTAATATATAATATATTCTATATTAATATATAATATGCTAATATATAGATTATATTGTTAATGTATTAATATACTATGTAATATGTAGTATTAATATAATATAGTTATTTTATATTAACATTGTCATTTAAGAACAAAAGAACAAAAAAAGGATTTTTCAAAGGGATTCCAAAAATTTCGAGATGCGACGGTATGTTGACCATTTTTTTGGGCTCTCAGCAACCCTGAATTCTCTAGGCTTCTTTTCTTTGGGCTGTAGGGTGTGTGGGCCATTCAAAAGACAAGACCCACCAATTTGAGTTGGGCTTGATTCATAGGATTGTGTCGGTTTCTATATAAGAGAGTGACGGCGAGGTCAGATCTCTACACCAACCCATCGGATCTTTGCTCCTACATGCATTATACAAAGCCCTAATCACTGTCGTGGAGGAGGATTCACTCACAAAGTCGAGTACCCTCTCCTCCTCCTTAATGTCACAGGTATGTATAGATTTGAGCAGATCCAGGTTTTTTAGGAGGAATCCATAATAGATTTGAGATTTGTTTGGCATTTTAGGGGAAAAAACACCAACTTCCCCTGATAGATCAGGATTGGAATTTTTTAATAAGTTCCATATCATAATCAAATCCCTTTTTGGACAGTCGATTATGGTGTGGGTAAATGATTATGATTCAGTGGCATCCCATAAACTCACTCTAGAACAACATGAAGGGGTACCCTATGCCCTTTAATGCCTTATTTATGAGGGTAATGAAATGCATGATTAGTCACAGTTAAATGAATACAGAATCTATAGGAATTCTTCTCTTGTATTAGTGACGCGATTGTGTGGAGGTGTGGGATCTAACGTGCCTTCTACTTCAGATTCATACAGGGACGTAATCCATCCCAAGGAGCCCTAATTATATATTAAATATGAAATTTGAATCTACTAGTGTGAGTTGACTCACTCCACTGAATCTACTAGTCAATCTGCCTGACCTACTAATTAATTGTTTAACCCACTTAAAAAATGATGAACACTACAAAATAAAGAAGAGCGACGATTGTTATAAACTAAAAATGAGACTATCCTCAAAAGAAGCACTCTTTTGTATATGAGTATTCCAAAGTTGCATCAAATTGATATTTGACCTCTAAGTTTTTGTTATTTGAGATTTGGGGCTCAAATGCATCCCATGCTTGTTAAGTATCTTAATAGTGTGAGGTTCCTACCAACTGAAATGCTTTAACATATATGTATTCAATCTACCCAACCTACTAATTAATTGTTTAATCCACTTAAAAAATGATGAACACTACAAAATAAAGAAGAGCAACAATTGTTATAAACTGAAATGAGACTATCCTCAAAAGAATCACCATTTTGTATATGAGCATTCCAAATTAGTTGCATTAAATTGATATTTGACTTCTAAGTTTTTGTTATTTGAGATTTGGGGCTCAAATGCACCCCCATGCTTGTTAGATACCCACCTTCTAGCATGATTCTTAGGGGTTCATAATGGTCCCAATGACCCATGGAATGCTTAATGTTTTCTCCAAACATTATATCTTGTCAAAGGGTTTCCAGGTTGGTGAAAGTGGTTGGACATGCCCTTTTCTGTGTCTATTTAGGGTGTTAGGCTATAGAAGTCGAGAGCATTTAATTAAGACTGCAAAATAACAATCGATTGTAACTTGGTGGCTCAACACCTTTGTACAGGTTTTTGTATGCTATAATTGGTTATAGTGCCAATGGAAATCAATTCTCCGAATAATGGCTCATAAACCTGTGTTGCAGAATTGAAAGGCATAAAGATGAACTGGGTTATAATGCTTTTGTACACAAAACACACAACTTAGGTTCACAAGATAATGGGCGAGCTCTGCAACAATGGAAATGTCGGCTTCAATCAACACTTTGATGGCTTTCTGGGTTAAAGGAATAAACTTAGATTGAATCACAAGAGCAAGTGGGTTTCTCATCATTTCCTTTATTTCCCCAACAGAGATAGGGAAAAGTTAAGGAGATTGACCAACAGAGCCATTATCGTTTTAAGAAACCAAACTGTGATTTCCTTTCTATTTCTATCTTAGCAACTCAGGATCTTGCTTTGGAATCTTAACAATAGAAAGAGAGTGTAAACATTTACTGTTCTTGTGATCTCTTTCTGATGGGATTATTAAGATTTTTATGTTTCCTGCATAATTGTTGGACTTTGATACTATTGGAACAAAGTAGCTCAATCGTATCCTAATGTTATAATTTTTTGAACTACCATTTAAATAAATAATATTCTCTACAATTGGATTCCAACAACTATCAGAGAAGTTAAGAAGTTGAATGCCATTAAAGACAAAGATTCAATAACAATTGTAATATTCTAAGAAGTTGTGGAGGGAGTAGGTATAGGGGAGGAGGGTAAAATGTTTTAGGTATATTTTTGTCCTTGTTTTTATTGCATTGTTGGATGTGATTCAACCATCGAACCAACCTCCCATAGAATTAACTCTTAAGCTTCTTGGCCAAGGTCAAATATAAATTAGAGGAAAATTTGAGTCGAGTTCTTAAAATATCTTGCTTTTTGTTGTTTGCAAGAGTTCTCAATGTCAACTTATTATTAATGAGAATATTTCATTATTGATGTAACAATGGGGTGTAGTTCTGGGACCAAAAGTTCCATTATTTATGTCATCTTGGGTTGTTATTATAATGCTAATTACTTGTATCACTCCAAGAAATTAAATATTGTTTCTGATTTATTTTGAACTTTGTATAAATAACTTGATACTTGTTTTCACAGGTAAAGGGCCGATTCCAAATCAAGTCTATGCATTCGATTGGTAGAACATATAGGTATGTAATGACCCACTTGGTTAATAAATTTTGTTACAAAATTTGTAAGACTATTAATTTAGGATTATCAATTATTTGTCCTTATCGTGATGCATGGTTGTTAGTGGAATTGATAATTAGCATTGTAATGCAAGAACCTAGTTGTTATGAGTCTTATGGTGCCTTAGGTTTGTTATACCAACTCAGTTTGGCTGGGAATTTATACTCATTCATTTAATGGAGCTATAAGCCTTAATATTTATAAGTTTGAGACCCACATAAGCATGGTCCCAATATGGTGAGCCGTCTTTGGCGTGGGGACCTGCATATCTAGAAGGTTTGGAGGTCTGCCCATCTAGGATATCAGGTTTGGGTTTTCATCATGTAATCTGATAATGGATGTTTTCTAGAATTTGCTTAGTTGACCTATTTCTTCCTTTATGTTCATCATGCAAACACTTAGTATCTCATTTTTTGTAAATTACTCTATACTTTCATTTTCCTACTGTAGTACAAAGAAGTAAGTATAGGGAAGTGCCTAGTATGAATTACTATGCTTGAGTATGAAATTTGATTATATTTAAGAGTGCTAACTCAATGGAAGAGCATCTGTCGTACATGCAGGAAGTTGGTGGTTCGATTCCTTTGTGCCATATCTACAGAAATCAATGAATAAAAATGACTAAATATACTACTTGTTGCGTCAATTAATGATTAAAATTACTAAGATACTACTTGTTGACGAAAATCAATGACTACAACTACTAAATAAATGACTAGATAAAAACAATCAATGATTAAGAAAACTACTAAATATACTACCAATTGACATCAATTAATAATTAAAATGCCCAAACATACTACTTTTTGACAACAATGAATGACTACAACTACTAAATAAAAGACAAGATAAGAACAATAAAAAACTAAGAAAACTACTAAATATACTATGGATTGACAACAATTAATGATTAAAATGATTAAATATACTACTTGTTGACGATAGTGAATGACTACAACTACCAAATAAATGGCCATATAACATCAATCATTGACTAAGAAAACTATTAAATATATTACCAAGTTGACGAATTACAACAAGAAATAAATGACTAAAATTTTTTAGTCATAAATTTAGTTGCATTATAAATGACTAGCAATAAACTACTAATAGTCACGTGACCAAAATTAGTCATTTATATGCAATTTTTAGTAGTTTTTTTAGTCATATATTTATGTTTTTATACTAGTGTGAGGATGTATATGAAGAAAGAAGATGATGATCCATACCTTGATATTCCTCAAGATTAGGAATTTAACAAAATATATGATGACCTTCACAATGATGAAGAATAAGATCCATGGATAATGAGGATGGAAGAAAATGGGGAAACAATGCTAATGGAAGAAGTAATAGGGAAGGAAAAACAAAGGATTGGCAAGCTTCCAGGAGAATCACATCCAAAGGACCCCTTTCCTTACCCTAAGGCTCTTCCCATGATGTAGGCCATGGGATTTTTTGAATATAAGGGGTTGGGAAAAGAAGGCCAAGGAATTATGAGGCCCATCACCTTTGAAAGAAGGCCAATAAGATTAGGATTGGGGGCGAATCCAAATGTACATTTAGCCAAGAAGGAAAATCTGCTTGAAACATTCACCCCCCCGGCTCACATCACTCAAAAAGAGGGGCTATTAGTTGAAGAGAGTCCTTCCTCAACATAAGCCACACTAAAAGAATACAAATAACAAGAGGATCTTCCCCCAGGTTTCAATCAAGAAAGCCCCATACTCACAACTAGCGGGGAAAACTACACAATGGGATAACAACCTCAAGAAGAAGAAGGGATTATTGAAGAATGTCCCCTGGAAGAGGAGGAAGGAGTCCCCTCTCCTCAACAAGAAGAAATCAACAAGCCGAGGACTGTTGGAGTTAATCAGAATCTTGATGATATACTCATTGCTATGGGGAAGGATGTCAAATTAAGGAATCCATATTTGTGGCTAGTGCAGAAAGAACTGAAGTAGAAGAAGGCACTAAAGGGGTATCCTAATCAAGAATTAATGGAAGAAACCAGGGAAGATACCCCACGACTATCCATGGACATAGAGCAAGAGGGATAAGAGACTAATAACGATCAACAAGAAGGGGACTATGTCCCTCACACATCACCTTATCCCTCTCCTTTTAAGTTGATTAACAATGCTTCTATTGCAGATTTTGAGGAAGTTGCCATACCCACTAGAAGTTCATGTCTAGAAGTAGGACATCAAATTTCATGGGCCAATGTAATTCAACCCATGGAAACTTGTGATCCACTAGAAATATTAAGGGAAAAGCAAAGAACGAGGGATAAAACCTAGAAGGATATTTTGGCCACCAATACTATGGAATCCTATGCACTAGAAAGGCTTCTATCCATATATAATGTTGCCACATGGAAATTCATCATGATTACATTGGATCCATTAGTCTAGAATACATAAAAAGAGATGGAACCATAGGATTGGAGGGATCTACAAACTACTTTAGACACGACTGACATCCCACTTGAAGATGATGTGTCCATGACTCAAGGGTCTACCAACATTGTCTATAGTAAGGATCTCAAGGCTGCCTTCTCCAGTAGTAATTATAAGAAAAAATTGGATTCCATCACAAGAAAAAATCAGTTCTTGAACTCTAGAGTGAAGGCATTAGAGGTTGAAATAGACAAATTATAGACCAACTTGTTGTCAATGGGGAAGGGAAAGCAAGGGATCGTTGATGCTATTGCTCTTCTAAGAGAGAAAGTTGAAAATATAAGATCTCTAGAAAGCTAAAAGATAGCCTGGGCTATCCTAGTCACACAATAAATGTTGGATGAGCAAAGAAAATTGACCGATGAGGTGAATTTCTAGAGGAGGGAGAATGATTCTCTATAAGCTCAGAGTCATATAATGGAAATTATAATTGTTGATTTATAGGCTGATCAAGGCACTGGAGGGGATTTAGGTTTTCAACTAGAAGAATCCAACACCGTGATTGACTCCCTTAGACATCAAGTCACCGAGGTTCGTAAAGAGTTGAATAGCCTCTTCAAGAAGTTAACATATTGCTTCTGCAAATTCCATATCATAGTTAGACAAGAGGAGTGAGCAACTGACTCGAGAGCTAACAAAGTGAAATACCAAGGCTAAGAGCAAAACTATGAGTGCAATAACAACATAAGACCTAACTAACAAGAGAGAGGAAAACTTGAGGAAGCAAGGGGAAAAACTTGATGTTGCAGAAAAGAAGCTTAATGAAGATAAAAGAGAAATTGTTGGGCTTAAAGAGGAGATAGAAGCATGGAAAGTTAGACATGAAGAGGCCCTCAACGAAATAAGAATGGTCAAAACCCTTTGATATATAAAAATATCAGTTTGGGGACATATCTCGGGTGATCTCCCTTTAATAAGGAATCATCTTAAATTTTATTTAGAATTTGACATTTTATACAAAGAAGTGATAAAATACCCGAGGAATACAATGCAAGACATACAATCCAGGTATAAAATAGAAAAAGTGGAAAAAGGAGTTATGAATACACTTTCTACACAAGAGTTAGGGATGTTGGGCATAAGGGACAAAACTTCAGTCCATATGGATATAGTGACTTGTATCAGTAAGTTAAATAACTGGAGGGGCATTAAACATATGCTTGTAGAATAAAAAAAATCATCAATCCATTCCTTTCAGACATGAGTACAATGATCAATCAAGGTTTACTGTGCTTGTGGGATGATAAGGTGATGTTGCACACTGAAGAGGTTTACAATAAAATGTTCCAAGAATTCTTGGCTAGGTTGATAATTGTGCCTGACAAGAACACTATTACTACTACCATAGAAATCTATAATCAATTAAGGCCATCTTTTTCCACTTGGGCCCTATTAAAGAGAATGATTCAAAATCCCAAAGAAATTAATTATACCCTCTACTATGATTTGGACAAGGCATTCAAAAATATAAAAGGAGGTAGGACCATTGATCAACCTGGTTTGATATTTATGAGTATACTAGATGATTTTGTGGTAAATAGAAAACAAATAAGGGAGCTAGAAGCAATGATACCATTAGCACAAAAGCATCCAAATCAACCAAAATTTTCCCAGCCTCCTTTTCGCAAAACATAGGGCACCAAAAAGCCTAAGAATCAATGATTTGTATCAAGGGGAAATCATAAAATCACGAGGTTGATCAAAGGACATAAGGATGAATATTCCTTAGGTTTCAACTATTGTCGGGAGACCCTAACAACAAGGCAAGGAATAAAAAAGGATACGAGGGACAAGAATATCACGTATGCCCAATTCATATGCATAATCGACAAAGTGGGAAAGTTGTATGCCTCCGGGTTGGGGGGGGATTTTCATTGTCATGACTTCATTAGTAATATAATGTTTCAAATCAGACCTAGAGCGAAAACTAGGTCTAGTATCGATGTAGGTTGTTCAAGACCTTCTCAATGGTATATCGGATTCTTGGTTTTGACCCACTATTGTTGAGAACGAACGTTTGCAAGATTGGGGCTAGTTTCATGGTAACAATTTTGTGGTAGAGGTTCATAATTGTAACATTGATGTTGTTGGGCATTAAAATAAATTTAAAGTTTTGAGGATGTAGCTTACATTGAGACTTTTCCAAGGACATGTCATTTTCCCGATTCCAAGATTAGATCACCGACTTAGAACAGTCGCGAGTTTTTGAACTAATTTTGAGGGTGTGGTTTGGGCAAGTTACCTAAAAAGGTTTATGGCTAGGATGTTTAAGTAGGTCACTTACCATTTTGTCTATTATAAGATTGTAGACTTGTAAACACAAAAGATAATTTCCACTTTTGGTGGACAAAATGGTAGCAATACAAAATTTATGATACTTGTGAAAAAAAAACTAAATTATACTCATAAACCACTCTTGGGATTTAAGGCATAATTCCTTTGTTTTAGCCTTGGAAGATGTCTTTGGCTAGTAGAATCATCCTTGGTGTACCAAACCTTATAATCAAGCTAACATCAAACTCATGAGATAAATATTCCTTTCAAAGCACTTTTTTAGGGTTTGAGTTGTGTTTAGGATCTAAGAGCCTAAGTTTTATCCCTAAATGATGTTATAGGCTAGAAGACCTATTGTTGGTTCACAAAACCTTAGAATCATGCCTACATGCAACCCACTTGACAAAGATCCCTTATGGAGGTGGTTTTTAAGGTCGAGGACCATGCTTTTATCGTGAACCCTATGCATGTGTATAGGGAATACGCTCCTTTTTCCTTCCATTCTTCAGGTCTTCGATGAAAAGACACATCTCTACTGTATCAATTCTAGAAATGAGGCTCATGTATGCCTTCTAGGATAAATAATCCTTTTAGAAGGCCTTTGTCATGATTATTGGGAAAAATTAGGTGATCCAACAAATTTTTGTAGAGGGACTCTCACATGTTTTAAGGTCTTATCCATTTCCTATGTGTCTTAGATCATGAATTTTGATCCCAAGCCTCTTTATTTTAATACTAAAGTATTTTTTACACAAGATCCATTCTTAATGTGTTGAACCAGAGAATTGAACTTATGTTCCACTCATGGGGAAATAATCACTTCTAAAGGGATTATGTGATGGTTTATGGACTTATGCATGGTCGAGCATTTGTAGAATGTTTTTGTAATGCCCACCCCACCCTTTTTTCCCATTGAAGCATGTCGTAGGTGTATATTAAAAAATCATCACATGATCTTAATAGTGCATATCTGGTTGAAGCTATTATTAGATATATACTTTGTTTATCCGGGCAAAAAGTTCTCACAATAACATAACATGACACAATTAAGAAGGAAGCAAATAAGAAACGCATAGCCTAAACGTATGATGATTTCAACCCTTCTCGGTGGATTTTTCTAGCATGATTTCGAGGGTGTTCGCCATAAATATTGCATAAATTCTTAAAAATCTAAACAATAATGCTTAAATTCACAGAATATGGGTGTTTAGGGGTTTTTGAGGGCACTGAATCCATTTTTGGATTCAAAATCATGATTTGAACAACACAAAATTCAGATTTCTTGAAAAACAAATCGCCAAATTCTGACCAAAAACTCGTCAAGAAGTGAAATGGTCGTGTGTTAGAGGCTTCTTCAATAAGAAAGGTCATACTTCTTGATCAAATAGGTCCCAGACTCTTGTTTTGGAGATTGTCATAAATTAATTATGTTATAACAAGGAGTTGATTCGTCCATTTCTTCAAGCATTCATTCACAGAACCGAAGTGGAAGACAAAGATTACTTTGACCTATATATCAAAGTATTTCTCACTATCAAAATCAAAATGTGGGACACATAAATAATCAGTCAAATCTCGGTTTAGGTCTATAGATTCAATAACTTAGCTTAGCAATCCAATTATTCCTCAATTGTTGGTTCGAATCCTAATTTTGCTTGTGTTCTTTTATGGACTTTGAAGAAATGGAAATATCCCACATATGTGGAGGGATGGGAGTAGCATGCACTCATTTATCGGCACACTTCAATTTCATATTAGGTTTGACATGTCAATGTTTTTTAATGTGAACTTTCGAAAGGTAAACTCTAGAACATCAAACCCTATGCCACCTTATCAAAGGGCAATATCAACCTTACATGTCTAAAACCTTTTAACCTTATACATGGAGAGGTTTTAAATAATTAAAAATTATTTATTTCTTACTAACTTTAAAAATGTAATATTTAATACTAGCTAATTATTTTAAAAAGATAATATTAAAAAATAGTCCAATATCACTTTCGAAGAGTATTAATTTACATGAAGAAATTTAAAATAAGCAGACATTACCTTTTGACTAACATCCAAAATCATTTTCAAAAGATAATGTCATTTTAAAAAGATCACCTTTTGAGTAACATCCAACATCATTATAAAAAGATTACCTTTTGAGTAACCTCCAAAAATCATTTTAAAAAGATATCATGTTAAAGATATTCCAAAATCATTTTCAAAATATAATATCATTTTAAAAAGATTAGCTTTTGAGCAACATCCAAAATCATTTAAAAAAGATAATATCATTTTAAAAAGATAATATCTAATATTGGCACATGATTGGATTATATTAAGCAAGTGGGCTCATTTTTAAAGGTCAATATCACCATTTTTTTTATATAGTCCAATATCACTTTCAAAGAAAGTTTTTTTTAATACGTTTGGTTACTGTATAATGAAATGAATAACGTAGGTTTTGGATATAAATTAATGTGAATCTATTTTTAATTATGTCGTAGGCGTTTCACTAACGAGAAGCATACCTATCCACGTTGGCTAAATTCCTCGCTCATAGAGCGAATGGAATGTTGCCACGTGGATGGTGCCGTCGTGAAGGTTTTGTCCGCTTGCAGCAAGGTTTTATCCTACAATTTTTTCAATCTTCCTAATCGTTGAATTAATCGCTTCACCGCCCTTTATCCCATTGTTTCGATCGTTTATTGCTTCAGCCAGTTTGTTCATCCTGCCCTCCCATTTTTATGAAAGCAAAGTGCATCTCATGCTGCTTTATCTGCTCCTGGACTTGCTCCTGCTCCTACCTATATTTCCTTTGCTGGCTTATATGCCGCTGGTGAGGATGCAACATATTGCTTATATCTAGGCAAGGTGGGACTACTGCTGCCAAAGCCAAGCGGAGTATCCCAACCCAAGTAGCCGAGTATCCAAGCCACATTCAAATAGTGCAGTAATCTCCCAGAAATTTGCGAGATATACCAGGAAAGGCGTATACCAGTTATGTTGGGCGTAGATCTTTGTGAACACATACACTGTAAATGTCCGAATTAATTCTGAAATGGACATGAGCGAGAACGCAGTGGAATCGAGGCAGCAAATGCAAACGTAGAGAAAAGACGAGCTCGTTTGTTATCCCTAGATGACCGGGGAGAGGATGGCCTTTGGGCTATGGCCTCCGCTCGTCTTTGGCTTCATGTTTCCATAAAATAATCCGCCCCCACCAAAACTGTGCTGGAGGGCTAAAATTTAATCTGGCAAATTTGACCCTCATCGATTTGATGACAAATAAAATAAAATACCTAATGGCCTTCACACCTTCCTCCGATAACTGGAATTCCTATAGGGAAGCAATCTTTGAAGTGTTGCATCTAACACACAAGGAAGAATCGTACTCCACACTGGTGTATTCTCTCTATAGTCTCGCCCTCGTCTGCAACAGACAAACCCTGTGACATCTTCCAGAAGCCTTGTAGCTGAGCGGGGTCTGGGGGGTTCTCTCTCTCTCGCATGCAGGAGCTAGGATCTTAGTTTTGTGCTTGAGGGAGGGCGTGCATGCCAACCACGTGGGATGTATGCAGCCCATTCTCCTCCCGTTTAAAAAAAATAAAAATAAAAATAAATAATAACCCGAGAAGGCATATGGTGGTTTGCATGGAGTGGGGATAGGGTTAGTGCATGCAGTAGGATTAGGTGGAGAATGTGGGAAGAAGGAGTGCATGGCAGGAAAGACGCGTGGGAGGAGTAGGTGTAGGCATAGGCGCGGAGCGCACTGTTGGCAGATAGACCGGTGGAGGTTGAGAGGGCAGCGACACGTGTGAGAAAGGAGGGGAATGCGGGCCTTGTCGAGCAGAGGGGACCTAAGCTAGCTAGGGTCTAGGATAGGCACCTAGATTCAATTATTATTATTATTATTATTTTTATGTTTATCCTTTTGTGTTGGAAATAATATAAAAGTGTAAAGTTTAAATATTGAAAGTTTTGAAAATAAACCTTAGAACATTCGGTCTCCCTCTAAAGTAAATCAAATTTTAAGAATACATTTTTAAATGATTAAATATATAATTAGTGTCTAATCGGATTCTAAATTTTATGTTCATATAATATGGAATGTTAAGACTTGATAATACATTTAAATTTAAAGAATAATGTTAGTAATACAATGTCAATATTTAAATTAAGTTAAATTAAGCAAGTTATGTCAAGTAATGCTTAACCATGATCTTATGTAATAAAATACAATAATACATATACATATGTATAAGTTAACCATGAACTTAAGTAATGATCTTGAGTAATAAGACACAAAATACCCTTCAGTCAAAACTTTGACGTATATTCGAAGGGGCGAAACAGAAATAGAAATTAAAAAACAAGGCACCATGGCAACCAACACGACAAGCTAAATGCTAAAGTGCCGACCTTAATACATGACAAAATCATTTAATTAAAACTACCATAGAGTTTAACACGCTAATCCTCGCAATCTGTGGTTTCATGATGCAAGTTATTCCTTACACATAAGTATGAAGTGTATGTATGCCCCATTTAAGCAAGTTTAAAGTCACCTCTATATTTAAAAGATTGAGCTGAATGTTTGTAGCCTCTAAACCACCAGGTAGCATTTGAACTTTAAAAAAAATACAATTGAACCCATAATAAGCGTATGTATACTGCAATAAACATTGGTAAAGTACCTCTACGATTTTGAGAGTAAGAACAAAATTAGCTATAAATTTCTTAATTGAAGAAGTAATGGTCTTCCCTCGAATTATATTAGATAGAAAAGGAGAGATCAATGAATAAAGTTGATAACATTTGCATTTTGATACGATATAGTCACAAAAACCTTATAAACAACAATACTTCTACTAATTTAATAATTGTTGCAATACTTTTGTTATCATGGATACAAATTTGCTTATTGCCACTAAGGAAACAATAATGTATAATCATAGAAATAAAAGACATACCACCCTCTTCTGTTGGAGCATGTATGCAAACCTTAAGGGTCCTTGGTAGTTGATTGTTGAGTAATTACCAATATGGGCTCTAATCCCTTCTTTAAATCATTGATTATTTTCTTGCTAAGTTGGACCGATATACGCTTATGAAGAAAAATTGGTTGTGTGATGAGTAAACATGTCTGGATGGTGTAAATTAAAGGATATTGTTAAAAGGTAAGAAGTAGGATGCTAAGGTGGATAGCACTTGATTATAAACTTTAGGCATTTTAAATACAATATTGAGACTCGATAGGAGGATTAATCTAAATGTTCTTTAAATATTAGAACACATATCAGGGGGCAAAAGAAGTAAAACCATAAGATAATATCGACATATTTGGTCAAACCAAAGCTAAGTACAAGAAGTATAGCCAAGACCTGCTACTTGCGATAATGCAGAGACTATGTGTCAAGATTTCCCCGCATTAATTTTAACATAACTTCGGGACGAAGTTTCCCGAAGGGTGGATGTATGTAATGCCCCATATTTTGACTAGGCGTGTTTATCAGTCAGACATATCGCACTTTATGTGCTTATTATCTATTGGACTCAGCTCGACTTAGTAAATCATATTTATGACATGATAGACCTAATTATATGTTGCCACTATGTTTATGTTGTTACTATGGGTATGTTGCCACTATGCTTATGATGTTAAGATGTTATAACATTACCATGCTTATGATGTTTCTATGTTTATATGGTTACTATGTTGTGGTTATCATGAAATTCCTTTACTTTATGATGACAATGTATGTTTAAATATCTTTCATTAATGAAATGTTAAATATATGATGCGGTATGAAAATACCACCTTAGGATGTGATCGATTAAATTATTATAGTTCATGTGTGCCTGTGATGAATTTAAATTGTTACATGAAAGAATGATGACGATGAGGAGGATCAATTGATTATCAAAATGGAAAAAAAAATAATTGTTATAAATATGTATTTTTTGAAATACTAACCCGTAGGGCACCAAGGGCTATGTGGATAGCCGGGTACTTGATACGCTATGTGGGATAAGAACTATTTGTATGATAAACCTTGGCAACCAAAACTGATGATACGATGACATAGCCCGATAATCTTGATAGCAGCATAGTACGATTTGATGGGGTATAGACCTGTTGGTTGTGGAGCTAGATCTTCTAGTCTCATAGATGATATTGTATCAACTGTGTTTGTACCCTAGTTTTATATGATATGTAGGTGGATTGTACACTCACCCCAGCGGGGGGGGCATCGCCCCCCCACGGGGTTCCAGGGGGGACCATCCCCCTTGGCTGGGGGGTCTGGGGGCAGCGCCCCCGAAGAAAATTTTTGGGGCTGTTTTCTCCAGCTGTTTTGCAGGCCCATGGTTTTGGGTATCCCGTGGTATTTTCCCATTGTATTTCCCTTATAAAATAAAGACATTGTAATACGGCTAGGGATGATGTATTAGGTTTTATGCATTGTAAAGATCTTTGAGATTAGGAGAGAGACTGTGAAACAGAGAAGAGGAAGTGTAGCGGTTGTGCTGCAGGTTGTATCCCTTCACCTTGCTGGACGGTAATAATAATAAGGACTGAAAAATTCAGTGTGGACGTAGCCCAAGTTGGGTGAACCACGATATATCTATGTCTCTCTTGTAATGTGTATGTGTGATTATATTTGCATTTCTGTTTATTGTTATTGCTCTGCGATCCTGTTTTTCTAACAAGACCCAGTATGTTGAGAGGGATGGATGTATTGCCCACCCTATGTTACTATGTTACCCGGGGTCATGGGAGGGTCGTGCTAAGACACGCTCCCCATGTTGTTGTGATGACGATGGTTGGATGCTTGCTAGCAGAGGATAGGTCCAATATTCAGCGGACGCTAACACTCTCAGATTATATGTGGTTAGGTTGGTAAAGCCGACATCCACATCATTACTAGTAGAGGAAGGATAGGGAGGATGTGGACGTAGGTTAGGATGGGAGGATATTGTTAGCTAGCACTATTGAGGGTTGGGGATTCCTTGATACCGAGTTAGTGGTAGTAGGTACCCTTCCTTATACTTGATTGATTAAACTAACGTAAACATGAAAATAATGAGAGAAAATATTATAAGGTTAACCGATACATCAATAAAACAACCGATGATGTTTTAGTAATATTACGTTATATGTATACTTGTTCTGTTGCATGTATGATTATTAGTATTAGTTATATGATATGCATAGGAATATGATGTATGTTTATAGTACATGTACGACCTGTGCATACGCTGGCCACGCATGCACATTTTGTACAAGTGCGATAATATCGGTTTACAACATACTTATAAGGATTTAACAATGCTATAAGTTGTCATAGATAACCGAGTTAAGGAGTTAGTAAACGACTTAAGTAATATATGATCAAGTTTCTAATGTGTAAAATAAGTTAATTAGTCTTTGTATGTAAACAATGTAATGAACAATTAAAATAAGTTTCGTCAATTGCAAGTATACTCAAGTGAAGGTGTCGTTAGTATGAAGTCAATATGAAGTATAACCATTAAACATTACTGGAAGAGTGTACTATTTAATTATTGATCATGATTAATTAAACCATTAGAAGTATTTTGTTTATTAATACACAAAGGTACTATGTTGATATTGTATCATTTATCGATTAAACAAATGAATATTGTTATTCATTATTCACCATTAACTTAATTACTATGCTTATTGATTATTATTGTTATTATTTAATTAATAATAAAAACAAAATGATAATTGTCATTTTCTATAAACCATAGTGGATCCAATAATTTATTAAATGGATTATCGAGTTAAGTAATTGACCGAATCATTCCAATTAAGTTAAAAGATTTAAAAATAAAAATAAATTATCGAATAATTTTTGTTTTCATATTAATGGAAGGAGGTACATTAAATTGATGAATTAAATAAAGGGAGATATGAGGGAAGAATATTTTATTTTATATGATATGATTACTAGACTTTATTACAAGTTCGAAGATTTAGTGTCGAGATGTGGATAAACATTTAAGATTTATGCCATTTCACATCTTGAAAGGTCACACAAAATATATATTATTCAAAACACTTAACTAAGCTGTGGAGTGATTTTAATATTATTTAAAATTGTCTTGGGAGTTTAAATATAATTCATAATTATCTTGCTTCAATTAAACAAAAGGAATTCAAATCTAAACTAGAAATTCAATAATTCCACTGCTCGAGAGAAACATGGATGATTTAAAATAATATACAATCATCATTTTATCTTGAAAAGGGTGTTGCATTAATGATTTATACTTCCAAAAACCATGCTGGATAGGGCAGTGGAGTGACAAGGAAGTTATGGAGGAGGAAAATTTCTATAAAAGGAAGATTGAATGAAGTAGCCGGGGGGATTTTGGGGAAGAAGTGCGAGGATTGGTATTGCGAAGTGAAATATTCCGAGGAGGGGGAAAAAATCGAGGATTGGAGGAGGGAGAAAACTCCAATGAGGAGGGGGGGAAACTCGAGGATTGGAGGAGGGAGAAAACTCCAATGAGGAGGGGAAAAAATCGAGGATTGGAGGAGGGAGAAAACTCCAATGAGGAGGGGAACAACTCACCAAAGAGTTTTATGATTGAACTAAGGACAAGGCTGCTATTGATATTATCGGTCTGTGGGCTTGGGGGCTAGGAAATCCGTTGATTTCCTAGGGTCAACAAGATAATAGTTGGTCGGCGGGGTAGACACATCATTTTGGTTTGCTAAGGGAATCTACAGAATACACTACATAAATCTTACTGCAATCTACAGATCCAGGTATTTTGCAATCTACGGATCCAGGTATTCTACAATCTACGGATCCAGGAATTCTACTGAGTTGAACTCAAATAAAATGTATTTTCTTTTATTTTCAAATTATGTACAGAATATCATGTTAAAAGAACAGAGTTAAAATGAAAAGTCTTAAGTTTTATGTTTATTTATTTGCACAGACATATATATATATATATATATATATATATATATATATATTGGAACCTTACATAACATAATCCACATAATTCTCTATGATGTGAACATAAGATATAAAACATAAACATAGACAGTTGATTTTTTTACAGAAAACAAAAACTTGGTATATATATATATATATATATATATATATATATTTTTTTTTTTTTCTTTTTCTTTTTCTTTTTTCAGTCATTTGACTCATATACATAGGAAATAGGAAACAAATACTAAAGAGAAAAACGAAATAGAGACCCAGTGCCAAGGTTGGGCACTGCATTTGGGCGAACATGGAAACAACATTTTCGGTCAACAAATTGTCCATAGTGTGGTAGTGCAAATAGATGGATTATAAGAGTATGCTGGAAAAAGGGAAATATTGATATTAAGTGTAAAGATAAAAGAAAACAAGGGTATATATGTAGGAGAACATGGAAGAAGATAATTTGATATCTCAAGCAATACATAGCAATATTTTCGGAAAAAAAACTTGATTTTGAATATAAAACATGTTGATGAACATGTGAGGCATGAAATTGAGTATTAGAGCAATACTGTAACCTTTAGAAATCACATTACACATTGTTGCTTCTATCTTGAAACCCATATGTTAGCTTTTTCTAATAGGTAAGATTTGAACAAAATGTTACGACAATATTTCCAGTGTTTCTTACTTCAACTTGCATGTAGAGATGTTGACAAAATATAAATCTCTAAGGTTTTAGCTGATTACTTCAGATCATAGTAACAACAAGGGTAACTATAACAAATAGTAAGAACAAACACACACATGAGCTTAATTTCAGCTAACCGGAAAAGGGGGATAATGTCACAACTACAATAGGAAACAACGTAATAATAAAAAAAGATTGGCTTTCAATAAAATAAAGTACTTTAGCCGATTAACATGTTAACATGTCGTATACGGCGAAGGATACATGTAGGAAAAGAGCACATTATGCGTTATTTTACTATGCTGAAATTCAAATTTTTTCAACTAAACCTCATACCTAAAAACTTAATTTTCAAGTTTTGAAAAAAATGTAAATTCTACATAGTTATCTAATTCTATTATAAATTTTAATGAAAAATGTGTAATATACATAAAACTATAAAAGTTATAATTTTTAATGAAAAATGTGTAATATACATAAAACTATAAAGTACTATAAACCTATGTAAAATAAGGTTATTGGATATTTAAATATTTATAACCAATGATTGATTTTAAAATACTATATCAAATTTGGAGTATTAATCAATTGTTCAATATACTTATTGAAAGCTAAATAATCAATTGTTGAAATTGATGGCATCATGGATAAACAACTAGCTGACAGAGGCAGTGGGTGAGTTAGACCTCGCCTCGACAATCTCTGGAAAACACCATTAATACAAACTACAAGGTTAAATTGAAGGTTTCTTAGTATTTGCAAGGTGGTAATAGTATCCTCCCAAATTATAAATAACCTTCAGTTTGAGCACCTATTCTTTTTAGCTTTTTTAAATTCAAGGCCATCACTACATGATGTGATGCACACCTTTCCCTCAACCACAACCAATGTTTAAGGGAGAAGAGTTTTGTTGAGCCTGGAGGGACTGTCAATGATGACATTCTTGGTCAACATACCCACATATTTGGAGACTAAATATTCCCAATAGGCTCCATGCAAATATGGGCCTTTTCTCTAAAGCCTGCAAAGAGACTTTGTAAAATCTCTGTCCAAAATTTCTTAATCCAGACCTTTTAAATATATTCAACTTCATATTACTCTGTTTTGAAGTGCCATTTCTTAACGCTATGAGTATCTTGGGGCTTTACCATTTATTTGGTTCCAACACAAAAATACAGTATTTAGTCTCAATTAAGCTTCTGGGCGTTAAATCTATTCAACGGGTGACTTGAATATCAGTCTGAGCACAAATATAAACTTCACAAGAGTTCGGATTTGTCCTTCCAACTTTAGACGTATGGGTCTAGATAAAAAAATCTACGATTTGAATTTTTTTTAATGATAGATCTACTAAATGGAAGTTTCTTCTTAAACAGAGGATTTCCACTTGATTTATCTAGGCAAATAATGGATCGTTGATCTTGTAGATTGATCAATGATTTACAAACCGGTGAACGTATTTCAATATGCGCCAAAGATCTCTTGAATTTGAAACTCCACACTGTCCAGATCTGACTTGCAAAACCTACAATTTGTATTCAAATGGTTTCTATAGATAGAGAGAGTGAATCCACCATCCACGGGAAAATTTTAACTCAACAATTCATTACATAGAAGAAATTGAGATATAGAGTAGAATGTTGATTCACAACCACACACATTATTTGTATTTGAATCAACAAGAAAGAAGCCAAAAAAATTTGTTCACATACACACATCATACCCTGAATGTCTCAAAATCCTCTTTCGACAAATCTGCACACCGATCCTCACACTTATTCCCACACGGGCTAACCCCTTCTTTCATCATAGAATATCAAATATATTCTACAGCTCTCGGATAACTCAAACAACTAACCCTTCCGAGCTATCTCAACAGATGCCCAAATCGAGTATGTGTTCCTAAAATTCGGCAACAGACTACAATTTTTTTAACAAACTAATCTATAATATCTCTAAAGATATCCCGCTCAAATGTTACATTACAATAAAAATTTGAAAACTACTTACGTAATAAATGGTATTGACCTCTTGGGTCAATCTCAAAGACCATTTGATGCCCTTGCATCAGTCTAGGAGTTGTGAAGATGGCAGAGGTGGAAGAATACTCATTCTCGACAGGGTGGTATGAAACTATGAATTGCCCGAGGATACCAGTGAAGAGATATTGGTGTTATTGCCACTTGAATGCCTTTGCAAATCTCGCAGCGTTTGCAAGGAGTGGAACTCTCTCTTCACATTGTCTAAATTCATAACTAATAAATGGGTTGAGGCGCCTCCAAATAAAAATCCATGGCTGTTTATGTGCAAAGTCAATTCCCAAATGGCGATTGTTCAACGAATTCTTTCGCATATTGTTTCTTGTAAATTGTATTCCTCCTGAAGGGGTTCTCAAGAGATTGTTGTTCGAATTGATGAATAGGTTGGACTTTGAATTGAAACATGAAGTTTTCCACTGGATTGCTTATCATACAATGATTTCCATTAGAAATGACTGTAATACGAGTCGATTTAGTCACCAATTGCTTGTGAATTTCTACCAAAGGCCATTTGTATTTTGGTATGAAACACTATTTTTCTAAAACTTGCCATAATATTATTTCTTCATATACAACATTCACCATAGTTTCAAACATAAAAATTCACATGTTTCCATGCTGACACTAACACACCTTTTTTTTCATTTCTTCAATAAAATAGTACCGATATTACATTTAAACTTGACATACTAAGCACAAATAAAAAAGCCATTGTATACAAATTTATAAATTTATCATCCGAAGCAAACTCTAACCTCCTAGAACCAGTGGATGATTGATGTTGGCAGTTGCAACTGCAGTCTATGTTGGTGGCAATGGTAGCATTTTTGCAGCCTGCAAGTCGGTGGAAATAACAATGTTCTTCTTCTAACTCCGAGTTTGAAGTCCATTATCAATTCTACAGGTAACATACTCACAAGGAGAGGAGGTGGTAGCTGGAAATAACAAACTGGAGTTAATGAGCGCAGACAGAACTTAATACTTTTAAGAGCTGTAATCATGACCAACACATAGCGTGTAGCTCATAGCTTTGTATGGAAAAGTGAATACTTCTAAGTTTGGTCAACACTACCCAACATATAGCTTCGTAGGAAATCCGGTTATTGTTGTTTAACCACTTCTTAGTTGCTCAATATTCAATATTATATCCCTTATACACATGTCAAGTTCCTCACTATTCACCCTTTATGTTTTCACATCAGGTATGATTAAAAAATCCAACAAGAAGAAGGGCACGCAGATTGAGCCTCACGTAGAAACAACTCCAATTATACCAATTGAAACAATGTTTGAAGACACCAAACCCATCACAAGGGCCACTCCATAATTCAAATGGGGTGACCTGTACACAACTATCAGAGATGGAAAAATACCAGATGCAAACCTAGAGGAATCAATGGTTTACAAAAACATCAAGATGTCTGCCCTTCACAAGGCAGCAACCCGACCATAATTGTTTCCTTGCTCAAAGGTGATTGGGTGGATTCTACTCCATGTAGATACAACCACTAGGATCATTTCAAACACCAATGGAGAAGGACTTGCCTCCTTTCAACCAGGACACCTTTCAACCGCATACAAGCTGCCTTCCTCCAAATTTATGCTTACTGATGATTGGGTAAGGCATGCCAATATAGATAATTTTGAATGTGCAAAGAAGATGATGGTACCAGACAAGTAAATAAGACCCAAAGGTAGCGGGGAATATGACAACCAACACTTAAGGACCCCCTATCGAATGATAGTCCTAATGTTGAACAAAATTTTCGACCTACCAAACAGAAACGACTATAAACTCAGTTGGGTTCCATTGATCTACCATGTTACCACACATAGTATAGTCTTCAATTGGGAAGATATAATATCAGATAGTATGGCGTCCAACATTGCTACAGCTTAAACCGGCCTTTCACAACAAAAAGCAGAATTTTTCATGTCTTCTTACCTCATTGATTGTATATTAGTCAAGAATCCTTTCCCTAAGTTGGGATGTACTTGGAAACGGACTGAGACTCCCCTTCATGTAGCATACCAATAACTTGGGCTCATCAATATCAAGGGTATTACAAACTACTATGCGAAGAACTAATCATGCCCCTTTATTGGTTGCTCTTCAATAAAGAACCAAATTGTTTGTCAGACAATGCCTTTGCTGTAATAGGTGAGTACGACGACTACTACTTCTCATTAGAAGGAACATACATAAGGATGTATGGGGGCACTAAACCTCCTTATCTACCGCCCAAGTATGCTACAGATTTCATTGTGCATAAAGAAGCCATAAGACAAGTCTTCATCAATGGAATTGGTGACTTTCTCCATCTAAAAAAAAAAACATCTTACCTACCTCTACCGTTCAACATTGGTGCATACAAGTTCCAAAAAATTAGAGCCGTTGAAGCCTTTGTTTCCGACTTGGAAGCTTTTCACTTCGGGACTATACTTTTTGTAAGAAACGACAACAAAGGTAAAGTGGCTAAACATTGTGCTTCTTGCAAAATCATTTTTGAATACTCATATAATTTCATGGCAGATGAGGAAATATATAAAAGGGTCAACAATGCGAAAGAGCTGCACAAAAAAATAAAGGGCAACCATGCACCTACTTCTATCAAAATTACAACCTAGGAAAAGGAAGCAGAAATACATATACAAAGGGAAGAATCAGCAAAGCAATAAAAGAAAGAGGAACCAGAAATACATAGCCAAAGTGAACAAGCCAAAAGGGTACAAGAAAAACAAGATAAAGAGGAAGCAGAAAGATTAGCAATCGAACAACATCAAAGAGAGGAAATGGAAAAATTGCAAAACGAAGAAGCTTGTCGTGCAAGAGAAACTAAATAAAATGAAGCTCTGGAAGAACAGATCAGCAAAGAAGCGCAAGAAAAGATCCAACCAGCTATGCACAAGGAGCCAACAAGTCCACAGGTCAATAGTCTAGAACCCATGGACACAAACGTGCTAAGCCCACTAACTGGAGGCCACTTGCCATTTCCAGAGCTTGAGCTTACGCCATTTACCCCATCCAAAGAACATACAGTGGCCTGATTGGACACGATTTTTTATTTATTTAAAGAGAAAGACCATAACACAACGGTTAGAAAAAAGAATGAAAATGACTGCTCAACCAGATATTGTCACCGTCACAGAAAACACACTTGTAGACGGCACCCAAAAGGACCCCAAATTCACAGCCTCCATGAATGTTGCAGCTGCACAAGCAAGTGCTGACAATGTCGACAAGCTGCTTACCACTATTGAGCGAAACAAAGAAAAAATGTTGAAACTCAAGGCCACCTTGGTTAAACACAAGGAGAGACCAATTAGTTAAACACAAAATTACAAGACACATTATTTGAGAAAGACAATTTACTAGCTGCGTACAACAACCTTAACACAGAAAAGGAAGCATTGATTGTTCAGTTAATGATAATGGAAGGGGAGATAAATGATTTTCAAGCAAAGCTTACAGACTTTGAAACACATGCATCAGTGGCGAATGACAAAACCAATGAACTGAAGACTCAAGTAGATAAGTTGTTGAGAGATAAGGAATCACTCATGGCACCATTTTGGGCACAAGCATGCAAGCTTCAAGAGCAAGTCTCAAATTGTCAAAAAACACTCTTTCAACAAATCTACAATATCAAACAATTCATGGCAAGGATGCAGGAAATTGCTGCAAGCTCAATAGAAATGCATCAACATTTGATTACTACTGGCAACAAGCCTAACAAACAGTTAACTTGGAGAGAAAATAACCCAACATTTCCTCCTCACCTCCATCAAAAAACACTAGCGACCTTGAAGCTGGATATTGAACTCCTTGAATTTAGCAGGAAAGCCATTAATCGACTAAATGCCGAGATTGATAAAACTCTTGAAAAGTGCACAAACTCCTATGAGGAAATCCATCAGGTTCACCGTAAATGTCAGCTCCCTATGGCAGCCAATATCGATGAGCTCCCCCCCAAGGATCAACAGATGGCAGAACTCCATCAAGTGTTGCAATCAAACCTGGACTACATCAAGAAAATTGATGCTCTAACAGAAGAAGACATCGACTTCTATGTGAGGCAAACATCTACACATCTCATTTTCCTTGAGGATACCTGCAAGGCTGCACCAACAGAAGTTGAAAATATAGAAACAAAACTATCTTATCATGAAGCGTCTCTAAAACTATTAAATCCTGACGAATATAATATCATAACTGAAGAAGCTACTGCATGGGCAAACTATATTTCCAATTTAGAAGCATCCAACTAATTTTAATTGTAGATATCATTTGTATCTTCTCATATGTACAACACTCAAATGAAAACTTTGCCTACTATTCTCATTTTTGCAATTTCACCAGATAACAAACTCTTTCAAGGCTATATAGTGGTGAACCAACCCTTTTTGTTGTTCATCTATTCTTCTTTGTCAATGAAAACAAATTTCCCTTCTTGAGAAACTCTTGCAAAAATGTTTATATGTAATGTGTACTTTTCAATGGAGATTATTGGGATTCCTTTTCTCTAAAAAGCGTAAATGCTTGTTCATATTTTTGTAATAGTGCTATATTTACTGTTTTTTTAGTTCAATGCTCTTCAGTTTCCTTGTTGGCAATGGATTTTCAAGCTAAGCTCATAATGGATTATCCCAAGCAGTAGTGATATAAATATTAATCTTAGCTGATTTGTAAACTATGTACTCTCTTTTACATTCATAAAATAAAGCAGCCAAGCAAAGCGACCTCTTCTCATCTACCTCCACATTGAATAAATACAACATTTATATTGAGAGCTACGACCACTCCTATTGTGTTGTAAGTCTGCATTTTATTGTGCTTTGTTGTGAACTATCTATATTGTCAGAAGACGTGTGAATCCTTGATGCGGTGAGAGTCATTGATAACCCGTTACTTTCCTTGGTTTATTAGTGATTTTCAGAAGATTAATTCATATAGTGACAGGTCTGTTCGCCTTTACATGGTTGAGAATCATGTAAAATTTTTATTGTGGACTTGAAATCCTCAATGAGAAGAAAGAAACATATCTAGGTTTCCCACTATATATTCCATTCTTGAAGCAAGCATAACGAAGATTCACCACTCCTATTGTGTTGTAAGTCTGCATTTTTATTGTGCTTTGTTGTGAACTATCTATATTGTCAGAAGACGTGTGAATCCTTGATGCGGTGAGAGTCATTGATAACCAATTACTTTCCTTGGTTTATTAGTAATTTTCAGAAGATTAGTTCATGTAGTGATAGGTCTGTTCGCCTTTACATGGTTGAGAAGGATGTAAAGTTTTTATTGCAGACTTGAAATCCTCAATGAGAATAAAGAAACATATTTGGGTTTCCCACTGTATCTTCCATTCTTGAAGCAAGCATAACGAAGATTCATTTACAACTTAGATTGTGGCAGTATCAAGAGTTGGTCCATGAAAGAGTTCTATACCTATACTTGTATATGGAGATTCCTAAATTTATTGTTACAACACATGGCATGAAAGCAAACTTTTGTTCACAAGTAGTTTCTGCAGTTTAGGAGCTATTATAATCATTTTTTTCATTGATATTATTGCAGAAATATTTTTTCAAATTGCTTATATATTCCAGATATAGTAGTAATCTATAGTGTTGAGATTACTACTACAGAGATTGTGAGAAAAGCAATTGTAGTTGGCTCATTGTGTTGATGAACTTAACATTATTTTTTGTTATGGGTTGAGTGCCTATGTCTTTGTAATATGAGATTGTTACAAACTTTGCTCTTTTCCTACCAGTATCCTTCGCTGCATGGGCCTATGTTTTTGTTCCTTCTAACTTTCCTCTTTTCCTACCGGCATTCATTTTTGCCCCTCAAGGGGCAAATGCTAGTTTAAATCTAGATTACTTGCAACAAAAGTCCAATACGACTTTTTTTATGTCTTTGGGTTAACATATAATGGATTTTTATTTTTATTTCGTTTATATGTTTTTGGGTTAACATATAATTTGATTATCTGAGTTATGAGCTGAATATTAAAATCAATATTTTTTTTTAATATTTATCCATAAATTCGTATATAGATATGATGTTTTAAATCCCGATATAATGTAAGATTAATAAATGTATTATATGTAGGATTATTTGGCAAGGAATGACATGTGGTTTTGCTAGATGTGGGAAAATAAAGTGCTAAACTTATCAATGATCACGTTTTTTATGGGTATACTACATCAAGTTCAAGACCAAGATGTGCCCCCCGTATTTCACAAAGATAAAACTTCTTGTGATAAACAAATACGAATATAAATAGGGAGCATTGGAAAAGGGGAAAACTAAAATTTCTCCTTACAAAAGGAGAAAAGATGTAGTTGAAGATAACAAATAAGGGAATAAAAACTATTTTGAGAAAAACAAAACCAAATTTGGAAGCTACTAGTATAGATCTATCTTAAACGTGGATCTATCAAGTAATGAGAGGGATCCAATTTTTTGAGGTGAACTTTTCTTTTTTATATTTCAAATTCAGAAAATTGATCCCTCTCTTGCTTGATAGATACGGGTTTAAGTTTAAATTTTTTATTTTATAGGCCGACATGGATTTTTTAATTACTTTTCATAATTTTTATTTTATTTTATAAGTTGACACGAATCTTTTTAATTATCACTTTTTATTTTTGGTAATGTAATGTTACGCTACGTTACCTTACATGACAACATCTCCCCCATATTGGGTGGTAGAGCACCTCGCTCCCCTCGATGCAATAAATAAAACCAAGAAACAATTATGTTTTTATGAGTACTATAAAGGTAAGGTTGAGAAGCGAGAAAGATGATTTTTTCCTCTTGGACAATAGGGAGGATTTGCTATGGAGCACATACTACTATTGGTTGTAGCTTTCCTGCTGCAATTCATCTTCTATTATTTAATGAGAGAAGCCACTTTTTGGCCAAGCTTGCCGACGATTCCTGTTGCATTATGAATATGTTATGGACTTTTCCTGCTGATCATTGATACACTAGAAGACTATGTGTTGGCACCCTTCTACTGTAGATTATTCTCACAAATGTGGTATTTATTTCTATTTTATTTGGTAATTGTTTCGGTTGGTTTTGGATATAGAATCATTATTTGTTGTCGTGCCTGTAGGCTATCGTCAACTTGCTGGTAAATAATTTCAGATTTATGCAAGGGTAATTAAGTGAATTATTTATTTGTGTTTGTTTTAATAGATTCTATGCAATTTTGTTTGAATCAAGATAGGTTATGTTGTAGCTTGCATTCAACTGTATATTATTCTTTGTTGGTTGTTCCTTTCAACATTTGCATCTTAGCTTAGCTGCATTTCATTCATTGTATTTAAGGAAAATATTAAATGGTGGATTGTGTTGCAATCGTTGAAACTCAAAAAGCCATATTGTTGTTGGGCCATAATCCAGATGGGTTCCCTATACCAAACAAGGAAGATTCTAATTGGGACTTTCTCTTCGGGATAACCCCCGTGTTGACAAAAAGGGTTATTTCAACCCGTCAACAAATAACATTTGTACTAGGGTTACCACATGCCTTAAGTTTGCAATTCATGTGATCTAACTAAGTTATCTACAATGATCGATTCATTATTAGAGTTATAAAGAATAATATTTTATTGTATATGTGCATCGTGGATACCATAACTCTAGTCATTTCAAATGAAGAGCGCTTGAGCTCTTGAGGGTAAGGAAAAAATGGGAAGGAAAGCCACATGGACTTCATTACTAATGTTGCTGAGAATGAAGGTTGGGTTTCATATTTGTTGATAGAAAAAATATATAGTGGATCTATGAACAATTAAAAATATCTTTTGGGGATGGAGGGGTGAGTTGCTACATAGTTTCCATGGTTAGGGTTATTTGGTTGATCAATGACCTTTGATGCATTTGGTGGATAAAACCATGAATTAAATTATATTTGGTCTTCTCTTCATGTCTACATTTATAAGGGGTCAATAAGCAAGGATTTCCTTGTCAATTCATCAATTGGTAGGGGGGTTGGGACGATTTGGACCTTCATGGCCTTACTCTTACATTGTAGAATTGAAATAAAGTTGACATAGTACTGCGATATGAGATAAAATATTATCTCTAATGATATGAAAATTACATAGTTACTTGGAACATGCGAAGAGGCGAAGGAAGCTCAAATGAAAGTAGGATATTTTCCACACTGGATTCGTGGCTTCCTTGAAATAGATGGAATATAAATCAACAATAAATCCTAGCTAGAGACATTCACACTATGCCTGCATTTAGTTTGAGAATTTTCATGGAGCACAATAAATGATATATATTAATATAATGCATAGTATACGAAAGATTTTCTTGTAGATAAAATCATATATGATGTAGAGTTTATTCAAGTACATATAGTATTAGATGAAATAGAGTTGGATAATTCTTAGAAAGAAAGCCTAACCCTAGCATGATTATCAGTGGATAGATTCATGGATCCTTTCCAAAGCAGTGATGATCAATGGAGGATTTCCACACAAAGTTGGTTCTATATAGATCACAATGTCCTTTAGTTGAATCATGTTTGCTTACATCCGGGACAAATCCCAAGTTAAGGCAATGAGGTGCTATCAGAAGAGACACATCACATAAAATTAGTGTTCAAATTAATAAATGACAAGAAGAAAGTTGGGCCCTCTCTTCTCTATTCTACTACATAGCTTAGCCTAAATCTCCGTCCAATATCAAAGAAACTTGCTTCTCTCACTTACTATCCCACCCAACCCTCTCTTCAACAAAATGTATGAATAATTGGGTTGCGAAAGATATAAAGGTGTTAACCTACCAATTACGGGGAGAGGGCCTTGAGAACATTAATGCATGGGATGATGCATAATAAGAAGAGTTATAGGTGATTATAAGGGAATACAAGTTGATGGCGGGCCTTTGGTGGAGGTTGTTACACCTTGAAATGTCACCCTCATTTGTCATTCTTGGTTTTCATACTTCATCACCATGAGAAGCATGATCGTTTTTCTCCCTAGGTATGTTAGGACCCTTCATCATGTGATTAGTTCACTCCTTAACCAAATTTGGGAGAGAATCCTATCATTTGGGGGTCGAAATCCACCTTCCTAAACCTTATTTTGAGCTTTGGATGAAAATTATCGCCCCCTTCCCTTGTACAAGGAGTGATAAAAACAACCATCCAATGTTAGGGGAGCGATAATTTCCCTTTTTATCACCCTGTGGACTTAATTGGGGGAGCGATAATTTTAGCTCAACCACTTGGCCATGAATCAAGGAGCAGGATTTGGATGAGATTTTGAGGGGATAATCCTATCATTTGAGTATCACTCCCTCTTCCATTCTATGCAATCCTAATATCTCATGATCCAACATATGATCCCTTTATCTAATCCTTTCTCCAAGTAGTTTTCCCTCCCAAGTCCTATAAATTGAGCTCACTCTTTGGATTTGAGACATGGAAATAAATCTTGAAGATCTCATCCTTATGCTAGTATATTTCTCAATGGGTCTAGAAGGAGAGCTTGGAGGAGAAGCTGTTACTAAGTCATGTATAATCTTGTATGTACTTCTTTATGGCTTTCCATTCAATATAAACTTGGCCTATTTATCCCTATTTCATGTCTTTCATGATGAATATATGAATGTGCCTATCATTTGATAGTTAGTTCTTTGTTAATACACTTGTTGATTTGGATAAGGTATTGTCTTTTGTTTTTTAGCAGGTCTATCAGCCCAGATCTCAAAGCTAGGAGCTGGATCAACATAGGAGCAGCGAGGACAACCATCGAAAGTGAGGTAGGTCATCTATCTCTCTTGTTTCTTCCACAACTTGTTTGCTTTTGTATGAACTTGATTTAGGAGGATGTTAGTGTCCACTTGTTGACCTTTGTATTGGATTAGGTAATAGGTAACCATTTCATATCCAAGAGAAGTTCTTCCTATCTGTGGGGAGAATTTTCTACCACAAAAACTAGTGACCATACTAGGGAGTCTCCCTAGCCTTACTAACCCTTTGAGTTCTTGTTGGATGATTGAATCTCTTCAAGTGTGTGTTATTTTCAATTCTTACCTTTCCTAATCATCATTGGGAAGCCCTTTGAGTCAAGAACTCAAGCCACCCTCAGATCCGAGCAAGAAGTGTAATTTATTTGACTTTTCAAGACTTTATCACTCCCCCAAAGAAGCTTATAGAGCAATAATTGCACTTTATCACTCCCTGCCAGTTGTCTACGGAGCGATAAATTCAATTTTATCCCTCCCTTCCAGTTTCTTAGGGGTAGATAATTCCATTTTATCACTCTGTCTATGAGGTTACAGGGGTGATAATCCTCTGTTTGGGGCAATTTTGAGCCTTTCTTGCTTGGCTCTGCTTGGTTTTTTGTCTAAAAACTCTTTGTGTGAGCTTCTACTGCTTGATAGAAGCTTTGTATGCATTTAGATCGAGTGTTTGATGCCTATTTTTCCTTTTTTCTTTCCTTTCCAACCTTCGGATGTGTGACATCAACCTAGGCCAACTTGATCCTTTATTGAAGTTCACAATCTGATTCCTTTGATTCAGTGGCATTCCGACCTCTCTAAATTTGGTTCTAAACCTCTCAAAACTCATTTGGTTGTGATTGGGACCTACTTGGTTGTGTTTGGGACCTACTTGATTGGTTTGGGATCCAAGGTGTGTTGTTTGGGCCACTTCCATTTTGGTTCTGGTCCATATTTGGTTAGGTCAAACATTGATCCCTATTGAGTCCAAGAAGCCTGTAGCCCTATCACAACTCTTTGTTGCCATTTGATTTTTCTTGGATTGAACATTAAAGGTTTACAAAATATCCTCTTTTCATTTTTTGGTTTTTTTGGTTTGCAAGTTGAATAGTTTGGGTTTTTTCAAATAGCAAGCTTTGTGTTGGAATATTCTCACCATCATTTTTTATATTTGCTTACATGCATCCAGTCATCAGTATGGTGGTATCCCCAACACCTGGAGCCTATGTTCATCCCCCTAGAGCCTGTTTCTATCCCTCAGTATCCCTCCTACCTACCTAGTGCACCTTGTTTTCCTCACTTGGATGACATATGCGCCCTACTACACTACTTGGATCACTAATAGTCAGTTGCATCATTTAATGCTCAATTTAACTTCCTGTAGCTTCCAGTTGTCTGTATCAGAGTGCCACTTGACCTATTGATAGCCTCATGCACCCTCCTTGGAGTCTCCATCCCTTGATTTGTGCTCACATAGCTCAGTTAGACTCATTTTGATTGAATTTTGACTATTTGTGACTACTGCCACTGGTTGGATGATGTCTCCAATGCTATCCAAGCCACACATTGAGGAGAATTCGAATCACCTTTGGTTAATTCGAATTCACTTGTCAGTATTGTATTGTATTCATTTTTCACAGTGCCAACATAGAACGGATGTATGATTATACTGCAGATTTCTCCATTTCTGTGTTCATGAGTGATTATTGATTCATTTTTTCTTCTTTCTTCCCTGCAATTCTTGAGTGAGATTAGTGAGATTTTCTCTAGCTGTGAGATATTTCCTGTAGATTATCACATGGTATCAGAGCTGGAGTCAGCTATTCGAATTGCAACAGCAACAGTTGCAACAATTCTTTGAGAAACTGTCTTTCATTGAGCACCAGAAGCCTCTGGATTTCCACAACAATTCCTGGTGCAATTGTCTTGAATTCACTGGAGCAATCCAGTGAGGTCTAGCCATGTGTGAAGGTCTAAGGAAATGTTCAATTCGAATTGCAGCAAATCTCCATCAACAATTTCATTTGTTTTACAAGTTTATTCCATCATTCGAATCCATCTTCAACAGATTAGAATTCAACAAATACTATGATCTCTATTGTTTTTGCAGGTTATTCGAAGTTTTCTGCAGTTACAACAGTTTCAAAGTTTTCTGCAGTTGCAACAGTAGATTCGAATTCAACAACAACTTCCATGAATCTGAAAGCAGTTCCTTCTCTCTCTTCATACAACTATGAAGAATGGAAACCAAATATGATAGCATACTTGAAGAGATATGGTCTTTTCGATATGTGTATTGGTGTTAAGAGAGATTTTGCTTCCTATGAATAAGAAGAAGATTGGCTAGATGATTGTGACAGAGCCTCAACAACAATATGTACTACTATGCTTTCCAATTTGGAGTACCTCATTGATTCTGTTGAACATCCAAGTGATAACTAGACAAGATTGGACAAATTATTTGGAAAGCAGAAGGAAGAGGATGATGTTATCCATTTGGAAAACAAGCCCAGTAGTACTGCCTCAAGTGTTCTCTCTATTCATGATTCGGCCTCTATCATCTCTCATGATGAAGTTGTTCAAGATGAAGTCAAAATACAAGACATGGCACCTAAATATCCAACTCCTATTGAAAAATGGGCCATCACCACTGATGAAGTTGATCCATTTTCTAATTTAAATTATGAGCAAGAGATGTCAGCTACTACTTTAGAAGTTGAAGAGACCTTAAAAATCTCTACTTCCCATGATCCTGCTAATGTGCAAGATGATGACCTACTGAGTGTTTTGGAGGTAAAATCAAATTTTGGAGGTGATAGATTCGTCTTCCTTGATCAAATGCTTCCTATGGACTCCTATTTGGTCATTGGCACATGTTTTCAGAGTTTCACCGAATATGGAAGACACCATCATTCGCTTGGGTTCAAGTCTCATGCATATCCTTGTGATTTTGGTTTTGATCTCACCCTTGTTGGTTCAAAGGAAATCATAAGAAGCCATCTATCAATTCTTGGATCTGATTTGAAGTCCAAGCCACCACCATCATGTATTAGTTCATTTGGTTATGATCTCACCTATGTCGGTTCAAAGGAGATATCAAAGAACTACATACACATTCATGGAGTTGATTCTACCTCAGTTGGTTCGAATCACATGCTCCATAATGATCTTCATATTTTTGAATTTGTTCCCACCATGCTTGGTAGGAAGAGTAAGTTCAGGAAGCCTCCAGATTCGCTTGCATCCATTGTTGGAGAACTCAAGCACATGTTTTTGGAGCATGATCCAATTCTTCCCAAGAGGAAGATAACTCTTTTTGAGAGAATGCTAGATCCAGATCCACAAGAACCTGAAGATCTAGCACTTGACAGTGAATATGAGCGAATGGAAGATCTAGATCCATAAGAACCTGATGATCTTGCACTTGATGATCCTCCTCTTCCGAGATGGGCAGCCATTACTCTTATATCTTCCAGAGATTTTGTTGGTGACCCACTTGATCAAAGGAGAACCAGATCTGATTTTCATAATGGAAGGTTTCATCCTTCTCACATTGATCATTCGCATAGTGATCCATTTCTTGCCGATTGATCCTTCTTCGGTAAAGAAGGTCACTTGCCTCCTTCTGGGGTGAGTGATGCCATGCTACATTAGCATCCTTCAGTCTATTTTGAGGGAGTGATTTCTTCCCACTGGGTTTTCCCTCTTTCCTCACTTTATTTATTTAGATTGTTGTACGGGGCGACCTTTGGTCTCGGTCACCAGGGCCCTACCATTAGTGCTTTTAGTTGTTTCCTCATAGTTTGGCTTGCGGAGGGGTGTTGGAATATTCTCACCATCATTTTTTATATTTGCATGCATGCATGCATTCTGCATGCATCAAATCATCATGCATGCATTTGCATGCATCCAGTCATCAGTATGGTGGTCTCCCCGGCACCTGGAGCATATGTTAAGCCCCCTAGAACCCGTTTCTAGCCCTCAGTAGCCCTCCTACCTACCTAGTGATCCTTGTTTTCCTCACCTGGATGACATATGCGCCCTACTACACTACTTGGATCACTAACAGTCAGTTGCAACATTTATTGCTCAGTTTAACTGCCCGTAGCTTCCAGTTGTCTATATTGGAGTGCCACTTGACCTACTGACAGCCTCATCATCCTTATGTGCCCTCCTTGGAGTCTCCATCCCTTTATTTGTGCTCACATAGCTCAGTTAGACTCAGTTAGACTCATTTTGACTGACTTTTGACTATTTGTGACTACTACCACTGGTTGGATGATGTCTCCAATGCTATCCAAGCCACACATTGAGGAGAATTCGAATCACCTTTGGTTAATTTGAATTCACTTGATAGTATTGTATTGTATTCAGTTTTCATAGTGCTAGATTACAACTGATGTATGATTATACTGCATATTTCTCCATTTCTGTGTTCATGAGTGATTATTGATTCATTTGTTCTTCTTTCTTACCTACAATTCTTGAGTGAGATTAGTGAGATTTTCTCTAGCTGTGAGATCTTTCCTGTAGATTATCACACTTTGAAGGTCTTTGTGTGATCCAAATCCTTTGAGACTTGCTGGTTTGGGTGAATTGTTTGTCTTCTTTGGCTTCTTTGGCATTGGTTCATTTGCAAAAGTTATTGGAATCCTTCTATTTCAAGATTGAAACAAAAGGTTGCCTTTTGAAGTCCCTTATGCTATTTGCAAGTTCTTAACAACGAAAAAATTTATTTGCCTTCTTTACTCTTAGTTCCATTGCAATTGACATTGAATCTTTTTAATAGAAACAAAGAAGATCACATTTCACGCTTTAAATTTAGTTTGGAAGTCTTTTGAAAAGTGGAAAGTTTTCTTCATCTTCTTTGATTTTAGGATCTTTACAAGTGAAATTAAATCTTGTCAATTCAAACAAATAAGTTTTGTTTCGAGTCTTTAAATGCAACTTAGGAGTCTTTGAAAGCAAAAATTTTCCTTCATTCCTTTAGTTCTTTTTCAAATAGCATTGAATCTTTTAGATTGAAACGAAGAAGTGTGTACTTCGATTCTTTGTAGGAATTATTAAAAAGAAGAAAAGAAGAAAACGTTTTTCCATTTTGGTGTTTGTGGAAAAGGATTGTCTCTTATTCGATTTTGGATTTCAAGAATGTTTGTTTGGTTTGGCATTGGTTTCCTCATTCATTGAAAAGAGAAGTGGAAACTTGTGCATTACATGAAAAGCGAAAAAGTTTGCATTTCACTGGGTGTTTACATTGAGAAGAAAAAGGACTCTTCTCCCTTGATTAGATAGAGTTCATCAAAGTGAAATCTTTGCATTTTCATTTAGTTGCATGGTTTGAAGTCGAGTCATCACACCCTAAGTTTTCATATCCATGTCAAATTTGAGTAAAAAAAGGCCCTAAAATCAACCAACGCGCTAATAAAATCAATTAAACTTTTTGTTTTTATAGCACACCAACTAAAGTATAGGTATTAGAGGTTTTGTACTAGGAAAAGTGAGTAAACGAGACTAGGAACACTAATGTGTGAAAATACATTAGTAGCATGAAGTGCTTTTTGGGAAAGCTCCTCTAACATAGGATTCAAGCAGTAGGAGAAGTTGAGAAGAGTGCTTGGATCGGTCCCCAACACTCCCTCTCGGTGGGGTTATGCGAGTTAAGGAGTAATCTTAATAGTGGCAAGTCCTTGGGGTGACACCACTATCTGAGTTGCTTCGGGTCTAAGAAATTTGTCTTACGTTCCCTGCCCATTTGCAGAATACCTCTCCCACGACCGTTCTACCCAACCACCAAGCGCGAAGTGGTAGCCCTAGTTTCTTTTCCTAGGTTACCTTCCCAGGTGACTGCAATGCTGGTGCTGTTAGTACCTGAGGAAAACATACAACACATGCTTTTCGATCCTTAGGAGGGTACTTGGTTGCATCCAGTACTTGCACCTTTGGAAGTCCATTGTGAAGGAGTTGTGGGAAATTGTCTCTCGTATCTTCGCCGACGGATTGATATCTCACCTTCGGAAGATCCCTTACCTTCTGATTGCTTGATTGATTGCCTTTAGTTCCTTTTTAGGGGTGTGTTCTCCCCACATTCGTAGTTGGCCCTAGGAATCGTTATTTTTTCACATTGGTAGACTGAGGTCTACGAATATCTCATAGAATGCAAGGGTTGGACCCTGAGGAGCAAGATCCTCCACCTTCACAACATTCACATTATTCTTCCAATGAGGGAACTATTAACGAAGGAATCCCCTTCGAAGTTGGAAGCATTGATTCCTTCAACAATCAACTTGAACGGGAGGTTGAGACCATTACGGAAGGCCTCGTCCCTTCGATGAATCCCCATCTTACAAGAACTAATGATCCGGTACTCATAGTATTGCCATCTACTAGATATTTTGATGCTTTTCAGCTTATCATTTTCCACCCAACGCATATAATAGGCAATATTCGGATATGATTTTGACACCATCTCACTCTTCCAATCAATTAATCGTATCAACCTCCTCACTAACTGCCGCTATGGATGCTCCCGCATGAACCATTTTGTCCATAATTTCACCACTTCTCTTTTATGAGGAGCTTCATTGGCCTAGAGTGCTCCCTAGGCTAGTTAGGTGAATCTGGCTTTACCGTTTATGTGCACGAATCCTCTCACATTTGACTCAGGTCACACCCCCACTTCCAGAGAATTACCTAGACTTACACTAAGTGATTTACTTGGTTATTTTTTACCATATCCCTCTAGTTAAGTCACTCATATAGGTGTGGCATTGGGTTCTGTTATGAATATCTTGACCCAACCCTCCCTCCCTCAAGCGGGTAACATTATTGTAGTCACACAGACTGTTATATCAATTCTTGCAACTACCTCGGTGGTGAATCCACCCGTGTCTCACCCAGGGGTGAAAGCTATGGTTGGGGGGCAAGTTGTAATGGGAGCGAACCCTTAGTTTTTGGGCAACAACTGGTTTGTGGAAAATAAATAGTTTTGGGGAAAACTTCTACTGGAAGCCAACCATTTATAGGAGTACTAACTGCCCATCCTGGCACCTCCATGGCTACCACTACACCCTTTTATACTGGATTTCCATACCTAGGAGCTACAAATGTTCCATGGGGTCAACCTAACCCGACGGGTATCCCTCCACAAGGAGGCCTACCTATCCAACCTATGAACCCCATGTTTCCTACCTCCCAATCCCCCCAAAACCCATATATGGGAGAACCAACCGATTTTAATATCCCATCCTAACCAACCTTAGGTCCTACCGGTATTCCGATGCCCCATGAATATTACCAGTATCCTCAAGTCAATTGGTAGTTACCCTTTTTGGCTACGCTAGATCTACCTGACCTGTCGTTTTTGACAAATGATCCCATACAACATGCCTAATTCTGGCCACCAATTCCTGCCGAAATACCATCAAATATTCCAAAATTTGATGGGAATCCAGGAGAGGATCCCAATAACCATGTGATGACATGCCATCTATGGTATTCTTCCAATTCCTCAATGGACGACTCCATTCGGTTGAGAATTTGTCAGAGGACTCTCACTGACACAGCTGCAAAGTGGTACATTGAGTTACCACGACACTTCTTTAGTGATTTTAATTCCCTTTCCATGGCATTTTTGAGACATTTTTAGTTATCAATTCGATATGAAACCAATACCGAGCTTTTGACTTTGCTTAGACAATCCACTTCCACTCACATATCTGATCATATTATTGAGTGGAGACCATATTGTTGATTAATTAAAGCTAATATTCTGGACCAACTTTTAGCTGATTGGTTTACTAATTCACTTTTTCCACCCATTGCTAGGGATGTTGCTATGGGAGGTGCTGTTATTGAAGAGCAAGTGATAAGTCATGCTCAATACCTAGATTTGGTTTATTCCCAATCTAGCACACTTTACGATCCGATCCCAAATGCTTCCCGTCCCACTAATGACCCTTCAAGACCATCCACATAACCTCATGCCGATGGTATTGTAGGTTATGTAAAAAAAAAGTATGATACCTAATTGACTAGGAAACAAATCCAAAGCTTCTACCCTGGCCTTAACACGAACTGGTTGGCAAACACCAAGACTACCCCACCTCCCGCACAAACCTTCGAGGTGAATTCGGTGTAATACGACTCATCTCAACCACTTGGAGGTAAAAAGAATAACAATGGACAATGGATTGAAGAAACACTCATGAATTTTGGGGGTATGCGTGGCACTCTATATGGGTCTTGTGCCCTTGGGTCCTTGGAAATCATCAGGGGAGTGTTGGTTGTGGAGCCTGATCTTCGTGATTCAAAGGTCGTGTTTCAGCTGTGTTCGGATCCCAGCCCATGATGGGGGGCAGGAGTGTGGGGGATTTCCCCCCCATTATAGTCACAATGGGAGGTCTAGGGTAGCAAAATTTTTGGAAAAAATGCCTTGTAAAATGTTTTAATTTCATAGTCATGACTTGGTCAATAATGGGTGTTTTATGGGCCCATGGTATTGGGTAGCCCGTGGTATTTTCCCATGGTAATCCCTCTTTAAAAGGAAGGCCTTGTAATATGGATGTGTATTGCAGTATTTTAAATATCTCTGTGATTTTGTAAGAGAGACCGTGAGAGAGTGAAGATGAAGTTGCAGCGGATGTGCTATGGGTTGTACCCCTTCATTTGTTGGATAGATTAATAAAAGGGATGGCAATTTCTCCGTGGATGTAGCCTAGATTGCGTGAACCACATATATTGGCGTCTCTCTTGTATTGTGTTTATGTGTTTTATTTCTACATATTATTTTATGCTATTGTTCTATGATCTCGTTTTTGTAACAATTGGTATCAAATCCAAAGGCCTATTTGGTGCATAAACTCGCAGTAAAGAAGGGTTCCTGGTTCGAGTGGGAGCAATGGAGGAAGAAGGAAAGTTTAGGGTCGATAAATTTAACGGCCAAAACTACTAGTTATGGGAGATGCAGATGGAGGACTATCTATATCAGAAATATCTATTCCTACCATTGGGTGGAAAAGGAAGTAAGCTGTCATCTATCAAGGATGAAGAATGAGAGGTTCTTGAAAAAAAGGCACTAGGAACAATACGTTGTGCCTGTATTCGTCGGTGGCTTTCAATATTTTGAAAGAAAAGAGAATTAAAGGTCTGATGAATGCATTGGATAAACTATATGAAAAACCCTCGGCTCCCAACAAGGTATTTCTAATGAAGTGTTGATTTAATATGAAGATGTCAGAAGGCGGGTCTGTTGCTGACCATTTAAATGAATTTAATATGACTACTAATCAACTAAGTTCTATAGGAGTGAACTTCGATGATGAGGTTAGGGCTCTTCTAATCTTGTGCTTATTGGCAGAAAGTTGGAATGACTTGGTCATGGTTGTAAGTAACTTTGTCTCTAGTTCAAACAATCTGAAATTTGATGATGTTGTTGGTGTTATTCTTAGCGAGCAAATGTGAGGAAAAGCACAAGTGAGACATCTGGTAATGCATTGACCATGGAGAGAAGGGGAAGAAAAAGGGAGAGAGGAAAGAGTCCAGGTAATTGTGGGAAGTCTAGGAAGGGTAGATCCAAGTCCATAATGGGAAAGATAGAGTGATGGAACCGTGGGAAGAAAGGACATCTGAATAAAGACTGCAGATCTCTAAAGAAGAAAGGAGTTGGACATCATGAGACTACTCAAGAAGAAAATGTAGCAGGTGATGTGTTACAAGATGCTTTGATTATTGCATTAGATAATATTAGTGATTACTGGGTAGTAGATTCAAGGGCTTCATGTCATGCTACTTCCCATAGGAAATATTTTCATGATTATGTTCAAGGTGATTTTGGACATGTTTTATTGGGTGATGATGAACCATGTAAAATTGTTGGAATAGGTAAGGTATGTATAAAGTTAAATAATGGAAATGAATGGTTGCTGAAAGATGTAAGGCATATTAATGCTATGAAAAGAAATCTAATCTCAATAGGGCAGTTGGGAGATGTTGGTTGTTTATCTATGTTTGGATAAACGTGGTTGAATATCACTAAATGATCATTGGTGATAACAAACATAGACATGATAGGTATGTTGTATTTATGTCCTCACAATATTGACTGTTCTATCTATTTAGATTCCACAGGAACATATACAACATTGTGGAATCATAGGATTGGACACATGAGTTAGAAGGGGATGCAGATTCTCCATTCAAGAAAGCTACTGCCAGATTTGTATCAGGTTAGTTTGGAATGATGTGAGAACTGTGTTTATGGAAAACATAAGAGAGTCATATTTCTCAGGGATGGGAAGCAAAAGAAGAGTGAAAAGTTAGAACTTGTGCATACAGATGTATGGGGATCAGATCAGGTACAATCTCTTGGTGGCTCTCGTTATTATGTTACTTTGATTGATAATGCAACTAGAAAAACTTAAGTTTATTGGTTTTGACATAAATATAATGTTTTTTCTACTTTTAAGAAATGGAAAGATTTGGTTGAGAATGAGACATGAAAAAGGTTGAAGTGTTTCAGATCTGATAATGGAGGTGAATATTATGGAAAGGAGTTTGATAGTTTAGTTACTGTTCACACCATGGGATTCGTAGAGAGAAGACAGTCCCAGGAACACCACAAGAAAATGGTGTGTTAGAAAGGATGAACGTGAAAATCATGGAGCGTGAAAGGTATATGAGACTGCATGCAAGGTTTCCCTTACAATTTTGGGCAGATGTTGTTGATATTGCTGTTTACTTAATAAATAGAGGGCCTTCAAGCTCCTTGGATGGTGGAATTCTAGAGGAGGCATGGACATGTAAAAAGGTAAACCACTCATTAACTTTTGGATGCGAAGAATTTTTCTATATTGATAAAGAAAATAAAAAAATCTTGAGGCTATATCCAAGAAGTGTACCTTTATTAGATACGGGGTTGATGTTTTTGGTTATCGCTTATGGGATTATGAAAATCACAAAATCATCAGGAGTAGAGATGTAGTATTCAATGAAAAGGTCACATACAAAGATTGGTTGTAGGGAAAGAAACATGAAAAGGAAAACACAAAATACACAGTGCTTGATGAAATAAAAGAAAATGAAACTCCAAAGGTGCCAGAAAATAAAAAAACAACAACGGGTACCTCAAACTCCTGCAAGAATATCTACCAGGTTAAGTAGACCCCCTGAACGATACTCTCCTTCATTGTATTTTTATTGATGACTGATTTTAGTGAACCAGGATGTTATGAAGAAGCAATGCAGGTTGAAACTAGAAAGAAGTGGGAGTAAGGGATGCATGAGGAGATGGAATCCATTGTAAGAAACTAGACTCTGGGATTTGGTTTAGTTTCCTATAGGTAAAATAAAATTGCAAAATAAATGGGGTTACAGGTTGAAGGAAGAAGATGGAGGCAAGAAGTGGTACAAGGCCAGACTTGTTGTAAAGGGGTTTGCACAAAAGAAAGGTATATATTTTGATCAAATATTTTCTCTTGTTGTTAAAATGAATTCAATTACGACTATTTTAAGTCTAGTGGTGGTAGAATATTTTCATCTTGAACAGTTAGATGTAAAAACAATCTTTCTCCATGGGGATTTGGAGGAAGAGATTTATATGCAGCAACCATAGGGGTATGAGGTCAAAGGGAAGGAGAATTTGGTATGCAGGTTGAAGAAGATCCTGTATGGCCTGAAGCAAGCTCCAAGGCAGTGGTATTTGAAATTTGACAAGTTTATGACAGAACAAAGTTATAGTAGATGCCATTCTGACCACTGCGTGTATTTCAAGAGGCTAGATAATGGAAGATATATTATCTTGCTATTATATATGGACGACATTGTCATGTCCCAAATTTGGAATTGGGTCACAATGGCCTAATCACATTGGCCATATTCATTAGAGTTTGTAAAATTGATGTTAAAGGTCAAATAATTGCCAAGGAGGAAAATTACTAGTTTCCTAGGTTTGGGGTGGAAGCTTTGGGATTTGGAATAATGGGGATAATAAATAATGTTTGAACATTAGAGTGGCATAAATATTTAATAAAGTATCTAAATAAATATATACAAGTGAAAATCAAAGTGGCATTTGATCATGAAGACACATGGAGGAAGTGGGACCCACATATGGCTAGATTTCCCCACTACACTTGGCATCATTCTCTCACCAATTCGAATTCAAGGTGAATGGTAACATACTTGGGGGAGTCCAAAAGGTATTATTCATGGCATGACTCATCCAAGGTCGAATATAGAGGAAGAGTAACTCCCATGGAAGAGGAAGAGGCAATTTGGAGTTAGTGAGACACTTGGGCTAGATTCCCTAGCTCTATGACAACAATGATGAAGATGCTATGACACCTATGACACAAATCAGACCTGAAGGCTGACATATGACATATATGACATGTCAGGGCTAAAAATAGACTCCAAGAGGGCGCTCAAGGGTGTTAGGGCATCTAAGATGCTTCCACATGTGATTTGGTGGAAGTGGGAAACTAGGAATTGTTGTACAAGTGGCGTTCTTTGGAATCTCTTCCCAACTTGAGTTGGAATGAGTCTCTTGGAAGGAATTCGACCCATGGAGGACATTAGAACTTTATAAATGTCAATAACAAAGAATGAAACCATCTTTTGATCATTTGTAGAATTTGCAATTGCATTTGTGAAGAGGGAGAGCTAGTGGATGACTAGTTTCTTGCCTTAGCCAATTTCGAGGGTGAAAGATTCCCATCCAAGTTGGTAATTGGAAAGGCCATTCGGACCTTTCATTTGGAGCTTTAATGGCGTCTTTATTTGCAGGTGTAAGCTATAGGGCATCTCATGGTTTCTTCTATTGCAGCTCACTCCTTCAACCATTTCCAGTTTTGATGGCATATTCTTGATCCTTGAGCGAGGGCGTTTTTGGTGAGATATTGTACTCTTTGGGGAAGATTTTAATGCCCCATTTCTTTTGTAATATGAAGTAAATACTCTGTTATTCATATCCAAAAATTTTAAGGTCTAAATTCCAAGTAGAAATGTATAAATCTCATTTTTAATGGAAGAACAATGCCATTTCCCCACTACCTTGTTGTGAACCAATGTATTGATGATGATTTCGAATGAATGGATGATTTTCTGATATATTTGTGATCAATATACTGCCATGGATGTCTTCTACAAGTTTCATGTACTGTACTTGAGCATTTGAATCATTTTTACTCAGTTTAGTTGTATTGGGAGGTGAAATAGTGCCATTTCCCCAAGGGTTGAATTGGGGATTTTTGCAGTTGAATGGGAGAGGGTGAGAACAGTTGTAATAATCTATTAATGGTGCATATGATACTTTAATAAAATAATTAACACATTACATACCTCTGTTCATAAATTTGAGTGGGTTTGGAGGCATTTGGGAAGCCATTTTCAGTACTTACCCCAGGGGGATTTGAACCCCAAATCACTAGTAAAATTGCATAATCAGTCCAGAATATTAAGAGAGTTTGTAGAGGTCTTTTGGTGGACATATGTCATCCATAAACATCATATTAAAGTTCTAATATCATTCATACACCTTCCTTGAATATTTGAAGGCATTTGGAGTCAATTTGAGACCTAGAGGCCAAGACTAGTCAAAGGAAAATCACTAGTAAAGTTACCTACATTGATCAGAATTGAAAGAGGATTTGCAGAAGTATTTTAAAGGTCCAAAGGAATCCCTGAAACACATATTTATGTTCTAATATCATTCATATACCTTCTCAGAAGATTTGGGATCATTTGGGGCAAATTTGGGACCTAGAGATCAAAACTAGTCAAAGGTCGAACTAGGGAAAAAAAGTGGAAAATTGCAATTTTAATAAAATTCCTAATAAGGGACATTACAGACATGCTTGTTGCAGGCTCTAACATGCAGGATATAAATGTGCTAAAAAGGAAATTAGCTAATTCATTTGCGATGAAGGATTTGGGTGCTGCAAAGCAAATCCTTGGTATGAGTATAACAAGAGACATAAAAAATCTCAAATTGACAGTCTCTCAAGGTGAGTACATAGAAAAGGAGTTGGATAGGTTTAGAATGCAGGATGCAAAATCGGTTAGTACACCTTTGGCTAACCATTTCAAACTAAGTAAGGAGATGTGTCCCAAGAAACAAGAGGAAATATAATACTTGTCAAAGGTCCATTATTCATAAGCAATTGGGAGTATGATGTATGTGATGGTGTGCACATGACTAGATATTGCACATGTAGTGGGAGTTGTGAGCAGGTATATGAACAATCCAAGTAAAGGACATTGGAAGGCAATAAAGTGGATTCTTAGGTATTTGAGAGGTACTACTACTCATGCATTATGTTTTGGAGGTTTAGACACTGTCACTACAAGGATATGTTGATACAGATATGGAACGTGATAAAGATAGCAATAGAAGCACCACAAGGTATGTCTTTACTGTAGGTGGAACAACAATAAGCTGGATTTCAAAACTACAAAAGGTTGTTGCACTTTCAACAACGAAAGCAGAGTATGTTGCTGCTACAGAGGCTAGCAAAGAGATTATTTGGCTACAGAGGTTCATGGAGGAATTGGGTAAGAAGTAGGAGAATAACAAGTTGTACAATGACAACTAGAGTGCCATTCATCTTGCAAAGAACTCAACCTTCCTTTCTAAGACTAAACATATACAACTCAAGTACCATTTCATACGGTCTGTTCTAGAAGATGAACCATTGAAGTTGGAAAATATACATACTAGCCAGAATCCTACAGACATGTTGACAAAGGTAGTAACTAGAGATAAATTGAGTTCTTGCTCAATTTTAGTTAGCCTTCAAGCATGAAGGTGAATATGAGAAATTTTCCAGGTCCAAGGTTTTGAGCATAGTCCAGTAGATGCAATAGCGGTGGAGTTGTTGTGATCAGTCTCCAAGTGGGAGATTGCTGGTTGTGGAGTCCGATCTTCTTGATTTAGAGGTTGTATTTCAGCTGTGTTTGGATCTCATCACATGGCGGGGGGGGTGTGGGGGGGATTTCCCCCCCACTATAGTCTCCATGGGGGGTCCAGGTTAGCGATAATTTTGGAAAAAATGCCTTGTAAAATGTTGTAATTTCATAGTCATGACTTGGTCAACAATGGGTGTTTTAAGGGCCCATGGTATTGGGTAGCTCGTGGTATTTTCCCATGGTAATCCCTCTTTAAAAGGAAGGCATTGCAATACAAATGTGTATTGTAGTATTGTAAAGATCTCTGTGATTGTGTAAGAGAGAATGTGAGAGAGTGAAGAAGAAGTTGCAGTGGATGTGCTGTGGGTTGTATCCCTTCATTTGCTGGATAGATTAACAAAAGGACTAGAAATTTCTCTGTGGATGTAGCCCAGATTGGGTGAACCACATATATTGGTGTCTCTCTTGTATTGTGTTTATGTGTTTTATTTATGCATCTTATTTTATGTTATTGTTATGCAATCCCATTTTTCTAACATGGAAGAAACTTGAACCTTAGTACCTAAAGGAATATTTTGGACATCTAAGGCCATGAAGGTTGTCTCGACCAACCACACATGTCCTATTAAGGGTGTCATTCACCTATGATTGAGGTTGTCACTTCCATAAGGTGGTTTTGAATAGTATGTGTGTGTCTCATTACCTTGGAAATGTTATGGGGATGAACACCATGAGTTAGGCCCTAACAAAATAATTGAGGTATCCAAAGCCATGAACAATGACTTGAAGCACCACACATGACTTCTCGTAGGTATCCATGGAATTGTGTATGGTTCTTGGGGACTAATATTGGTTAGGGTAGGATACTTGAACCTTATGCCCTAAGGAATATTTTATCCATCTAAGGCCAAGAAGGTTTCCTCAAACAACCAAACATGGCCTCCTTTGGGAAATATTGGTAAATTATTGAGGATGTCATGCTATTAGGTGGTTTTGAGAAGTATGTATGTGTCTTGGGACTTGTAAATTTTCTATGGAATATGACCATGCATTGGGCCCTAAAAAAATTATTAAGGCATCCAAAGCCATGAATAATTGCTCAAAGCACCGTTCATGAATTCTTGAGGGTATCCATGGTACTATTTATGGGTATTTCAACCTTGAGGCCTTAGACATGGTCATGGGAGGAGAGTTGAACCTTAGGTCCTAAAGAATATTCTATTCATCTAGGGCCAAGAAGGTTTCTTTGAACAACCGCACATGGCCTTTTGAGAATATCATTGGCCTATTATTGGGGATGCCAATGATGTTAGGTGGTTTTGAGAAGTATGTCTATCTCTCAAGGACTTGTAAATGATCTAAAGAAGTAGAACATGCCTTAGGAACTAAAGAAACTATTGATGCATCCAAATCCATGAACAATGCCTCAAAGCACTTAATATGAATTCTTGAGGGTATCCATAGCACTATGTATTGTTCCTAAGGCCTTGTGGTATTATCCATGGTTAGGGGAGGAGACTTGAACCTTAGGGCATACACGAATCTTCTAGCCATCTGGGCCAAGAATTTTACCTCAAACAACCACACATGGAATCCTTAGGGTATCATTTACCTACAATTAAGAATGCTAATGTCATTAGGTGGTTTTACGCAATATGCATGTGTATGATGTCTCAAACCACAACAAATCTAGGACGAAGGGATGTTTTTCCTCCATATGATCGTATTAAAATACGATTAGGAGGTTATGAACACCAAGTATGGGTGTTGAGGGCCTAGATATGGTTAGGAGAAGAAACCTAGGCCTTGGGCCCTAACTGTAAGTTTGAGGATTGAAGGGCTATGTATGGGCCCTTAGACCACTACTCAACACCTATATAGGGAATATTTAGTTTATTGGTGAGGATATGGACACTATTTGGAGGTTTTGAGCACGGTTCTTAGGACATGGAAGTGGTCAAATGATGAAAACCGGTCCATAGGTCCTAAGGGAAGCTTCTAGGGCTTGAGGACCATGAATAAGGTCTTGGACCACAACAATTGGCCTCTACTAGGTGTATTTTTCCTCTATGGATAATATCACCATTAGGAGGTTTTGATCCCCTTATATAGGTCATGAATCTATACATGGTAAATGTTGGAAACTGAGGAGTTATGCCCTAAATGTACACCCTTAGGGCTCAAGGGCTAGGAGGGATGTTACAAAAACACCACAAAGGACATGTCTAGGGGATCTTTGGCTTCCAAGTGTAAACACATACTTCATTAGGAGGTTTTGAGAACCATTTATGGATATTAGAGCCTTGTACATGGTTGGGGGAATGACCCTAGGCCTTAGTACAAAAATAAAGCTTCTAAGGCTCAAGGGCTATGAATATTGCCATGAATTACCACACATGAACTCTCTAGGGGATATATAACCTCTAAGTGGCATTAGGAGAGCCATTAAGAGGTTTTGAGAACTAAGTATGTACCTTAGTGGAAATATTAGAGCCATTAATATGTGATGAGAACCAAGTATAGCTCTCATGACCTTGGAAATGGATAAGAGAGAAAAATTCAAACTATGGCCCTAAAATTAGCTTGTAGGGATTAAGGCCCTTGAAAAACATCTCGTACCTCAACAAAAGATCCAAGTTGTCAGTCCTTGATCATTTTTTAAGGAGGAAACATTGGCCTTGGGCCATAAAGGAATATTCTATTGATTGATGGGCAACCACATAAGACTGGTCTAGGGGTTCTTAGGCATTCGATTAGGGAATCAATGATATGGACACCATTACGGAGTTTGAGAACCAAGTATGGTCCAGAATGTCCTAGACATGGTTGGGAAAGGGAATTTGAGCCTCGGGCCTTAATCGTGCATCTAATGGTTTCAGATTCATGAAAGAGGTTTGTCGGGAAAAATATATGTTAAGAATTCGACAATTAAATTGTCAATCTGCGACTCGTAAGCTTAGAGGTGTCGACACTATATGTGCAGGGATATAGCTTTTCCTATTCTAAAAACTATATCTAATTCTAGACATAAAATCTCAAACTATGGAAATTGAGAAAAATAAGCAATCCAAACAACTCAACTAGAAATCTAAGAAGCTAAATTTATCAAAACAAATAGAGAACCATAACTAAAAGTATGAAATTCACTCTAAAATTTTAATGAAAAAGAATTTATACTCAAATCAAAGACTACTCTTATGTTCTATAATATTTTAATGCAACCAAATTTAATTTCAAGTTTCCTACTACATTTAAATTTCAAAACTTAATATTTCCTACCAAAAAACAAAAAGAATTTTTAAATTCTATTTTAATAACACTTCTCGCCTAATGAACTACCTAATATTCCCTACACTTTAACATGGAATTCAATATTTCCTACACTTTAACATGGAATTCAATGTAAGTTTTAAATTCTACAAATATTATTATTTAATAAATTACCTACATTTCCTAAACTCTAATCTAATACACTAATGATATTCTACATAAATTCTTAATAAACTATCTAATTCTTAATAACTTCTTTTAACACAAAATTCAAAGTGAATTTTAAATTCTATAAAAATTCCTATTTAATATACTACCTAATGTTTTAACACAAAACACAAAATTCAAAGTGAATTTTAAATTTTATAAAAATTTCTATTTAATATACTACCTAAAAATTTCTATTTAATATACTACCTAATGTTTTAACACAAAATTCAAAGTGAATTTTAAATTCTATAAAAATTCCTATTTAATATAAGATCTAATGTTTTGTATGCATAAAGTACTATTTCAACACAGAATTCAATACAAACTATTAAATTACAAACTATAATACAAAACTGAAAATCAAACCTATTTTCAAAGTGTAATCTATAACATCACTCAAATTAAATGAGCAAAATGTATTCAAAAGAGATCCTATGCGCTAAACTGAGGACAAGACTTGATTCTACTATGAATTGACTCATACAAAACTAGAAATTGATTTCAAATTCAAAAGGAAAATCCTACATCCAACATATTAACGGAAGACAGAGCATTTATTTGAGTAAACAAAGCATGTCTGAGTTAAATTCTATGCCATACACGAATCTATGAAAAGCAATCTAGAGTTCCAAGCTTCGAGAGTTCCAAAGTTCTATGAACCTATGGTCGACCCAAACTAATGATTTAAACTACCAAAACGTTTATGCAAATTGATGCTAAGTTGAAAAGAAAAAGTCTCTAAGGAAAATTCAACCTACAGCAGTCACCAATTTGGCTATGATATAAATAGAATACAAAGCATACAAACAAAGTGTTAATCTAATTTCTACAATCAATCTCTCTAAACTGTAATCACACACAAAATTCATATAACTACAAGCTATGCAAACTGAAATTTGCAGATTGAAAATATTTTTATTTTTACACAGAACCTTCACACACATAATTGAATTCTTTAGCTAAGCTATACGATTTGACAAACGAAATATGTACTTGTGTAAAGTTGAAATTGCAAAAGGGAACAAAATTACACTCCTCAGGATGGCCAATCCCAGGGATTCACAACACATTCACATGGAAACTATACACATAATTTTTTTTCCGGAAACTTGACTCTTCATTGGGAAGAAATCGAGTGACAGTAATATCAACTTGATGTCCAAACTCTAATCTCTAACGCAACCTATCAATTACCAGTCTCTAAGATTTTATAATGTTTACACAATGCAGAGGAGAAACATCGAGTCCAATATTTGATCTCCTATAGCTTCACGTGTTCATACAAAAATAGAAACAATTGATAACATGCCCTATTCAATTACTTAATATCTCAACGAATTATCCTTCCAAGCTGGTCCTTGTGACATCTGGTTATGAGGACATCTAAAAGATAATATTTTCATGCTGAAATTTTGAATATGGTAAGAGATGTGGCCATGCTACCCCTTTTCTCAACCTAACGCTTGAAGATGCTTTGCAACGATTTGGGCATTCTTTGTGATGACCTGGATAAATTGTAATGGACACCACACCATCTGGGATCACCAATGAGAAAAACCTATGTGGCATATTTGGAAATGGAGACCTGCACATATGCTAACCATCGATTCTCTTTCCGCAGTAGTGCCAGATTGAGTGCCGGAACAGGTGCCGGAAATGCAAAATTTAAATTTGAAGTGAAAATCACTAGGACAAAGTACAATTGATAGTGATGACTTGAGAAACATTAGAAGTTAAATAAAAATAAGAGGAAATTAGCAATATTAAACATAAATTACACCTCTAAATAAGAATTGCCTTCCAAAATCTCAAATACACCCCAAAACGGAAAATAACCTTAATATAACCCTTCATAAAACAATTGATTATGACAAAAATTAGCTCAGAATGAGTTTAAGAATGATCAAAACTGGGGGTCATCAAGGTTTCAAACCACAACATTGAACCTCTCTAGAGGATATTTATATTCCAAGAAGGTATATGGGTGAAACTAAGAGGATTTTAGCACTAGGTATGGGTTTTATGGCACTAGACATGGTTAAAGGATGAAACTGTGACCTTAGGCTCTAAAGGAAATTTCTATGGATAGGGAAAATGAACAAGGCTTAATCAACCACATAATATTGGTTTAATATATCTTAAATGCTTGAGTTCCAATATGAGCACCATTATTATGTTTTGAGCTTTAGGGACGAGCCTCAAATCCCTAGACATGATTCAAGGAGGACGACCAATGTCGCAAGGCATGGAAGATATATTTATGGTTTAAGGACAACGATTGATTTGATGGGTCATTTGTAGTGCTTCAGGGCATCATTAATGAATTTTGAGCCTTAGAAGCTGCCTTTCAATCTTAATGCCTAAGTTCTATCTGATATCCACACTTAGAAGCCAAGGATACCCTTAGGAGATCATGTGTGGTGGTTCAACATGATGTTTTTTGGTCTTGGATGTCTAGAAGCTTTATTTAGGTCCTAAGGCCTAAACTTCCTCACATAACCATGTCTTCCTCCCTTGACATATCCATAGTTCTAAAATCCTTCTAATGTATCCCATATCTCCTTTTAAAATCCAAATATTCCAAAATAGCTGCTATGTAGTGGTTCGAAGTCTCATTCATGGACCTTGAGAATTAGAAGCTATGTTTAGGGGTAAGGTTTGAGTTTCCTTCCCTAAAGTTGGTTAAGGCACTGAGACTCATACCTAGCAGTGAAAATATACTAATGGTCCCCATATCCAAACTTGGAGGCAAGTGAGACTCATAAGATTTTAGGTGTGGTGGTTCAAGGCCTCGAGACCCATACCTAGTAATCAAACCTCAAAATGTCATCAATATTCCCACTTAAAGGGTTATATATGTTGGTTAACAATTGATTCCAAGGGTTCTCTACATGCCATAAGTATGTTGGTTATGCACCATAAATGTGTCTAAAGGTGTGTCCAATGTCATAAGAGGACAATAATGGGCCTTGTGCGGTAAATGCCACTTGTTGGGATTAATCACCATGAATAACACTTGCAAACTATAGTACAAACCCTCTCTCAAGATATTTGGCATCAAGGTTGAATATATATGCCATTGAGATATTTTGCACATGAAGATGGGTCTCAAGGCCTTAAAGATGGGACATGAAGGAAAACAAGTGCCTAAGGGATATTGTTGAATATTTTCATAATTAAGATCCCTGAATGATTCCTTGTACCATCACATAAGTCCTTTGTAGGGGTTCTATGCAAGACTTCGAGTGGGATACATATGTCGTGGGTAGGTTTTGTCAACTAGAAATAGGTTTGGATTGTGCCACATGGTCAACGGGGTAACCAAGAGATTTGAGACCTTATTTAATATTTTGTGTAATGTCCCCAGTTGGCCCCATGGCATTAACATTATAAATGATGTAATCTTGTTATGAAATCATTGTGAGGAACTCAAGGCCAAGGCCCCGCCATCGATTTCGTGATGCATATGGTTTGCATGCTAGCAATGCACATTCGAAATTCAAATATCATGTAATATGCATTTTAATAAAAATACCCACAACTAGCTATGCAATGCAACAAAGAGATGGGGGCATGACTTCACAAGGGATTGGGGGGGGGAAACATTCAAACCCTTGAGCCACTAGAGTCAAGCCAAGTGTCAATGAGAGAACCCATCAAACCCTCAACCACCCATGTTGACTTTTGTACCCAACCATTGATTTCTCCCAAGAGTTGGTTGGGGTAGTTAATGCCTTGGGATTGGGGAGGTATGGCTGTCCAAAATCGGGTATGGGCAAGCCACCCTTCATGGAAAATCATGTTGGTCTCCTTGGGCAAGAATAGAGCCACGAAATTTCTCCCTAAGCCATTATTCACCATGGCCTTGCTCTCGCACGCAGCTCTAGCTGCCTGGGCGTTTTCCTCCCTCGGGTTTCTGTGTTTCCCTTCATCTTTTAGCTGGGAAGGGGCGTTTTTGTGTTGGTTACTAGTGGGGGAAGAGAGCAGAACGTTTTGGGTCTTCCTGGAGGTCGTTTAGGCCATTGGAAGGGATCCTAACTAGTGGAGAGAATCGGTTTTGCTCCCTAGGGTTGAAAACGAAATTCCACAGTTCGTTTGGGTGAACCACGAGTTGGGAGAACCAATGTGGACCCTATTTTGTGAACACCTCTGTTGTAAATGTGTAACCCTATCAATAATCGTTTTGCTATGAGAAGAAAGAGTATGTTGGGGTATGGGAATGGGTAACCCATTGTTCTAGCTTGAGCTTGAGAATGAGCATCCATTGTTCCCTTTCCCTTGTGAGAATCATGCCCAGCTCGGGGGTGGCCTTTGAACGGACTCAGTATAAGCTGTCGAAGAGCCTATGGCTGGGAGGAACGTTGCAGCGACATAGCTAGTTGCTTGGGCAGTTGCAAAAATGAAGATAAGTGTTTTGATGTCTATGTATTTACTTCTGCATTGTTTTAACTAATTGATGACTGATATTGATATATTGAGTGCATATGAAGATATGTGTGTGGATGAATTTGCTTCCGCTGTGCATATTTGTTTGATTTACATCTGCATACTTCGTTTTTAGTTGTATGCCTCTAATGAATGGGCTGAGCTTTATGAAAAGCCCCATAGATTTGCATCATGTTTCCTGCCTTGCATTGGGTCAGCAGGTGGGTACATGACATTTGGTATCAGAGCCACGTTGCAGCATTGGACCTCTATGGGCCAAATCTGATAGCAGTGACAAGGGAAGTTTAAAAAAAAAAAATTTTTTTTTAAGAGTTTTTGGAAATTTTTGTGTTTTGAGTATGTTTCTGGAAATTTTGGTTTTAAGTCTGTTTCGGGAAGTCGTCCCGAAACTGCGGAAAGGTTCCGCGAACCTTCCCGCAATTGCGGAAGAGTTCCGCGAACCTTCCCGCCATTGCGGAAGCGTTCGGCGAACCTTCCCGCAATTGCGGAAGAATTCAGCCAACGGCTCCGAAACAGCGGAGAAAATTTTTTTAAGTGAAATTTTTTTTAAGTGTTGGCGTGAAAAGGAAATTTTTTCGGAAAGAATTCTCTTCCGAAATTGCGGAAGGAATTCCCTTCCGAAATTTCGGAAGGATTCCACGAATCGTTCCGCAACGCGGAAGAGTTCGGCGAGTCGTTCCAAAGTTGTGGAAGACTTCGGCGAATCGTTCCGCAACTGCAAAAGACTTCGGCGAATCGTTCCGCAACTGCGGAAGACTTCGCCGAATCGTTCCGCAATTGCGGAAGACTTCGGCGAATCGTTCCGCAATTGCGGAAGCATTCCTCAAGTCGTTCCGCAAAAGCTTTTCGCAAAAACCGCCCGAAACCCCCGGAAGCATTCCGCGCAACGACGGAAGCATTCCGCGAATGGCTCCAAAGCTGCGGAAGCCTTCGCCGAATGGCTTCGCAATTGCGGGAGCATTCGCCGAATGGCTCCGCAACTGCGGAAGCCTTCGCCGAATGGCTCCGCAATTGCGCGAGCGTTCGGCAAATCGCCCCGCCATTGCGGAAGCGTTCGGTGAACTACTCCGCAATTGCGGAAGCCGTCGCCGAACCGGCCCGCAATTGCGGAAGGGTTCAGCCAAACGCCCCGCAATTGCGGAAGGCTACAGCCAACTGCCGGGAGCGTTCGGTGAACCGTCCCGCAACGGCGGCCTGAGAAAAAAAAAAAAAGAAAAAAAAAAGTAGTAAAGTGACGAAAACTTGATTTTTGAATAGCAGGAACATCCGGACTCAGAATGGAATGATTCCTGTGGGGCTTGGAGGCCATTGACGAGGGCCATGAAAGAACCAGTGAAGACCCCTAGCCCATTACACTCCAATTTGACAGAAAATGGATAATAGTGACTTTTGAAGGACGGAGTCCCGAGGCTTGACGGAAGGTTGGTTTGAGCTGAAATTGATTAGGTGCGGCCATGAAGTAGGCACGATGTTAAGTTCAGAATCTTGGAGCCAAACTCCAAAGGATGTGGAGTCGGGGTGAGCAAGAAGGCCAAAAAGCACTATTCCGGGCCACTTTTTCGGGATTTTGAAAAGCTTGTGGGTAGTAAAAGTGACCCTAGATGTGGGAATCAAAATTTTTACTGAACTAGACATTTCATATTCTCATTAAGACGGACAGTTTTTGTTAGACGAAGATTTTCCAGAAATGCACCGTTTGGGAGATAGCCATTTTTGGCCCAAATTTTGGAATTTTGGAAAAATGTGAAAAGTGAGAAGTAGTAAAACCCAGAAATTCATAGAAGATGAATGGTGCATCAGAATTGCGATCCGTGAATTGCTGAGTGTTCCTTTTTATATGGAATAGCTTCGCCCGATATAAAAGTTTTTGTGATTCCTCACAGATTCTCTTCCACAGGTGGCTAAAGTTGGCATTCTGGACCAAAATGCAACTGCGTAAAATGTGCAGAATTGGAGTGGAAGTTGTCATTTTTGAAAAGATGCAGTTTCCACACCCGGTGTCGGAATGAAGCATGAAGACAGGCATTGGAAAGCTTGTCCAGCAGGGAACAATGATGCATGACCAGAGTTTGAATGAGGTCTACATATATCACAACGATTTAGTGCAGAAGAGTGCCAGTGGCTGTTTTGACAAACGAATTTTGTTGTCAATATGGGCAATTTCTACAATTGCATGATATGGAAGAGGAATTCCATGTTACGATGAGGGATCGAAAAGGGAAGAATTCTTTAAACCCCTATTTGTTATCATGCTTATAATTATGAAATTGTCATATGGCATAAAAATGTTAAAATGGAAGGGATTACATAGATGTATATGCCCTAGATGGCATCTTAACAAACATTGCATAGTGCATATGGAAATGCTTGTGCATAAATGGGATATTGCATATTGGTAGAATAATGAAGTTTGCATATGCAATGAACCACTAATAGAGAATATTGTGGTCGATAATCACTCTTGATGTTGGTATTGGTTGTAGGACCAAAGATAACAAAGAGCATGGCTAAATGTGCTGAGGATGTTGTTGCATGAAGCCAACAACCTCATGTAGAAGGATGGTGCAACAAATCTATGATCATAAAGTTGGCGAAAGGACTGAACAGCCTTGGTGAGAGGCCAACCGATCAGGTAACATCAGGCGATGTTAATGGTAACCATGCAGGTAATGATTATTGGAGCCTAATTGCATGAATGTCGAAAGGGGATTTGGTAAGATTCCTTCAACTATGTTTGAGCTATGTTGATTTAGTTTACATGTGGTATTGAATGCTGATTGGGGTTGTTGACCTACCAAGCTTGTTGAGGTGTGGGTAAGTGAAGGAAACAACCCTTACACCCTATGACTGTTTAGAAATCTCAATGCATTCATATGAATTATATCATGCCATGTGTATGTTGGTTATGTGCCTAATAACCAAAGCAAGTGAGGACTGGTGGTCCTGATTATGGTAATGCAGGATAGTAAATACATGAAGAGCCAAATCATGATCGATGGGCTGCTAGAATGTTCCGTAGAAGGACAGAGTTGTATGAATGATATGACTGTGAAATAATGAGTATTTACGGTTTATTTAAGTTGCATGGATAGTGTGACTATGTCTTGAAATTCTATTGTGATAATGATGCATATATAGAAATGTATATATTTCATTGCATTTCATATGTTAAACAGCTGAAGGTGTTTGAATTATTGAGTATTATAATTCTGAGATCACTTCAGTGACTGTTATGGCAATGAATGATTATGTGCGTAGACACTCATAATGTGTTTGGCTGTTTGAAGTTTTAGTTTTCAGGTAGAAAAGTCTTGCGTATGGCAATGAGGATAAGTCCATAGTAAAGACCAGGATCTACCATGTGCAAAAGCCAAAGGTTATGAGAAGGTTCTCATGGTTGTAAATTTACGCATGAAACGAATCTGAAAATTGTCTGGTTTAAGTTTATGAGAATAGTCTCATAGTTGCAAATCTAATTTCTGTAGAAAAACAGAGTTACAAATTTCAGATTTGAGAATTTGCTTATAATTGCTAATGATTGTTTGGCTCATATAGAATTGTGTCAGGAAGACATGCTGTAGGTGGATGTTCAGGTATGGTAGCAAGGGTGAAACCATAATGGGCAGTGTGATACCACTTACAAGGGCCAAACAATATGAGGAGAGACTCATTGCTAAGCAAATCAATTTCTGTAGGAGACAGAATTGTAAATCCATATTGAATTTAATTATTAATGCTATTGATTGGTTATGGAACAATCATATTTGAAGCTATTGCTAAATGTTGCTGACTGTTTGGCTATTTGATAAAGTGTGCAAGGATGACACATTGCAGGAAGACCATGTGTGATGGCCTGCAGAAGCCAAACTAGATGGGAAGGATCCCATGCTTTGGAAATGGGTTTCGGGAGAAACGCCATTGATAATGTCTCAACCAAACCGCATGTCGGCAAACCATGAAAGTGAGATGGTAAAGCTATGCCCAGAAGGCATGTGAGATACATCTGCAAAATGAATGAGTATTCTGTGACCCTAGACAAGAACATTCATGTTTAAACTATTAGGGTTAATATGCAGAGCATGCTCTATCTTATTTATATCATTGTAGATTACTTGAGTATGATTAGGGCCTACATGGCGCACATCGGAAAGGGGGTGCACACCTTTTCTGGTGCTGGGTCATGGTAGGGTTTTCAATATTGACTACACCCTAAGGGAATGGACGCATTCCTGGTGTTTCAATACTTGATAGTGAATGAAATGAAATATGATTACAATTTTTGGGCAGCAATACTGATGAGCCTGCTTATCCTTCTTGTGCTAACAGCTTACACAAATACAACTTGGTGTTGCACGTAAGAGGCAAAGTGAAGAAAGGGTGCTCAAGAGGACTATATGGGCAGTGGTAACCTTTCTACGCTCACACTAAAGGACACTAGAAGGGATGGATAGGCCCGAGGAGCTGTGTTGCAGAAAAGGGGTGTCATCCTTGTGTAGTGTGAGTGGGTATTGTGGGGCCATGCTAGCCTGCAGTCAAGAGAGTCACCTAGGGAGTTCCTGGAGGGAACCACTGGTTGCATAAGAGAAGGAGCCACGTAATCATATTATGTTGTTCATATTGCCTGATAAACCCAGTCGATGTACTGGCTTGGCAATAGTTGTTGCATGCCTGATAAACCCAGTCAGCGTACTAGCTTGGCATTGGTTATTTGGGAGTTGTGGCGAAAAGTTGCTGGATGCCTGATAAACCCAGTCGGTGTACTGGCTTGGCATGTTGTTGAATTAATGCCTGACAAACCCAGTCGATGTACTGGCTTGGCATTGGTTACTTGCATGTTGTGGAGGTAATGGTGAAGGGTGTTATTTCCTGACAAACCCAATCGGAGAATTGGCTTGGAAATGGTTATTGTATGCTTGATAAACCCAGTCGGCGTACTGGCTTAGCATACTGATTTTTGAAATGCTTGATAAACCCAGTTAGCGTACTGGCTTAGCATATTGATTTTTGAAATGCTTGATAAACCCAGTCGGCGTACTGGCTTAGCATACTGGTTTTTGAAATGCTTGATAAACCCAGTCGGCGTACTGGCTTAGCATACTGATTTTTGAAATGCTTGATAAACCCAGTCGGCGTACTGGCTTAGCATACTGATTTTTTTGGGATGCCTGATAAACCCAGTCGGCGCACTGGCTTGGCATTGCCTATTTGGATGATGTTGTGGAGCAGCATGTGTGCTGGTCAAGCATCCACCCCACAAGTGATCCAAGGCTTGTAAAGCAGAGAAGGAAACCTGTGGAGTAGCGAGGAAATGCACAATACAGATAAGTATTCATTTTCATTTAATTCTTGTTTGGAATAATGAAGATTTCAGGTCCAAGTCTTATTGCGACCAAGCTAATACACTGTTGTTTCTTTGTTGGAAACCTTGGCCATTACAGGAAACAAGGGCCCTGAAAGAGCTATAAATGCTTGGTAAAACCAGAGAGTAACTGGATGAGAGCTATAAATGCTTGGTGAAGCCAAAGAATAACTGGTCGGAGCTATAAAATTCTTGGTAAATTCAGAGAATGGTTGGTGGGAACATTAACCACTTGATGTTGTGGAGCAGCCGGCGTGCTGGCCAAACATTCCCTTAAACAATTGATAAAACCAGTCAGCGTACTGACCTGGCATTGCCTGTTCGAATGGTTGTGGAGTAGCCTGCGTGCTGGCCCAACCTTCACTGTTGTATCCACGGGAAATCCAATGCTTGGAAAGCGAAGAAGGATCCTGTGGGATAAAGTGAAGACATCCTATAAAGATAAGTATTTGGTTATCTTGCAACTCTGCTTATGAATATACATGTGTATATGATTTAATTATGATTTTCTTAAATTCTCATTTGGAAATAAACCCTATGAAAATACACTAAACATGTGAATTGACTCAATGTTTGAGTGTAGGTATTGCTGGAAGCAAGGACTATGAAAGCATCTGGAGGATGCATGTGGACATATGACTGTACTAAGGAGCTCAGTATGAGCAGTAATAGAAGATGGTGCTAGTGGGACTGTGTGGGTCCTAGTAGCCAAAGGTTCTGTAAGCAATAATGGGGAAGGGATCCCTAGTTGAAAGGCATTAGACAGACCTTAGACACTAAAGTGTCATAGCCAAGAAAGGGCAAGTCAAGCATTCACATTGAAGTGAAAGAGGCCAAGGAGCATAGAACCACCAGTGATGGTGTGGCTCCCGATTGGAACAAGACTAAGAGGGGGAAAACTATTACTCTTCTCTTTCTTTGACTGATGCATCTTCGAAACAAAGGATTGTTGAGTGCATGTCATAAATGAAACCAAATTGTGTTTCCTTGCTTGAAATGAATTGTGAATGCTGAAATAGTTATTTCCTTGTGAAATGATGAACATGAGTGAGTTCATGTGTGTGTGGGAAAGCATGAAATGTGTGGAAGTCTCATGAGTATAACATGGACGTTCTAAGTAAATTAGGAAAATAATTGACTAATTTTATTATTGTGTTATGCTTGTCCTAGCAAGAATTGCCATGATAAGTCTCACAGATAGTTGCCGGGACAACAAGAAAGATGGCATCCACGAAATTCCAGACTTGTAGATCAGCTGGAAGATAAACAAATGGAAGGGATTGCTCTGGAGCAATGCCCACTTATGGAGCTGGAAGACCAAAGCTAGCAGGATCAGCTTGTGGAAGCCAAAGGACTTGATCGTGAAAGGTCAAAGTAAGGAGACGAATTGCAGGACAGACCGGCCACCATCTGTGAATTATGAATCATGTGTAAAGTGGGTATATAGTCCGAAGTGTCGAAACACCGAGGACGGTGTTATTCCAAGGGGAGGGGAATGTAATGTACCCAGTTGGCCCCATGGCATTAACATTATAAATGATGTAATCTTGTTATGAAATCATGGTGAGGAGCTCAAGGCCAAGGCCCCGCCATCGATTTCGTGATGCATATGGTTTGCATGCTAGCAATGCACATTCGAAATTCAAATATCATGTAATATGCATTTTAATAAAAATACACACAACTAGCTATGCAATGCAACAAAGAGATGGGGGCATGACTTCACAAGGGATTTGGGGGGGGGAAACATTCAAACCCTTGAGCCACTAGAGTCAAGCCAAGTGTCAATGAGAGAACCCATCAAACCCTCAACCACCCATGTTGACTTTTGTACCCAACCATTGATTTCTCCCAAGAGTTGGTTGGGGTAGTTAATGCCTTGGGATTGGGGAGGTATGGCTGTCCAAAATCGGGTATGGGAAAGCCACCCTTCATGGAAAATCGTGTTGGTCTCCTTGGGCAAGAATAGAGCCACGAAATTTCTCCCTAAGCCATTATTCACCATGGCCTTGCTCTCGCACGCAGCTCTAGCTGCCTGGGCATTTTCCTCCCTCGGGTTTCTGTGTTTCCCTTCATCTTTTAGCTGGGAAGGGGCGTTTTTGTGTTGGTTACTAGTGGGGGAAGAGAGCAGAACGTTTTGGGTCTTCCTGGAGGTCGTTTAGGCCATTGGAAGGGATCCTAACCAGTGGAGAGAATCGGTTTTGCTCCCTAGGGTTGAAAACGAAATTCCACAGTTCGTTTGGGTGAACCACGAGTTGGGAGAACCAATGTGGACCCTGTTTTGTGAACACCTCTGTTGTAAATGTGTAACCCTGTCAATAATCGTTTTGCTGTGAGAAGAAAGAGTATGTTGGGGTATGGGAATGGGTAACCCATTGTTCTAGCTTGAGCTTGAGAATGAACATCCATTGTTCCCTTTCCCTTGTGAGAATCATGCCCAGCTCGGGGGTGGCCTTCGGACGGACTCAGTATAAGCTGTCGAAGAGCCTATGGCTGGGAGGAACGTTGCAGCGACATAGCTAGTTGCTTGGGCAGTTGCAAAAATGAAGATAAGTGTTTTGATGTCTATGTATTTACTTCTGCATTGTTTTAACTAATTGATGACTGATATTGATATATTGAGTGCATATGAAGATATGTGTGTGGATGAATTTGCTTCCGCTGTGCATATTTGTTTGATTTACATCTGCATACTTCATTTTTAGCTGTATGCCTCTAATGAATGGGCTGAGCTTTATGAAAAGCCCCATAGATTGGCATCATGTTTCCTGCCTTGCATTGGGTCAGCAGGTGGGTACATGACATTTTGGAGCTCAAGTTCCATGAAAAAACCCTATATACAATAACAAGATCCCTTGATAGAGGGTCTTTGTCTTAGGAACTAAACATGGGTGCCATTAAGATGTTTCACGCACCATGGTTGGGTGTTGAGGCCTTAACCATAGTCGTGGTAAGGAAACAACATCCTAAGGTCCTTGACATAGGTTGGTGGAGAGATATAACATCCTTAAGGCTTGCTATAGGCTCAAGAACCAACAACACATGTTTTAAGACCAACAAACAACAGTTTGGATGGTAAAATGCAAGAAAGGAACATGCACACATTATTAGCAAACGCATTCCTTTAAATTCAAAAAAATTGATAGGATTTTCTCTATTAAGCTACATGTTAGATGACTTGTTTGCATTGGATTTAACTTTGGGATGACAAACTTGTTGGTTTGGGCTGCATAAAAAAAACAAATCCATTTTCCCAGCTTCCTATTCTTAAGGCCATTGTCAACTACACTTTTAAATATGAATCATATATTCATTACTTATGAAACTGCACACACTTATACAATTTTGTGTGTGTGTGTATATAAAGTTTTTATTTTATTTTATTGTTTATTGATTTTTATTTGTACATGTATCATATTTCTAAAATATATGGGTCTTTATTTATGGTGTAACTTTTTATTGCCTTACCCATTTGGAAAACAAATTGTATGGTGCACAAGTAGAGATGGAGGCCTACACACTTAATTTTTTTTTTTGGATTGGAAACTTGTTCTTAATGGTTGACCTCGTTATTCTAATGCTTCATTTAATTTATTAATTTTACATAAATATAAAAGTAATTTTAAAAATTATGGAAAAATAGTGGCACACAAGAATCAATTATTATGTACACGTGTACAATTTTTTTCCCAAGAAATTCCATCATTTTGATACTAAACCGTGTCCTTAATGCGAAAACATGTATTATGTTTTAGAGAAAAAATAATATAGCAATATTACATAAAAGTGAATTTCTCTTAGTTATACCCATTTTCCATAAATAAAATTTACATATTCGTCATCCTTATTCGATTTCCTACATTTCATATTTTTACACTATATTATAAGAAGTTGTGTATGTACCTCTAAAATTCCTCCTAGTCAACGTATTATTGTTTTTACATATTTCCATTGCAACTAACATGCCATGAGAAGGAAGCATTATCTTGCACCAACCCTTGACTTTAGTTATCTGTGTTTGACTATGGTTTATGTTGTTGATGATGGTGAAATATAGGTAACCATTGTTGACTATAGTTGGCCATTTTTAATAATGGTTAACTATCATTGACATTTAGTTGACCATGATTGACTATAGTTGAGAATATTTTACAATGTTTGATTATGCAACATATTTGATCATGTTTGATCGTGATTGATAGGGTAGATATTAGTTAAACTTGGATGACCATAGTTGACAATTTTTGTTTATGATTAACCTTGTTTGTTTGTGGTTGAGTTTGGTTGAGTATGGTTTGGCCATGGTGATGCTAGTTGACTTTCTTTGACTATGTTTCACCATGGTTGAAAATGTTTGATTAAAGTTTGCAATGTTTGACCATGGATTACTTGTGATGTTTGACTATGGGTGACTTTGGTTGAATAAGGTTGACTCTAGTAATATTTTCAACCATGGAACCATGGTTGAGAATATGTAACCATAGTTTAGTATTATTGACCATGGTTGACTGTTGCTGAACATGTTTGATTATGTTTGTCCTTGGTTGAGTTTGGTTGGGTATGGTTGATCACATGTTACTATGGTTGACTATGATTAACTTAGGTCAACCATGGTTGACTACGATTAATTATGTTTGACTAATACTAATCGATTGTCAACCATGGTTTGACCATGATTAATTATGTTTGAGTAATATTTACCATAGTTGACCATGCTTGATTTTGGTCGAATATTACTTGAATATGTTTGACTTTGGTTGGCTATATTTAACTATGGTTGATTTGGCTAACCATGGTTAACTATAATTAACCATGGTCAACTATTGTTGATCATGGTTAATAATGATTAACTATAGTTAACATTTAGTTTACCATGATTGATTAAAGTTGAGAATGCTTAATTATGATTCACCATGTTTGACTATGGCTACTTGTGTTTGACATGGTGGGCATTAGTTAAAATTGGTTGACCATGTTTGTTTGTGGTTGACTATGGATAAATATGTTTGACCATGTTTGACTATGGATGACCATGATTGATTGTAGTTGAGAATGTTTGACAATGTTTAATTATGATTCACCATGTTTGACTATGGATACTTTTGTTTGACATGGTGGGCATTAGTTGACCATGTTTGTTCGTGCTTGACTATGGATAAATATGTTTGACCATGTTTGACTATGGATAACCATGTTAGACTATGGTTAATCATGTTTGACTATGGTTGATCAATGTTTGGGCATGTTTGAAAATGGTTTACTATTGTTAATCAACCAATCAACATATATCAATGTTAATAATAATGTTATTAATGGTTTTTTTCACAAGAACAATTATTTGTATTACTATAAAAGGGGGGAGAAGTGCCGCGGATAGGCTGGACAACCTTCCTGAACATAGGTTACAGACTCTTGATACAAATTGTCTTCAAAATCTCTTGCAGCCATTTTCTTCTTGCTGTATCGCTACCTAATTGATATTTTTCCAAATATTCCCTACTGCTTTCATAACCAAAGATGGTATAAAGCTTCCAAAAAACTCCCAAAATTAATATTGCTTTACAAAACATCAAAACAATTTATCTAAATTGCATGCTTATTGTTCTGTGATGGCTTATGTAGATCCTTTTGAGGTTGAAACTTTGATTATCCGGAGCTTGCTGCTTCCCGAGGACATGATTGGTAGAGGGGATAATGTTATGAAAGTGCTTGTTGGTGTTTGCTGGAGATTCCTATCTTGAAGCAAGGAACAAACCCATGGCTCTAAGAAAGGATAACTGAGAAGACCGAAATCGAGAGTGCGACAACCTCTCAAGGATGAAAGGGAACAAAAATTATAGGGTGGTTTTTGACCCATGTTCATAAATGAATACAACTTTGACAAGGTAATGGAGGGCCCAAGATTCAACAAAAAGTTTTGAAAGCAAGCGGTCTCCTCAGGGAGCGATAAGTTGAACACTAGGGTGAACAATTTTACACCAAGGATTTGGAAATAGACCTAATAACAGACTAGGATTATGTTGAGATATTGTAACTTCAAAGAATATTATATTTGTACTTTATTATTCCGGAGATGATTCATTCCTCTGTGAAGATCTTATTGTATATCTGGAGATGTTTATTCCTCCGTCAGAATGTGGTAACTTGGGTTATTAGACTTCCCTAGTGGGGGTCGGCCCTGTATGTGTTATGCGGGTCAAAGGGTTATTAGACCACCCTAGAGGGGTTGGCCCAGTCAGTTGTAGTGGGGTATTTAACCCATTGGTTAAATACGAGCCTACATGATTTGTGTAAAAGACAAGTCGGAGTAGTGTATAAATAGAGGAGGTGTATTCCCCATTCAACACACACTCACTCACTTGAGAGTAGCGTGTTGGTTGTGGAGCCAGATCTTCTAGTCTCATAGATGATATTGTATCAGCCGTGTTTGTACCCTAGTTTTATATGATATGTAGGTGGACTGTACACTCACCCTAGTGGGGACCATTCCCCCTAGCTGGGGGGTCCAGGGGCAGCGCCCCCGAAGAAATTTTTTGGGGCTGTTTTCGCCAGCTGTTTTGCGGGCCCATGGTTTTGGGTATCCCGTGGTATTTTCCCATTGTATTTCCCCTATAAAATAAAGACATTGTAATACGGCTAGGATGGTTGATGTATTAGGTTTTATGCATTGTAAAGATCTTTGAGATCAGGAGAGAGACTGTGAAACAGAGAAGAGGAAGTGCAGCGGTTGTGCTACAGGTTGTATCCCTTCGACTTGCTGGACAGTAATAATAATAAGGACTGGCAAATTCAGTGTGGACGTAGCCCAAGTTGGGTGAACCACGATATATCTGTGTCTCTCTTGTAATGTGTATGTGTGATTATATTTCCATTTCTGTTTATTGTTATTGCTCTGCGATCCTGTTTTTCTAACATAGCGCACTTGGGGAGGAGAGGTCTGCTATGGTGGAGGAGGAGTTCATGTCTTTGGTTTGCATCTTTGTATATTGCTAGTCATCTATATTGAGGAAGCTTTGCTGGGTTTTCTACCCCATGAGGGTTTCCCAGGATAAATCTGTGTTTCTTGTGTTTATGCTGTGCTTGTTGTTTCTTCAGTGATCCTGTATATGTGTAATGTCCCCATTCAAATAAGTGCATAGTAAGACAATCCCATCAACCCTACTAGTTTCCTAGGTTGGATGGGCACATGTGGGATGGTAATAAGGAAACTAATAAATGATATTTAGACATTAGAAGGGTTCAAGCATTTAATAAATATGCTGAATAAATAAATTCAAGAGAAATTCTAGGTGGCAAGTGGTTTTGGAGACATATGGAGGTGGTGGGACCCACACTAGCTTGATTTTTCAATGACACATGGCAGCTCTCTCTTGCCAATTCGAATTCATGGGAAGGTGAACACTCTTGGGTGAGTTGGTAAGTCATAACACATGGCATTGAGCATCTTAGGTCGAAATGGGATGGAATAGTAACCTCCATGGGAGAGGAAGAGTCAAATTGGAGACTAGTGGACACTTGAGCTAGATTCCCTAGTTTTATGACAACAATAATGAAGCATCTATGACATTTATGACAAAATTCAGAGTTGACTTCTTACACCTGACCATTATGACATGTCAGCCCCAAAAATAGGATCAAGAAGGCGCTCATGGAGTTGGAGGAATCTAAAGAGACTCAAATTCGAATTTGGGAGAAGATGGAAGGTTGGAACTAGGAGACAAGTGGCAAATGAGGAATATTTTCTAAATGGAAAATTATTGAATATATTGAGAGGATTTCGACCCCTTGAAGGCTAATGTTGGTTATAAAATGTAGAAATCAAGTATGAGAATGGCTTTTGATGATTTGAGAAAAATTGCATTTGTGAAGAGAGAGCTAGTGGATGACTAGTTTCTTGCCTTAGCCAATTTCGAGGGTGAAAGATTCCCATCCAAGTTGGTGTTTGGAGAGGCCACTTAGGTATTTCATGGTGCTTTAATAGAGTTTTTATTTGTAGGTAGCAGCTACAGGAAGTTTCATGGTTTGGTTTAGTGCAGCACTTTCTCTCCACCGTTTCCAGTTTTGAAGGCATATTCGTGCTCCTTGAGGGAGGGCGTTTTTGGTGAGCACTTGTGCTTCTTGAGAGAGCTTCTCATTATATATTTCTGATTGTAATAGCTTCATATCCTCTTTTATTGATATTCAGAAAGTCTTAGGTTGAAATACCCACTGGTTGTATGCAAAACTATTGATTAATGAGCAAACAATGTCCATTTCCCCAATGCATTGATGTATGACACTATAATGTTGATTATTTCGAATGGATGGATGATTCTATGATATATTTGTGATCAATATACTGCCATGGATTTCTTATACAAGTTTCATGTACTTTAATTGAGCATTTGAAGCATTTTTACTCAGTTTAGTTGTATTGGGAGGTGAAATAGTGCCATTTCCCCAAGGGTCGAATTGGGGGTTTTTGCTGTTGAATGTGAGAGAGTTAGAACAGTAGTACAAATCAATTAATTGTGCATATGAGACCTTAATCACATACTTAACACATTATATACCTCTGTTCATAAATTTGTGGGAGTTTGGAGGCATTTGGAAGGCCATTTGCAGTGTTACCCGAGGGGATTTGATGCACAAATTACTAGTCAAAATTACATATATTGATCAGAATACAAATCAAGTTTGCAGCAGTATTTGGAGGGCCATAAAACATCCCTGAACCTGATATTCAAGTCTAAATACCATTCATACACTCCTACAGAAGATTTGGGAGCATTTGGAGGTCAAAACAGTAAAACTAGTCAAAGGTCGAAATTGGGAAAAAAAGTGGAAAATTGGGCATTTTAATAAAATTTGAAAAAGGGATACTACAAGTGGTATCAGAGCATGTTCTTGGCACCTGATGGTCTTAACAAGAATTCAAAAGAATAATCCACCACCCTTTGAACCAGTAGTTGAAGAGGTTTTTGTTGAAGAAGAGGTAGTAGAAAAAGAGGAGTCTTTCGCTGGAACCATGGGTAGAGAGGAGGATGACAAATTAAAACATAAGGAGGAACTTATTACAACCTTAGATCCATGTTTCTCTAAACTTTCAGCAAGCATGGATAGGCTAGGTGATAAATTGTTGCAAGGATTCGAATTGTTGATTAGCCAGCTTCAAAGCAAAGGGATAATAGGAGATAATAGTGGTTCACACTCAGGGGAAAATATGAAAGGGAATGAGCATATTTTCTCAAGTACAGGACCTCATAATAGACATGATGAATTTCAAAGCACACAAAGGCCTACTGCACCTAAATTTCTCACACCCAAAGAAGAGCCCAATCTTGAATTGGATTACAAGAAACTAGTAAATGATTGGAATGATTTGAATGAAGAGTGTAAAAGAGGTGTACCACTCAGTGACTACATTGATGCTATGAAAAAGATTAATAGAAAGGGAGAAAATAGGAGTCCATTCCAAAACAAATAATTAAATAGTGCTATTGGAAAAATGTCACTTCCTACTTTTTATGGTTCTTCTCAAAATTCTGCTAACACTTGGGTGCAAAAATTGGATGTATATTTTCAGCTGAATCCTATGTTGGAAGATGATGCATTAAAAATGGCCATTTTGCATTTGGAAGGAGATGACAATGAATGGTGGTTTGATGGGATGAAAACCTTGGGTCATAATCAAGTTAAAACATATGGAGAATTTGTTGACAGGGTACTAGAAAGATTTGAACAAAAAGATCCAGAATTGCCTTTCAAAGAACTAGCTCAATTGAAGCAAACTGGGTCCCCTACTGAATATATGATGGAATTTCAAAAATTATCAGTCAAGGTGGCTGATGTATCTATGGGAAGATTAGTATTGCTGTTCATTGAAGGTTTGGCTGAACCCTTAAGAGGTTTGGTCAAAGCCCACAAGCCAACTACATTAAAAGATGCAATGAGCTTGACTAGGGATCTCCAAAATGTGCTTCCTAGAACGAGATTTCCTCCTAAGCCTAGCTATAAATTTGAAAAGAAAACTTGGCAAAGGGATGGATATGATAAGAAACCTTGGCAAAGAGAGTCATTTGAGAGGAATAAAAAAGAGGGACTAAACAGGGATGAACTTAGAAAAAATAAACTATGCTTCACATGCTTCCAACCATGGACACCGGGGCACAAATGTACCAAAGGAAAGGCTCAATACATAGAAGTATTTTCTGATAATGAGGGGTATGATGGGGGCATGGATGAAGATGGAAATATTTCAGATCAAGAAGAGGCATATGAGACAACAGTAGAAGAGGAAAGACAAGAAGAAAATCAGCCTTCACCGGACAAAGCAAGAATGGCAGTGCTTTCAGCAGTACCTCGCTATCATACTATCCGATGCAAAGGTGTGGTACAAGGACAAAGAACTTCAGTTTTGGTAGATGGAGGAGCCACTCATAACTTCATTGATGCAGAGATGGTAGAGAAAAGAAAGATACCTATTGAACCATTTGATGGCTTCACAATTGTCATTCCTGGTCACAACACAATGCAATGCAAAACATGGGTTCCAAAGATGCAAGTCACCGTAGGTAACTATACTTTTGTTGATAGTTTTTATGTGGTTGATGTTGCTGATACTAATGTGGTTTTGGGAGTGCAATGGTTGTATTCAATAGGAGAGCATACAGTAAATTATCAAATTCCCGAAATGAAATTCCAAGATTCAAAAGGATTACAAAGAGTTGTGAGAGGGCAACACACTTATCCAAATCAAGTAGTGACTTGCAATAGCATGAGATCTATATTTAGGCATGGGGATATAGAATGGGCTGCTGAATGTCATATTACATCTCCCAAGCCAACTATAAATATTGTCAAACACCCAAAGGAGATAGAGAGACTTTTTCAAAAATATGAAAAGGTTTTTAGAGACCTTCCACATGGTAGGCCACCGGATAGGGGGGTTGAGCACAGTATTGTTTTGGAGGAGGGTACTTCACCCATTCAGATACCACCTTATAGACATCCTAAAAGGTTTAGAGATGAGATTGAAAAATCTATCCAAGAAATCCTACCTAGAGTTGGGGCTCATTAGACCAAGCTCTAGCCCTTATGCTTCTTCAGTAGTGCTAGTGAAGAAAAAAGATGGAACATTGAGAATGTGCATAGATTTTAGAGCCTTGAACAAAAAGACTATAAAGAATAAGTATCCTATTCCTAGGATTGATGAGCTCATGGATGAGCTACATGGGGCCAAATACTTCTAAAAAATTGACCTTAGATCAGGGTATCACCAAATTCGAATGAAAGATAAAGATGTGCAAAAGACCGCTTTTCGATGTCATTTTGGCCACTTTGAATTTCTTGTCATGCCTTTTGGGTTAACCAATGCTCCAGCCACCTTTCAAGCATGTATGAATAGGATATTTTGCAAGCAACTAAGAAGGTTTGTTTTGGTTTTCTTTGATGATATTCTCATTTACAGTAAAACATGGGAAGAGCATTTGCAGCAGTTAGAGATTGTGTTGAAAATCTTGCAAGAAGAGTCCTTATTTGCTAAATTATCAAAATGTGAATTTGGAATGAAAGAATTGCCGTATCTTGGGCACATTATTGGGAAAGAAGGAGTGAAGGTACACATGGAAAAAATCAGGGCTATTTTGGAATGGCCATCACCAAAAAATATTACCGAATTGATAGGCTTTATTGGCATATGCACCTACTACAGAAAATTTGTGAAAGGGTTCTCCAAGTTGACTTCTCCACTCACTGATTTGACTAAGAAGGATGCTTTCAAGTGGGATGAAGAGGCTGAAAAGTCCTTCCAAAAAATGAAAGAGGTAATGAGTAGTTGTCCCATACTTGCACTTCCTGATTTTACTAAACCTTTTGTTGTGGAATGTGATGCTTCAGGTGGAGGAATAGGGGCTGTCCTAAAGCAAGGCCAACACCCCATAGCCTTTGAGAGCAGAAAGTTGCAGCCTCATGAAAAAATTTACTCCATCTATGATAAAGAAATGCTGGCCATTATGCATGCATTGGCCAAATTCAGACAATACTTGGTGGGCAGCAAGTTTGTGGTGAAAACTGACCACAATAGTCTACGACACTTTCTCACCCAAAAAGATCTAAATGAAAGGCAAAAAAAGTGGGTAAGTAAGATTCAAGCTTATGATTTTGATATCGAATATGTCAAAGGAAAGAATAATATAGTAGCAGATGCTTTGTCAAGAAGGCCTTCTTTTTCTCTCATGGATATTGCTAAGGATTGGAAAAACATGCTACTAGTTGAATATGCCAAAGACAAATTTGCTTGTGATGTGTTGGATGGAATCAAAGGGGATGATAATTATAGGGTTTTGAATGGGCTGATATATTATAAGGGAATAATTTATTTAGTTCATAACTCCAAGCTCAAGTACCGAATTTTGCAAGAAGCCCATGATTCCCCACTAGCGGGCCATCCGGGGATCTTCAAAACTTATAGACAGTTGAGGCAAAGATTTTTTTGGAAGGGGCTAAAGGAAGATGTTCAGAAGTATGTGAATGAATGTAAAGCATGTCAACAAAACAAATCAGAACTTACATGTCCAGCCGGCCTATTACAACCATTTCCCATTCCAGAGCAAAAATGGGACAGTATTTCCATGGATTTCATCACCGGATTGCCTAAATCCTTGGGTAAGGATTGTATTTATGTGGTAGTTGATAGGTTGACAAAATTTGCTCATTTTTTTGCTGTTACATCATCTCTTAGTGCTGCACAAGTGGCTGATATTTTTTTCAAAGAAATCTTCAGATTGCATTGGCTTCCCAAGAGCATTGTCAGTGATAGAGATAGTAGATTCATGGGTGCTTTTTGGAAATAAATTTTTATATTGGTAGGCACTCAATTGACTCCAAGTACCAGCTATCATCCACAAACTGATGGACAAACAGAGAGGGTAAACCAATGGTTGGAAGGATACCTAAGAAACTATGTGGGAGGGCAGCAAAAGGCATGGGCAAAATGGCTACACTTGGGTGAGTTTTGCTACAACACCACTTATCATATGTCAATAGGAATGTCTCATTTCAAAGCATTATATGGTTATGATGCACTTACATTTGCTGACATTATATTTGGTGATAGTAGAGCCCCAAAGGCTAAAGATTGGGTGGAAGAGAGCCAAGAAATTTTAAAGCTCTTGAAAGACAATTTGCAGGTTGCTCAAAATCAGCAAAAACAATATGCTGATAGACATAGAGAAGAGAGAACCTTTCAAGTCAATGATTTAGTATATTTAAGGTTGTAGCCCTATAAACAAACATCTCTCAAAAAGAATGGAGCAGAAAAATTAAAACCAAGGTACTATGGGCCATACAAGGTAGTGCGGAAGGTTGGAGAAGTAGCATATGAACTAGAACTTCCGGAAGGGAGTAAAATCCACAATGTATTTCATGTTTCTTGTCTTAAGAAAGCTCTTGGTCAGCAAATCATCACTTCAGAAATACTTCCTCCTTTGGATGATGAAGGTTAGCTCAACTTGTTCCGGAAAAGATTTTGAAGACACGGGAAAGAAGGTTGAGGAATAGAATCATCAAAGAATATTTAGTGCAATGGAAGGACTTACCAAATGAAGATGCCACATGGGAAGAGGAGAAGATTTTGCAGCATCCAAATTTGAAATTGCTTGAGGACAAGCAATCTTGGGTGGGGAGGACTGTAATGTCTCCATTCAAATAAGTGCATAGTAAGACAATCCCATCAACCCTACTAGTTTCCTAGGTTGGATGGGCACATGTGGGATGGTAATAAGGAAACTAATAAATGATATTTAGACATTAGAAGGGTTCAAGCATTTAATAAATATGATGAATAAATAAATTCAAGAGAAATTCTAGGTGGCAAGTGGTTTTGGAGACATATGGAGGTGGTGGGACCCACACTAGCTTGATTTTTCAATGACACATGGCAGCTCTCTCTTGCCAATTCGATTTCATGGGAAGGTGAACACTCTTGGGTGAGTTGGTAAGTCATAAAACATGGTATTGAGCATCTTAGGTCGAAATGGGATGGAATAGTAACCTCCATGGGAGAGGAAGAGTCAAATTGGAGACTAGTGGACACTTGGGCTAGATTCCCTAGTTTTATGACAACAATAATGAAGCATCTATGACATTTATGACAAAATTCAGAGCTGAATTCTTACACCTGACCATTATGACATGTCAGCCCAAAAAATAGGCTCAAGAAGGCGCTCATGGAGTTGGAGGAATCTAAAGAGACTCAAATTCGAATTTGGGAGAAGATGAAGGTTGGAACTAGGAGACAAGTGGCAAATGAGGAATATTTTATAAATGGAAAATTATTGAATCTATTGAGAGGATTTCGACCCCTTGAAGGCTAATGTTGGTTATAAAATGTAGAAATCAAGTATGAGAATGGATTTTGATGATTTGAGAAAAATTGCATTTGTGAAGAGAGAGCTAGTGGATGACTAGTTTCTTGCCTTAGCCAATTTCGAGGGTGAAAGATTCCCATCCAAGTTGGTGTTTGGAGAGGCCACTTAGGTATTTCATGGTGTTTTAATGGAGTTTGTATTTGTAGGTAGTAGCTACAGGAAGTTTCATGGTTTGGTTTAGTGCAACACTTTCTCTCCATCGTTTCCAGTTTTGAAGGCATATTCGTGCTCCTTGAGGGAGGGCGTTTTTGGTGAGCACTTGTGATTCTTGAGAGAGATTCTAATTATATATTTCTGATTGTAATAGCTTCATATCCTCTATTATTGATATTCAGAAAGTATCAGGTCGAAATACCCACTGGTTGTATGCAAAACTATTGATTAATGAGCAAACAATGTCCATTTCCCCAATGCATTGATGTATGACACTATAATGTTGATTATTTCGAATGGATGGATGATTATCTGATATATTTGTGATCAATATACTTCCATGGATGTATTCTACAAGTTTCATGTACTGTACTTGAGCATTTGAAGCATTTTTACTCAGTTTAGTTGTATTGGGAGGTGAAATAGTGCCATTTCCCCAAGGGTCGAATTGGGGGTTTTTGTTGTTGAATGTGAGAGAGTTAGAACAGTAGTACAAATCAATCAATGGTGCATATGAGACCTTAATCACATACTTAACACATTATATACCTCTGTTCATAAATTTGTGGGAGTTTGGAGGCATTTGGAAGGCCATTTGCAGTGTTACCCGGGGGGGATTTGATGCACAAATTACTAGTCAAAATTACATATATTGATCAGAATACAAATCAAGTTTGCAGCAATATTTGGAGGGACATAAAACATCTCTGAACCTGATATTCAAGTATAAATACCATTCATACACTCCTACAGAATATTTGGGAGTATTTGGGTCGATTTGGAGGTCAAAACAGTAAAACTAGTCAAAGGTCGAAATTGGGAAAAAAAGTGGAAAATTGGGCATTTTAATAAAATTTGAAAAAAGGATACTACAATATGCTATTATTGTGAAATGGAATGCAATGCTGCTATTTTCTGTCTTAGCATATTAAATCTTAACATGGTATCAGAGATAACCTGAAGGAAGGCAATGTATGGCACTTACGACACTTGCTTCTCTTGCGACAATTTGAAGGTTAGGGTTTTATATAGCAAAAACCAGTCATTGTGGAAAGTTCCCTATAAATACATTTTGGTGAAGGTTCAGGATCTGAAACCTTTACAGGTCATAGATTACATCCCCAGGTACCTTGTGTCCAAAGGGCACCCTCAGATTCGTTGTACTTTGTGAGTTATGATCAGTACAAGTTAGGGTTTCTGCCTCTTCCAGATCTCAGTCAAAATCAGGTGACCTAGGAAAAAAGGTCATAACCTGGGCTAGGAAGGTCCAAATGAAATTTCATAAAAAGTGACAGGTAGTACACAGATTGTACTATCTTAGGAAATGTTTTCAGAGGCCGAAGCTAAACCCGTGACACGTGGCACGCCGTACAAGTTCGCTCTCCTGTTTTATCCCATAAACAGGTCACATTGCGACACTTGGCATAACTTTGGCTAGGAAGATCCAAATGAAATTTCGTAAAAAGTGACAGGTAGTACACAGACTATAATATCTGAAGATACTTTTTCAAATGACGAAGCTGAACCAGTGACACATGGCACGCTGTACAAGTTCGCTCTCCTGTTTTATCCCATAAACAGGTCACGTTGTGACACTTGGCATAACTTGGGCTAGGAAGCTCCAAATGAAATTTAGTAAAAAGTGATAGGTATTACATAGACTGTACTATCTCAAGAAACATTTTCAGAGGCTGAAGTTGAACCAGCGACACGTGGCACGCCGTACAAGTTCGCTCTCCTGTTTTATCCCATAAACAGGTCACGCTGCGACACTTGGCATAACTCTCTCTCAGAAAATCCGATTGAGGTCAGAACTGTCGGTATGGAAAGATGACAGGTCAGGCTACCACAGAAAAAATTTTCAGACCATGTGGAGCAAAAAGTTCATATTTACAGTAGAAACAATCATGTACCTATTTCTGTCAAAACAAAATTATTTTTTGGAGCACCTTCATTCATGGCTTTCGGAATTTAGGGTTTCGAAGAAAGTTAGAATTTTTGGAATCGGAATCCACGGCTGAATGCTACTCAGGAAAATCAAAATTTAGAGTCCAATATCGAATTTTTTGGTTGTGTAGAAGACCGGGCTTGATCAAACCCCAGTTCGGGATTTTGATCGGAAAGATGGAAAATTAGGGCTTCAGCAAAAGTTGGAATTTTTGAAGTCTGTAACCACGGCTGGAAGCTCCCCAGAAAAATAAGAGTTTAGAGCCTTGGATCAAACCTTTTGATTGGGCAGAAGGGTGGGATTCATCAAACCCTAGTTCGGGATCCTATCCAGAAGATCCAGAAGTTTCGAAGGCAATTTTGAGGGGTCAAATTTTGGAGATTTCAAAATTGAAGTATGCTAGTTTGATCAGCTCAACAAGCCTTCCATCCATTCAGAAGTGTGAAAGTCAAAGATTGAATTTTTAGGGTTTCTCTAACAAACCCTAATCAAGCTCCAGATCAAGTTTCAGGGGGAGTTGAGGCTAAGGCCTTACATAAGAAGACTACAAGAAGTCTCGATAGGTCTTAATGAGGTTCAGGTATGTCTTGAAATCTGATTCTTGATTAAGTTCATAATGTGTTTGTCTTCATATTATTTATTAGTACAATCTTGATCAATGTTAGAATTGTCTTATCACCCTATTAACAGTATGAATGCATGTGAATGATCGAAGACATTCATTGATTAGGGCTATATGATTGTACTAATGCATTATGGTGTTGTGTGGCATTATGGTGTTGTGTGAGGTTGATGTTGTTTGCTAACACGATACAGGTACATCACAAAAGACAAATCAAGTTCCATGTCCATGACAACATGACGACAAAGACTCATCCATAATCTTTGTTCTACTTACGAGGTATGTATGACTTTGTTATATTATGCTTAACCTATGAGACATGCAGGTTCTAGCTCAGGATCTCTAAATCATTGAAGAGATTGTTTAGGTATGTTGTACATAACTAAGCAGGTATACTAATCCAAGTATGTTTTCCTATGTCAAGTTAGAATCTTACCTTGTGTTAGGATCCCTTATATAAGTATACTTGGTATGATCGGTTATGCTTATTCATAAAGTTAGTAATCAAGGGTTTATGCATATTATGTCTCTTATCTTGATTATTTAATTAACCAGAAGAGTACTATGATCAAACAAGAATATGCATGAGTAAAAGAAGACTTCCTTGAAACCCTGAATACTAATGATCATGACTATACATATTCAAGATTATTTAGAATTAGAATGTTTTGATAATATTGAGAATATACTAATGAATGTATGTTTGTGTATGAGATCATGAGGATGACACTAGTGCACACTTGAGCATGCAGAGTGGTACAGAATGAATAGAAGTTCATAAGACATATAGAAGATCAAGCGGGAGGCAACCACACAAACATAAAAGATAAGTATTTGAGTTGTTATTAGAAATAGTAAATGATATTGCTTGTATGCATATTTGTATTCCTATAATATATCATGCTGAGTGTAAACATTGATAGAGCATTGAACAGTATACTACTAATATGCATATGATTGGTAAGTTAGACAAACATTCCATTTTTGCTTGTCTAGAATGAAACCTCTTTGCTGACATGCTGAGAGCTGTGCACACTCTCGATAGTATGTTCTGGTAGAGATGGAAGGCATCTAGATAGCCACTGTATGCATACAAGATATGGGAAAGTGTTGTGCCAAAGTATTGGTCAAAATAGTTGCATAACTATGTAAATGATATCTGTATGCATAATAGGTTATCATGTCAATATGATTTGATGATTATGAAGTATTACTAATCATGTACTTAATTTTGATTTGTAGGAAAGATCATGATGAATGATAAACACTGAACAAGCGATGGATGTTCAACAAAAGATTTACAAATCAAACACACCATAGAAGGCTTGTGGCTAGAAGATTCTCTTAGAAAGAGGAAGAGAGTCATGATGAGATGTTTGCTCCAAGTGGCTAGATAAGACCATTCTCTTAATGGTGTAATTAAAGAAGAAGTGTGAATAAGGTTCTGTATGGTTTCCCAGGATTGATAATCAACTGATGAGCTTAATGATCATCATGGGTGATGTGGATCTCAACCTTTGCTACAAGGTTGAATATGGTTTCTATACACAGATGACATGGATGCAAGAAGGAACTCACCACAGAGTTCGAATGATATTGAGGCTCATATCAGTAGACCCATCTAACGAGAGATGGCATAGATAGATATGCAGAAGATCATTCAATGCAGAGTGTGAATGATGTTCAGTCACAAAGGGAGAATTGACAGTTTATTGATAAGCTTGGGCTTTACCAAAAGTAAAGTTGTTCCTAACCTTTACCTTAAGGTTGTGGATGATGAACCTATCATACCATTATTGTATGACGATGATCTCTTTCTGACAGGGAATGAGAAACAGATCATGAAAAGAAAGAAGAAGATGGCTGCAGATTGATGCATTACTTCCTAGGTCTGGAAGTATGGAAAGGATCAGAAGGAATCTTTCTCAATCAGGGAGAGTATGCTGAGAAATATTAAAAGGAATTGATGTGTTGGAATGGCCACTCTCATGCATTCAAACTTGAAGTTGTTAGTAGATGACTCATCAGAGTTAGTGGATATAACTCTGTACAGACAAATTATTGAGTCATTGATGTGTCTAACGAATACTAGGTCAGATATATGCTTTGCTGTGAACACCTTGAGTCAGTATCTAGTGGAAACTAGATGTGTTCACCTGTTAGTTGCAAAGCATGTGATGAGGTACCTAAAGGATACGATAGACTTTGATCTATGTTATCTTAGAGATCATGACTTCAGATGGCTACACAGATGTTGATTGGGCAGAAATTGTATCAGACAGGAAGAGCACATCGAGAGGACGTTATTGTCTGGGATCAACCATGATCTCGTGGTTTTGCAGGAAGCAATCTAGTGTGGCTCTCAGCACAAGTGGAATATATGGCTGCTTCCTCTGCTAGTTGTGAAGCGATATGGCTTTAGAATTGTTTGACATAAAAATGGACCCAACTGTGATCCTATGTGACAAACAGAGTTGTACCAAAATGGCAGAGAATCTAGTATTCCATGATAAGTCAAAGCACATAGAGATCTGACATTTCTATATACAAGATATGGTGCAGAAAAGAATTAAAGTTCGAATTTGTAACAAGTTGACAATGTACTAATCAAACCTCTACCGATCCGATGTACTAACCAAACCTCTACCTCAAGTAAAGTTTTCCGAGACAAACTTAAAATAGTTCAGAAGGACCCTCCTCGAAAGGGGGAGTGATGTGATCACTTATGATGAGATTGCCCGCATCGACAGTGAGGTCGATGATGTGGATACCTATATTAGTGATGTCGACAAAGAGGTTGGTGGATGGTCCTTAGACAGGGTCTAAGGTGACAAGGGGATTGCATCATCCTTGAACACATGTTCTAAAAGGAACCGTAGACAGGTGTCTCCGAGAAAGAAGGGGGATTGGATCATCCCTGGACTTCAGTCCTAAAGAGAGCCGTAGACGTATGTATTCGAGAATGAAGTCCTTGGTGGAAATGAGGGGATTGGATCATCCCTGGACTTCAGTCCTAAAGAGAGCCGTAGACGTATGTCTTCGAGAATGAAGTCCTTGGTGTACATGAGGGGATTGGATCATACCTGGACTTCAGTCCTAAAGAGAGCCGTAGACGTATGTCTTCGAGAATGAAGTCCTTGGTGGACATGAGGAGATTGGATCATCCCTGGACCTCAGTCCTAAAGAGAGCCGTAGACGTATGTATTCGAGAATGAAGTCCTTGGTGGACATGAGGGGATTGGATCATCCCTGGACTTCAGTCCTAAAAGGAGCCGTAGACAGGTGTCTCCGAGAAAGAAGAGGGATTGCATCATCCTTGAACACATGTTCTAAAAGGAGCCGTAGACAGGTGTCTCCGAGAAAGAAGAGGGATTGTATCATCCTTGAACACATGTTCTAAAAGAGAGCCATAGACATGATGTCTCCGAAAATAAAGTCCTGAATGAACAGGTGGGGGATTGTATCGTCCCCGGACTCTGGTCCCAGAATTGAGCCGTAGACTGGGTCTCCGATAATGAAGTCCTGAATGAACAGGTAGGGGATTGTATCTTCCCCAGACTTAGGTCCCAGAATTGATCCGTAGACTGATGTCTCCGAGAATTGAAGATAGGATTGCATCGTCCCTGAACTAGGTTCAAAATGTACGTGATGGGATTGCATCGTCCCTAGACATGAGACTTGTCTTAAAGTGATAAGGATTGATCATCCTGGAACTTGATCGGGATTGCATCGTCCCTAGACATGAGACTTGTCTTAAAGTGATAAGGACTGATCATCCTGGAACTTGATCGGGATTGCATCGTCCCTAGACATGAGACTTGTCTTAAAGTGATAAGGACTGATCATCCTGGAACTTGATCGGGATTGCATCGTCCCTAGACATGAGACTTGTCTTAAAGTGATAAGGATTGATCATCCTGGAACTTGATCGGGATTGCATCGTCCCTAGACATGAGACTTGTCTTAAAGTGATAAGGATTGATCATCCTGGAACTTGATCGGGATTGCATAGTCCCTAGACATGAGACTTGTCTTAAAGTGGTAAGGACTGATCATCCTGGAACTTGATCTGGATTGTATCATCCATGGACCTATGTCATAAAGAGAGCGGGATTGATCATCCTGTAATATGATCGTGTGTGTTGCAGGGTATGCTGCTATGTATTGATGATAGATGTATTAGTGAGAATACATGCTTTTGATGATAGATGTATTAGTGAGAATACATGCTTTTGATGATAGATGTATTAAGTGAGAATACATGCTTTTGATGATAGATGTATTAGTAAGAATACATGCTTTTGATGATAGATGTATTAGTGAGAATACATGCTTTTGATAATAGATGTATTAGTGAGAATACATGCTTTTGATGATAGATGTATTAGTGAGAATACACGTTTTTGATGATATATGTATTAGTAAGAATACATGTTTTGATGATAGATGTATTAGTGTGGATACTAATATAGATGATCCAGATGCTGTAGATCGTGATGATCCAGATGCTGTAGATCGAGATGATCCAGATGCTGTAGATCGAAATGATCCAGATGCTGTAGATCGTGATGATCCAGATGCTGTAGATCGAGATGATCCAGATGCTGTAGATTGAGATGATCCAGATGCTGTAGATCGTGATGATCCAGATGCTGTAGATCAAGATGATCCAGATGCTGTAGATCGAGATGATCCCGATGCTGATGATCGTATGATGACGATGCTTATGATCGTGAGGATCCAGATGTTGATGTTGTTGTAGCTGTTCGAGTGATGCATAAGATAAAGACTCAGTACTGAAGATGTTGATGTTCCAGTATTGAAGATGTTCCAGTAACTGCTTGAGTTACTGATGATGTTGAGAAAGCTTCCAATGATTTATAGATGTATCATGTATGACGTTGATGACTCCTTGCTCGTACAGATGCTGTTATAATATCCTTCTCGTTAGGGGGGAGTGTTGAGATATTGTAACTTCAAAGAATATTATATTTGTACTTTATTATTCCGGAGATGATTTATTCCTCCGTGAAGATCTTATTGTATATACGGAGATGTTTATTCCTCCGTCGGAATGTGGTAACTTGGGTTATTAGACTTCCCTAGTGGGGGTCGGCCCTGTATGTGTTATGTGGGTCAAAGGGTTATTAGACCACCCTAGAGGGGTCGGCCCAGTCAGTTGTAGTGGGGTATTTAACCCATTGGTTAAATACGAGACTACATAATTTGTGTAAAAGACAAGTTGGAGTAGTGTATAAATAGAGGAGGTGTATTCCTCATTCAACACACACTCACTCACTTGAGAGTAGCGCACTTGTGGAGGAGAGGTCTGCTATGGTGGAGGAGGAGTTCATGTCTTTGGTTTGCATCTTTGTATATTGCTGGTCATCTATATTAAGGAAGCTTTGCTGGGTTTTCTACCCCATGAGGGTTTCCCAAGATAAATCTATGTCTCTTGTGTTTATGCTGTGCTTGTTGTTTCTTCAGTGATCCTGTATATGCTATTATTGTGAAATGGAATGCAATGCTGCTATTTTCTGTCTTAGCATATTAAATCTTAACAGATTATTCCCATAATTTGAGCTAACACATTCAAACCAAACCTACCAACTAAGATCCCACCCCAATTATTTCCTATATAATAAAATTACTACAATTTCCCATCCCAAAGAAGCAAAACATGAGCCAATTGAGGAAACAAAACATTATAGGGAGAAAAGCAATGCTAGGGATAACAAGGAATATGAGAGTGGAACCAAGGAAAATGATTGCTACATCCATAGAGGTTACTTGAAGCCAGAAACCACTTTCCTTTTGGTGTGCAAACCTCTTCTTGCAAAAAAGGAGGACATGCTTCCCGAACCCAGCGCCGTCGACAACCAAAATTGTTCCAAATCGAATTGAAGAATGCCAAGACGAATGATGGGCATGACCCTTGAAGCTGACAATCCTCCTACTGATGGAATCCAGGCTCGAATCTCAAACAAGACGAGATGAATGCAAAGCACATAAGGTGAGGCACTTAAATCCGATAGAGCAAATTACAGGAGCGACTCTCTCCCAACTCTACCTAGTTAGAATTACCACCTTTGCATCTCCAACCATACTCTTATTATGTCATGCTCCCGAGGCTGAATCATTGTTATTCATGTCTTCTTGCACAATGTTGAGGAAACGACATGTGCCATGGGAGAAATGCATGCCCTAGTTTATACCATGATGAGAGGGTAGGTGGGTTGGATATGGGGGCGTGCAGATATGATCCCGCACCCTCCAACGAAATTTAATGCTTGTCATTTACAAAAGACAATAAATTTCTAACAAATTCGAGGATGTGGTGAATGCAAATGCTTGCATTCTCCCCCCATTTTCCTTAAGTTCTCCAACCTTTAGAAAACTCCCTTCTTTTTCCAACGCATCCACTGATTTGTTAAGGTCCATTAGAATGTGGAAGGTAGTGACATGATGAAAGAGCCTGATTATGATCTGTATCCTACTTAAGCTCCTTATCATGTAGGAATATCCTGGCATGCTCTTGCTCTTAATGAAACAAATGATAGCTAGAGAATCTCTGATGACGATTAGGTTCAAGAATCCATGTTCTTTGGATTTTTGAAGGCCTTTCCAAAGTGTTAGGATATATTCTTGAGTGTTGTAGGCACTTCCAATACCCTATGCATAGGTCAATTGATACTTATTCCCTCCAGGGTCATAGAGCACCCCCCCGCACCTGCCTCCCCAATAGTGTTATTACTGTTATCATTGATATTATAGAAAATTAATAATGTTAATAAATGGGAGACCTTCCACATTCTTCAAAGCATCAAGAGGCCTCAGACAAGGATGTTCGTTGTCATCCATCATTTTTATCTTGGTTGTAGAATGCCTGACTAAACTAATATAGCAAGTGATGTCTTCAGGCGATCTGAGGGGAGTTAGGATCTCCAATCTGGTGACCGTCTCACATCTTTTATATGTTGTTGATATTCTAATTTTTCTAGTTGCCTCGTCCCAATATATCTCATATAAAAATAGTTCTCACTCGATTTGAGCTAGTAACAGGCATGAAAATAAATGAAAGGAAATCTACTATAACATCCTGCAATCTGTGTTCTCTAGTGAAATATGTCCTTGATCAAACATTCTCTTTCCAGTATATAGACTTGCAAGATGACTTCAAATATTTGGGTTTCATTCTCAAACCCAATGCATATAAGGTGGTGGATTGGCTTTGGCTTATAAAGAAGATCCAGGATAGAATCTAAGTTTGGAAAATATACTCCTACCTAGGGGATGTCGATTAGTCCTAGTCAAATCAATGCTTGAAAGCATTTTGGTCTACTAGACATCGATTGCGGCCATCCCAAAAAGCATTATGCAGAAAATTTGAAAACTCAGTTTCAAATTCTTGTGGGCCGGAAACAGATCCTGAGAAGGAATTCCACTAGTGAAATGGACCTCCATTGCAATGCCCAAAATGCTAGGGGTATGGGGATTGAAAAACTTAAACTTATTTAGCCGGTCTTTAGCAACAAAAATCCTGTAGTGATTTCTGAACAATATCTCACTATGGGGCAAAGCAATGAGAGATAAATATTTTGCTGGAAGATCTACAGTTGAATGTATTCAGGATCCAAGGAAATCTGTTCCAAATTCCTCAATAGTTTGGAAGGTTGATGGTTAACACCTTTCCTATTGTTGGTGAATGAATAACATGGAATATTAGGAATGGGAAGGATATGAGGATTGGACATGATCCATGGGAAGGATCCATAGAGAACTATAGAATATAAGAAGGCATTATAGCTTCTCTCCATTCACTTGGTGTTTTCTTATTAGCAGATGCTCAAGCCCAACAAACACAGGGTAGAGGTAGAGATGGTTGGAAATAAACTAGGGGTTTAGGACTCTCAGATGAAGAAGCCCAACAACAACAATCATATGTTAGCTTGCTCATCTCTTCCATGATCCATCTTTTTGATGAAGATGAAGATCGCCTAAGATGGTCTAAAAATCCCACTTCTGGAGAGTTCACTGCAAAATTAGGATATCATGCCCAGGTTGAATCCTCCTTTTAAGGTGAAATATGTTGGTGGTGGAAATTATTGTGGAAACATAAAGGTACGTTTAAAATGCAAGATGACATTATGGATAGATCTCAATAATAAAATGCTCACGTGGGACAATGGTATGAAGAGGGGATGGATAGGACCCAACATGTGCTCCTTCTATAGATCCGAAGAAGAAACCATACCCCATTTATTTGTCACATGTCCCTACTTTGTTCATGTGTGGTCTTTGGAAAAATATTCTTTCAATCCTTCTTCGGCCTTGTGGTATAAGAACATATTAAGTGATTGCATCTTTGATTAGGTTTCTAATCAGTTTGTCTGCGAATTCCCTGTTTTCCCTGCTTATTTTGTTCACTCCATATGGTGGGCCCAAAACTTAGCTATCTTCAAGGATAAAATGATTCCAACCAAGATAGTAATGGGAAACATTGATGCCATAAAGCATTCAATATTGAATCAAAAAGGAAAAAATACAGTATCCCAATCAAGCCTATCAATGACCAAGATATACTATGGGGGATTTTCGATGGTTCCAGTCAAGGATTCCCTCCCACATGTGGAGTTGGAGTAGTATTACATTTAAACATCATCATTACTTCCATATTAGGTACCCCCCCGGTAGGGGAACAAACAACAAAGCATAGTTTATAGCACTATGGGCATTAATGCATGTTGCAAGTTTGAAGACCATAAAAACTATTCAGATCGATGGAGATTAGAAATTGGAGGTGGATTAGGTCTGCAATAGAATTAACATCTCAATGCTCTCCTTGGAACACATACTTCAGAACATAAGACATGTTATTTAGAACATAAGAAGGGAACTGATCTCTTTGGAATGGTTCTCATGCAAACATATATATAGAGAACTCAACATCAATGCTCATAAACTATCCAAGGATGCCTTGTAGTGCCCCCTAGGCAGTTTTTCCATCTATGAAATTGAGGATGGTCACAGAGTTTCAACTCTAGAATTTTTGATGTTGATGGATATGATTTATCATGTGTTAAGTTCATGTTTTCTTAGTTTGAATTGAATTCTAATTTCGTTTTGGGTGATCCACTTTTGGACACATCCTATCAAACATATCTTAAGAGGTCCTCACAATATATATTTTCCATTGGAAATATAAGGTCCTCACAATGTATATTTTCTATCGGAAATATAAAGTTTGTTTTTTGGGAAAACATGTTAATATTAATGTTGTTAAACTTAATGTGTTAATATTGTTAATGTTGAATTATTAATGTCAATGTTGTAAAAGTTAATTTGGTAATATTAATGATGAATTATTAATGTAAATGTTGTTAATATTGTTAATAATGTTGTTAATTTTATTAAAAATGTTGTGATTAATACTATTAATATTAATATTAATGTTAATGTTATTAATTTTATTATTAATTTTGTTAATTTTATTAATGTTAAAGTTATTAATGTCATCAATATTAATATTAAAGTTATTAATAAAATCACTAATGTTATTATTAATTTTTTTAATAATTATTAATTTTATTGATACAATTATTCATTAAATTTTACTAGCTACTTAATTTGTTAAGTTGTGGCAGTGAACACCGATATACCAATTAAATCTGTTACTTGTTCTTCATGTGTAGTTGTAATCACCTAGTTGGGTTGTCTACCACAAAGTGCCAATTTGCCAGTTATCCATGCATAAGCTACCAATTATTTTTGCTACATATTTTTTATAATTATTTATTTTGAATAACCACCACCATAAAATCTCGACAGTACACTTGTCTCATCCTCGTGCAATCTATGATCCCTGGAGATCAACCTTCACCCCACATCAAAAGTGGAAAGAATTACACCCATAATGTGATTGTTTTATGCTTATGATTAAATGATATTCATTTCTCTTATTACACACAATATTGAGTTTGTCTTTGTTATTACACACAAACATTAAGCACGATTCAAAGAGCATCTGCTCATGGTGCAGAAGCAAGCTGTCCAGAGCAACCATAGTCATGGTGTAGACTCCCACTTGGGTGTGGCTTCACGTCTAAATCACATTTTACAATGATCCACAACAGGTTAACTGTGATTCCAAATGGAAACCGAGAAAAGATCAAACATCTAACGTAAATTTAATAACTTTAGTGAAGAGAAAACATGTAACATTCAACACGATTCAAAGAGCATTTCAAAATCTTCAAGCAAGCTTTAACCATCGTCATGGTCTTTTATTGTCTAATAACGTTGATGGTCATAAATGGAAATAATACCACTACTAGATTAGAATATGTAGAATACATTTTTACGTCGAAGGCATTCTTTAAGGGGATGACTCCTCTCAGGACTTCATCCTCTGTCGACGACCTATGAGGAGCCACCACCTGTTGGAACAAAATCCGCCACCTATTCCTCCCCCGCTAGCAGCGCCTCCACCAAATCCACCACCAGCTCCATCACCAGCTCCTGCACCTCCTCCAAACCCACCGGAACCTCCATCACTAGCTCCTCCACCTCCTCCAAACCCATCGCCTACCCCCGCTCCCCCACCACCACCAACTATGCTGCCAAATCCTCTGCCTCCACCTGCACCGCCACCAAATCGTCCACCAGCACCACCACCCAAACCACCTATGCCTCTAGCGCCACCGCCCAAGCCTCCTCCCGTGCCACCTCTGGCCCCTCCGCCCATGCCACATCCTCCTGATAACCCTCCTCCACCACCTAGTCCGCCTCCTCCTCCCAACCCTCCTCCGAAATTTAACAAGACAATCGAAAACAACGAAAATTTCATGCAAATGATATTCTGCTTTTCCTTGTGAGATTTTTCCATCAGAAACTCGAAATTTTGGTTTATTTTCGCACAGGACATAGATGAATGGCCCGTGATTGATCGTCTTCCCTCTTACGACAAAGGCAGGGAGCTCCTAGTTAGAATATATAGCATTTCGAACATTTCACTTCCTAAATGCAGAATTTTCAAATTACTATCTGTGTGCCCACCAACTGGCTCTCATCACCATGTTGTTCTCGATATTATATCAAATATCTTTGTTCACTTAATCTATCCATATGCGCTTCACCCCTGGGTTGTATTTGTGTTTCTATCCATTTGTGCTTCACCTCTTGTTTGTATTTGTATTTCAATGGAAAACCTACAAATTTCCTCAGTCGACACCCCCTCCACATTCGGTGACTACATAGGATGCTACTACAAAGTTTTCATCAATCACCATGGCCCGGACCTTAAAAACACCTTTTCCATCCCTCTTTATCATCTCCTTCATTTAGGTGCATTGAAGACTTTTCTTGACAAGGAAGAATTAGAGAAGGGGGGGTTGTTATCTCCTCACATTGAAGGCACCATCAGAACCGCCTCTATTCATATCACCATTTTTTCACGTTGATATGCAGACTCAACATGGTGTCTCGATGAACTTCTCCTTATATGGAACAAGTTTAAGTCTTATGGGGATACTATTATTCCCGTCTTTTATGATGTGATGCCATCGAAACTTCGATTGACCAAGGGAGGAGGGTATGCTCAATCATTGAGTACTCATGAACAGAGTACTCAAAAATCGAGAATAGCCCTCGTTGATGTCTCGAGAATAGTCGGTTTCTAACTCGAGGCCTACAATAGGTTGGAACTCTTCACTCTCCATGTCTCTATTATTAATCTCACTTGTATTGATACATATAAATTAATGTTTTGTTTGTTGTATTCTGAATTTGCAGTGACAAGTTGAAGCTCTTGGACACTATCGTGAAATGCGTGCTTAATGCCATATATCCAACCGGTCTTGAAGAAAAAGTTTAATTTGTTTGTTGTTTGTTTTGACGAATGAATAGGTAATAACCGAGGTGCGCGGAATTAGGATGGTTCCTGGCTTCGTTGGCTACGATGTATTTTGGGAATCACATATGGTAAAATTTATAAGCTACAATTATAACCACAAGTATACAATTGCAATGAACTTCCATTTTAAATTTAACGCACAATGAAAATAGAAGCTCCTACAGAGAGTCTACATTTCCTGCTGCGATTGTAATTCTTCAAGCATTTTCCAAGAAGACCCATTATCTTAGACATTCGGGCCATAGATAACCAAATGTTGCCAATTTAAATTTAGCACAGAGAAGCTACGAAAAAATGGTGATTCCAATTTATTTTCGAGAGATGAAACTACAAATTTAATCTTAGTAAATTAAAATGTAATACCACAGAACTAAACCTCCAAATATAAAACTAGAACATAAAGATGCATTAATAGAAATGAAATTCCAATAATTATTTGCAAGCTTAATTATGTAAACTTACAATCACAGAATCTAACATGGAGTAACAATAATTCTTTTAATTTTCCTTAACCTTTTACTATGCTTAGATCATAAATTCTAAACAATGTATTGTAACTGTAGATTCACCTTTGAATTTATTTGACAATACCATTCAAATTCTAGCACATAATCTACCATTAAACACCAATAAAAATATTTTAGGAATTTAACATTAAAATTAACTCTAACATTTTGGAAATGAATACTTATCTGGTTTGCTGAAGTGAAGCACTCACCACCAACTTTGTTAATAATAGGGGGCTGTGATTAATTCTTCAATTCACATTCCTTAATCGGTTGCTTGACATCATGAATTTGAATGTGATTTTTCTGAATTGATAATTAATTCATAAATTTTAGATGAATTTTTGTGTACTCTTAGCATAACTGTCTTCATGTCATACAGGAAATTTTGGTGACCCAACTGAGTTTGATTTTTATATTAATAATCCAAAAACTATATTGTTGTCTAATGGGTGGTACAACTGAATAATCCAAATAACTATATTGTGATCCTATGTAGTTGATGTTATAATTGAGTTTGAATTTTATATTAATAATAGTTTTTTGGATGGAGGATATTTTTTAGGAAATAAAAAATTCTTAGAATAGTAACTGTTGATGCCAAAGAAGTATTGTGGATACTAAATTTCATATAAAAGGTTAAATGTTACTTCAATTAAGGTTTGTTTAATTCATTACTTTTAAATAGTGTAACAATTTAGATCTTTTAAAGAGTGTAACAATTTAGATCTTTTTAAGAAAATTTAATGTAATTGTAATCAGTGAAAAAATGGAAAAAAAATATAATTTCGTGTTTTATGTAATTATGCGGCTTTGAAAATTTAATGTATCAGTAACCAGATATAAAATAGAAAAAAATATTTTCTTATAAGTTTCATCCATTGATGCAATGAGACGGTTGCAATAGCTGACCCACAATTCTCCGACCTTGCTCATATTGTATCTCATATAGCAAAAGGAATTCAAATCCCACTTTTTTCCTTTGCCACTGATCCAACTCTCACGTCATATGAATACCCTTATTTTATCTGTATGATTCATAGTGATGTATTTCAGTGGCTTATGTGGATTCTTATGGTTGGAGGAAATTCGTCGTTGAGGATGACAGCTATGGTAGAAATGGAATGACTGCATTAGGGGATTCCTTGGCAAGTATGGACACTGAGATTACCATGAAGGCCGTTGTGACTCCTAGAGTTAGCTGAATCGACATGGTTAATATCTTGGAAAAGTTGTCTTTAATGGATACATGAGTTTTTGTAGTCCATATGTATTCAGATGTTGGTTTTAAATTGTATTGTGAGTACTATGTTGTGCAAATATAAAAAAAGTGTTATTCACTACGAAGTTACTTTTGACATTATTGTCTGCTCGACTACTACAAAATCCCTTACTTCATATGTCATGCTCTAATATCCACTCCTTTTCTATTGCTTAGTTATGGAACATACAATAACATCATCAGATTGGAATCCCTTTTCCTCCTAACACCATTGTATTTAAGATAGCTTGATATTTTTCTAGGGTTAGTTTGTGTTGCACATGCCTTGTAAATTTTGATACAATTAAATTTTTTTAAAATATCAAAGATTGTTTTAAATTTGAACAAAATATAATCATCATTGTGAAACATCATTTCAAAATAAAAAAAGAAACCCTTAATTCATCACCAATATTTTGTCTTGTATATTAAGAGACACCTCACATTCAAAATTGAAGAAAATATGCACATCTTCATTTGTGCAAATAAAAGACACGCGAGACTTAGAAGTAGCCTCAAGTACTAATAGTATTTAATACTGAAACAAACGTGCATTTAACATTATACTCAATCTTGTTAAAAAGTATATTATCCTATCCATGTTGTTGACACGGTTCTGTCGACAGGGGTTCACTTCGCGCTGTCGTCAACAAACACCAACCCAACACCCTTAAGCACCGACCCAGAAAGGTTTTACCCTTTCCAGCAACACCCGCGAAGCGATTGAAGTCTCATTCGAGATGGTTAAGGGGTCTGCAGGAACCAAGTTTCCGTAGTGGGGAAAGGACATGCATGTGCTCTAACTCTATCGCATTAGAAACTAGAGATTTGCTTTCGCATCATACTTCGTAACTTAAACAAACATTCATCATTCACACATTAACCATGTATTCATCATTTGCATATTCTACACATAATTAACATTCGCATTAACAGGGAAATATCGGAGATCACATCAATGAAACCTTATAGAAACAACATAAGTCGTTCATTATCCAACATAAACAGAAACAAAAAGACAAATCCGAACATCTTCATGCATTCATCAAAACCTGCGTTATAACCTTTGCAGAAAATAACTCAGAACATCTTATCTCAGATTCATACAACACTGTGAAAATAGAGCAAAACACTTCATTCTATGATCTAGGATCTAGGATGCCCTTAGGCTTACATTCATACTCTTATTTATAGCCAACTATGGTAGTTACAAAATGGTCCAAATGACCCATTTCTAACAAACTAACTAATATTGCACTTCCTCGTTCTCCGCGAATGACCCTTACTTTCGCGGATGGTCCTCTTCACAACTGTCGGCTTCCGCACATCATGCGGACTAATCCCGTGCCAAGAGCCCCCCCAAAAAAACTTGTGGCTCGCCCTCGAGCCACCTCAGATGGACACCTCTGGTACTTCGCTGTGCTAAACTTCTGAAGCTGTTCTTGGCATCTGGAGCTCGCTGTCATGTACTTCTCAAACTCATCCTCCAGTCTCTTGGTTGCTATCATTTACTTCTCGAACTCAATGTAACATCCCATAAATACCAAAATAAAATAAAATTATAATAGCAATAATTATTAAAGTCATTTAATGCGGAAATATAAACTGAATCAAAATCTTAACTAAGATAATTTAATGACAATGACAAGTCATAAATCTCAAATAAATATAGTTGTAATTTCTACTTTAGATATAAACGGATGTTAGACTCCTTAATGAAAGATCTTTGTATGATTAAGTAGACGACTACACTTTACAACTTTGTTTAAGTTCTTGGTTATTATTATTATTACATGCTGTTACTGTTTGTACTGCTTTGATATTCTTAATGGAGTGCTGACAGTTTGTTTGTTTGTTGAAGAAGGGGTCCTATGAGGCACCCTGGAGCTTACTTAGCTATGTTTAGCTAAGGCATTTGAATTTTGTTTCCATGTGCAGACCGTAGGTAAGAAATCTACAAGACAACATAAAATTTAGAGTACTTATGTTTTCAATTCATCGTCAATGTAAAATGTTAATACTTCCTTGCGACATCAATAACTGAAGGTATGGATACAAGGATTTTGCTCCTAGCTTAAGTACTATCTTATAAAGCTCCTTAATGTTATCAATCCATGTCGTCCAAGATTTCTGTTATGATGCTACATTTATCGTCATAAGACTACTGTCAGTAATATCAATGCAACAGTACTACTATCTATTGAATATGCAATTACGCACTTATAGGGAAATGCACTTTCGAACTATCATTATAATTGGCGTCTACAATTCTTAGACTACTTTATGTCCTATAAAAACTATAGAAATGAAGTAGCTATATATCCTATAGCTACTATTTATAATACATGGCATAATATTCAATTGTTTTGATACCAATTTAACTTTGGAATTATATAAAACATACACTACATATTACTATAGAATATGATATGGTTTTTACTATACCAAACTATGAAAAACAAAAGCAATATTATTCTTTGCTAAAGGAAATCCTAACTATACCCTTGGCACCATAGGATATTATCCTATAGAAATCACGAATACGATTAAAACAACCTTATTAAGATCATGGCTTAAGTGATAGTTTGAACTATGCTGCAAGTATGAGCTCGTATCCTAAGTGTTAATATCATGTTAATGTAATCGCCAAAGTCTCAACGTTAAAGTGATGAAATGACGGGTATTAAATTCTAATTGCAGGTTGACAGAGTTTACGGTTTGTGAATTAAATACACTCCATAGTGGAATGGGCGGCTGTCATACCATGTAGTCCATCCACGTGAATTTTGATTGATATTGTAGGCGGGAGTTCTAGCTGGCAATGATGCCCTGTCGTCTCTCCTCCACGCTGTACACCATATCGTTCCTTGGCATGCAAGGTTGGCAACTCTGTGGTTTTTGGAATTTAATGAGATATTAATGTGAGGTTGCTCGGCTTTCAACGTAACACTGTTGGCTCTTTTCTATCTGTCAATCGCTCCAGATCTTGGTCGTTGGTTTGTGTAACCCTAATCCGTGTTGTATGTATTGTTAGCATGTTTTTCAGCCCTTCATTGTTATGTGGTATTGAGGCCGACATGCTACCAAATTTTTAGGGTTTAGAGGAGGTGCTCTTCCAGGGTTTCGACCCTGTGACTTATGAGAGCAAAAGTTTAAATGTTGTAGGGTTGGCTTTGTGCCATAGAGCCGTGATGTCATAGTATGAAGGGTAGATATTCACCAGCTGTTGAGAGTAGTTGGTAGTTTGTCCTTTGGCTCCTTCGAATGGTGGTAATGCCTTCTGGGTTTTCCCGCGTGTATGAAAGATTACAGCCGACCTTTGGTTCTGCCATTGATTTTTGGAATAACACTCTACAGGGTAAGTACGTGAGTAAATGAATGAATGTTGATAACGTAGATTTTGCATTCTAATTTATGTTAATAGTTTTTGACCACTCGCATTGTGCTTTGGCAAGTGCTCTCTTCGCTAGAAGATTTCTATTCCACAATTTTGGAAAGGAAAGCTACTACGGCTTCCTGGTAAGCTCCGATGGTTCTTACATGCCTCGTAGGTACCTTGATGTGTTTTCTGTGTGCCGAGAAATGGAAATCTTCGACTTGTAATAGTGATGGCCACAAGCAAGGTTTTAAGCTTGTCTTGTTTTGTTTTATATTTGTACAGAGGGTAACCTCTTGGTAATTTAAGTTATCTATTGGCTATCTGAAGCCTGGTTATGTTGTCGATAGAGACTCCGAACCTTTGTTTATTCTGCTAGATTCCTTAAGGGTAAAAATCCTGTACAGTGTTCGTTGTTTCACGAATTCATTTTATTGTTTTTAGTTGATGAGGGCAAGTCCCGTGTACTGTGAAACCTTGACAGGTTCAAACTGAAATTTTTGGTTATAGTTTTAAATGGAAGTCAAGAACCAAGGGTTCTCTTTGTACTCATAAACTATGGTTCGTTTTTCTTGAAATGAAACGGTAATTTTGTTGAATGACAGTGGAAACGATATATAACATATATGTGGTTTTTTTGCCGAACCACCAGGGTTGTGTTAGCCTAGGTTTTAATTTTGTATGACTGTTTAAAATAAAAACATGCCTACAATCCAAGCTCATTCTTGTTAATCTTGTTTGGAAAAAATAGATGAAGTAGTTTTACTGTTGAATGTTTTTCGATTTTACAAAGATATCTTACCTGAAATCTCCGAAGGCTATCGGGCTTGTGCTAAGGTTTTATACCCAAGACTTAATCGCTGTGATGAAAATCTCGATAATGTATTTGTTTATATGTTAGGATGTGAACTAATGTTTAAACATGAATATGTAAACGTGCCTTCGACTAACTGTTAGATGATTCTTAGATAGTAACTTACCCTATATAAAGGATAATATTGTTCTGGAAAATAATGACTATGGTTTAAAAAGTCATAAATGATATCATTCTTTGAATAATGTTTATAGTTTGTCTTTGAGGTAGAAATTATGTTGTTTACATACAGAGTTAGGGTTTGTAGTGTATTAGGTTTTTATACTACTGAAATAAATAATTGATATATGAAATCAAATAAGAAACTAGTGAAGAGAGAAAGTATGTATAATGATAATAAAACTATATATTGATTAGTTCTTGTAGCTGTTAAAATTCTTGGAAATACTATTACTTGGAAAACATGATATATACGTTTTTAATTGCATTTGCTTGCTATCTTGATTGAATAAATATAAGAGAAAAAATATATGACTATGCAGAATTTGGACTATGTTTTTCTTTCATGAAATAACAAAAGAGTTTTATATTACTGTCGATGCTATGCAGTAAATTTTTACTATGTTTAGATACAGGACAGAATTGTAAACATGGCACAAACTGTAATTATTTGTCCAATCAATGGCAATCTGCCTATCTCTCATCTATCATTTAATTTGCTTCTCTATACTAGAGTACCATGCAGATAACAACATGGGAAAAATATAGAGATGATTATCTAATCAATAATTCACAAACTTTATCAATCAATAACGAACATAAATCAGAAATAAAATAAATTCTTTTACAAAACAGAGTTTGATAAATTCTACTAAACAGAACATTGAATTGTAAACAAAATAGAAACAACAAAACCTGGTTAACTGTAGAGAAACAAATAACCCAAGGAGCCTATTCCACCCAACCAATTCCTGAAGACAACCAAGTTACTTGCCTTAGGACCCCCGAGCCTGTTCACTGAACCACTAGGAGGAAGAAACTTAGAAGCTTAGGATCTCAACTTGCAGTAGCAATAGTTATCTAGTCTTAAAGACTTAGTAGTCAAGGGGACCTGCACCAGCACCTCTGGTTCTCCTTCTCAGGATAATTTGAAGACTTATAGTTGCACTCTCGCATAGCCTCCCTATTCGAATATCTCAGTGATCACCTAATGCACATGAGGATTATTTCTGCAGAAAATATTGTGTGAGAGCTGCCTACTCAACTCGAATTTGCCTTATGTAGGCTGCCTAGGCCTTTCAGTTGTTAACTGGTCATTAAATGAGTTGCCTACTCACTCCCTCCACCTGGGGGATAATGCCACATTTGTAGGGGTAGTTGTCCCATAACCAACAACTAGTGGTGAAGTGCAATTGCTGCCATCTGTCCCATGCCTTCTAACAGCTTCCATTCCTCCTAGTGGGTCAGTGAACACTCATTTAACAGTTCCCTTGGGTGTTTGTCTCCTACTTTAATTTATTAAATAATAATAATCACTAATTTACATTCATCCTTGACCAAACTTGGTCATAATTACAAAACTTTGTAATTTAAATTTAACATAAAGTATTTTGCCAATAAAATAATATTTTCAGAATTTGGGTAGGTGACATACACCCCTCCTTAAATCTCAACATTGTCCTCGATGTTGGTCAATCATTCTCTAAGTGTTCCTAAAACAGAGTTAGGTATGCTTCCTGCATACTACTCTCCAACTCCCAGGTTGCCTCTTCCGGGCTAAGGTGCTTCCATTGCACCTTCACTTGCCCAATGGTGCGATTTCAGAGCATAGTTTCCCTCCTTTTGAGGATTCAGTCCGGTTCCACCTGAAAATCGCCGTCTTGTCCCACCTGTACATGATTCCAATTTACAACATGAGTAGCATCGTGTACATACTTCTTTAAAAATGATATATGAAAAACATTATGTATTTTTAAATTTGGTGGCAAAGCTAGTTGGTATGCCACTGGTCCAACCCTAAACAATATTTCGAAAGGACCAGAATACCTGGATGCAAACTTGGCACAAATTCCCAATTTCAATGAACTCTTTTTTGGTCTTACCTTGAGGAACACATGTTCACCAACCTGGAACTCTTTATGAGTCCTTTTTAGATTTGCTTGACTCTTTTGCCTATCTTGGGAAACTTTTAAATTTCCTTGTACCTATTTCACAATTAGTTATAACTCCTACAACAATTCAGGTCCTAAAACAACTCTATTTACCAGGTCATTCCAAGAAACAGGTGTATCACATTTCCTACCATAAAGAATTTCAAATGGGCTAAGTCTGGATGATGCATGATAATGGTTATTATATGCAAATTCTGCTAAATGCAAGTAGTCTTCCCACTTACCAGGCTAATCCTTAACATACATTCTTAGTAAGTCTTCCAAAACTTGATTCACCCTTTCTATCTGTCCATCTGTTTGTGGATGAAATGCTGTGCTGAAATTTAAGGTTGTATTCAACCCTTTAAACAAAGATCTCCAAAAGTTTCCAGTAAACTTAGAGTCACGATCTGAAATTATCACTTTTGGTATACCATGTAGTCGAAAAATCTGTTTCATGAAGATTTCTGCAATGTCTGGAGCCTTATGAGTAGTCTTCACAGGTATAAAGTGTGTTGCTTTGCTCAGTTTGTCTACTACCACCATGATAGAGTCATTTTGTTTCTGATTTTTGGGTAGTCTAGTAATAAAGTCTATGCTTATCACTTCCCATTTCCAACTCGGTATAGGTAACGGTTGCAACAATCTGGTGGGATGTTGGTGTTCAACTTTCACTTTTTGACAATCCAAACATTTAGCTATGTACTCTACTACTCCATCTTTCATTTTGGGCCAAAAGTATTCTTTCCTTAGCATAGTAATGGTCTTCTGATAAATTGGATGGCCAGAGTAATGGCTTTTGTGCATCTAATTTAAAATTAAAATTTTTACCTCTAGTATGTTAGGTACATACAATCTATTTTTGTATAGCAATAGTCCATTTTCCTTCATTTTGTAATCTGCCATAGAATTTTCAGAATTGTTATTTGCTGTCTTTTCCTTCAATTTTTTGTATTCTTCATCTGTTTCACTCCTTTCAAGGATCTGATTTTCTAAATCTGTTGAGTAAGTACTAATGGCTGAAATAAAATTCAGTTTTGCTTTACGACTCAATGCATCTGCAACCTTGTTCTCTTTCCCTTTAATATGCTGAATTTCGAAATCACACTCACTTAAGAAAGTTAACCATCTAGCTTGTCTAGCGTTCAGATTCGTCTGATCTAATAAATATTTCAGACCCATGTTGTCTGTTAATAAGGTGAATTTTCTGCCAATAAGGTGGTGACGCCACATTTTTAAAGCATGAATTACTGCTAATAACTCTAAATCATAAGTGGAGTAATTCTTCTAATGTATTTTCAGCTTTCTAGATTCGTATGCCACAGCATGCCCTTCTTGTGTTAGGAATCCACCGAGTCTGTCATTACAAGCATCTGTGCAAACTATAAAATCCTTATTAGGATCCGCTATCCTCAAAATAGGTGTTGTAGTCAATAATTCCTTTAACTTCTTAAAACTGTCTGTACATTTCTGATCCCACACAAATTTCTTCCCTTTCTTCTGCAAGGAGGTTATGGGGTTTGCAATATTCGAAAAATTCTCTATAAATTTTCTGTAATATCCAGTAATACCCATAAATGATCTTACATCCGACACATCCTTAGGAACCGGCTAATCATTAATGGATTTTATTTTGTCGGGGTCAACTGAGATTCCTTCTTTAGAAATTATGTGTCATAAATACTGAATTTTGTCCTTGTGGAAGTCACACTTACTAAACTTAGCGTAAAGTTGATGATCTCTCAGAACATGTAAGATAATCCATAGATGTTCATCATGCTCTGCTTTGCTTTTAGAATACACTCAAATGTCATCTATAAACACAATAGCAAACTTATCTAAGTATTTGTGTAGAATATTGTTCATCAAACACATAAACACAGCCGGGGCATTAGTCAAGCCAAATGGCATGACTACGAACTCGTAATGTACATATCGAGTTCGTAATGTCCATATCGAGTTCTGAAAGCTGTCTTGAAAATATCTTCATCCTTAACCCGCACTTGATGATATCTTGACCTTAGATCAATCTTTGAAAATATCGTTGCTCCACGCAGCTGATCAAATAGATCGTCTATGCGGGGCAACAGATATCGATTCTTGATTGTTATCTTATTAAGATGGTGATAATCTATGCACAGTCTTAGGGTTCCATCTTTCTTCTTAACAAATATAATAGGTGCTCCCCAAGGAGACACGCTGGGTCTTATATAATGTTAGAAAAACATGATCACAGAGCAATAACAATAAACAAAAATGCAAATATAATCACACACACATTACAAGAGAGACACAGATATATCGTGGTTCACCCCAACTTGGGCTACGTCCACACTGAATTTTCCAGTCCTTATTATTATTACCCTCCAGCAAGGTGAAGGGATACAACCAACATATAATTCTTATCAATTAGTTCCTTCAACTATGATTTCAATTCGTTTAATTCTAGTATATTCATCCTATATGGAGATTTATAATTTGGTACTGCTCCTAGTATTAATTCAATGGTAAAGTCTAAATCTCTTTTAGGAGGTAATCCTGGAATCTCCTCAGGAAAAACATCTTTGAAATCCTTTAGTACAGGTATGTCTTCTAATTTTAGTTTGTCCTCTTTACAAATAAACTCATCATTTACTACATTTACTGCAAACAACTGACATCCTTTCCTAACTGCCCTCTTAACTTGCATGGCTGAAATCTGTCTGAGGGTTACCTTTCTTGGAATACCTTTTACTTCTACAGTTTTTCCTTCATCATTTAAACACGTAAATTTTTTTTCATAACAGTTCAGAATGACATGACGGGCTTCTAACCAGTCCATTCCGATTATAATATCATAGGATCCTAAAGGTAAAATATTCAACTTGATTTGTGTCTTTTACTGATTCATGGATAAAGTAGAACTTTCAATAAAATCTGATACTTTCCTCTTTGTTCCTGTTGCCAATCTAACTAACCAAGATTTACTGAACTTTTTTGTATTTAATTTAAGACTTTCCACAATATTTGGTGATATATAACTTAAGCTAGCACCTGGGTCAATTAAAACAGTAACAGGATGATTTTGTAGCATACCTTCAATCTCTACCATGGAGATTTGATGACCTGCTTTCCTGTTGTCGAGTGCTGCATTGATTCTGGGCATCTCCCTCGCCACGTCTCCAACAGTAGGTTCAGTCTGAATAGAGTGAATGTTGTTAGCTTTCCGCTTCCTCTTGCGACATTCTAATGCATAGTGAGGACCTTGACACTCAAAACATTTGATAGGTGCCTTTTGTTCATTGGTCCTGGTATTATTGGGAGCATTTCTGGGTGTTGTAGAATTCTGTTGTTGACTGTTTCTGAAATTATTTCCTTGAAAATTCCGGTTCTGAAATTTTTTCTTTTGGAAACCAGAATTCCCATTGAACCTGCAATTTTTCTTTTTCTGCTCAAAATTGCTGGGTTTATGACTTTTCCAGTTTGACATTCCTTCTCTTTTCCGATTAGTGTCATAACAGAAAACTGCCTTCCTCATAGCCTCTTCCAAGGTCTTTGGATTGTCATACTTGATTCTTCCTTAATATTGAAAGGTAAACATGTTAAGTATATTTTAATCTTCGGTTTTCCTTCCACGAGATATGGCACATATCTCAATAAGTTCAGAAATTTACTGTTCATTTCCTTCATGTTCATACTTCCCAGTTTTAAATCGTAGAATTCTTTGGATTTTTCTTCATAGTACTGTTCATATAAAAACTTCTTCTTGAAGTGTCGTTTAAAAGTACTCCAGGTTACATCCTTATCCTTGACGGCTTTTACTCTTTTGATGTCCTGCCACCAAATGTCCGCTTTTCTGGTCAAGTTATATATAGCCATTTTTGCTTTCAAGGATTCTGAATAGTTACAAATCCGAAAATATTTCTGCATGCCGGACAGCCATGCTTCAACTGTCTCACCCTTCTCAGTTTCTCCATTGAAATTTGGAGGTCTAATATTTTTGAAATCCCAAGAAATCTGTTCATACTCTTTATGGATTTTCTTTCTGGGTTTGTAATCTCCTTTACTGCTATCGCTTGAATAGTTATGTTTCTTTTTACGTACTTCAATAGCATCTCCTGATGATGTTGAACTACTATTCACATCATCGGTTTTCATTTTCTTACTTTTGTTACCATGGGGCAGATCCTCAACCTTGGAGATATCTTCATTTTCTCTCTCCTGTCCTTCACTTGGGCACTATTCAAACAACACTTGGTTTAACTCTTCTTGTGCCTTCAGAATTCTTTCATTGTCTTGTTTCACAGATCTAATTTCCGCCTTTAACTCCTGAAACGCACGTAACAATTCTGACGAATTGTCATCAATTCCCCGTGACCTTCTTCTGCATAGTGCTGTCTCGTGCTATGGATGTTAGGTTGAAATCTGTCTTCTAAATGTTTAGCTGAGTTCTCCATACCTGTAATTTAAAATAATTTCTATATAACACAATAGTTTAAATTTTAATTAGTAAGATTTTCTGCTGTAATAAAATTTTTTGTTGCATGTTCTTGGACCTTTTTCAGGCCTAGAGTTCGAACATGGGCTTTGATACCACATGTAACATGCCGTAAATACCAATTTTTTTTTAAATTTTATAATAGCAATAATTATTAAAGTCATTTAATGCAAAACATATAAACTGAATCAAAATATTAACTAAGATAATTTATTGACGATGACATGTCATAAATCTCAAATAAATATAGTTGTAATTGCTACTTCAGATATAAATGGATGTTAGACTCCTTAACGAAAGATCTTTGTATGATTAAGTAGACGACTACACTTTACAACTTTATTTAAGTTCTTGGTTATTATTATTATTGCATGCTGTTACTGTTTGTATCACTTTGATATTCTTAATGGAGTGCTGACAGTTTGTTTTGTTTGTTGAAGAAGGGGTCCTATGAGGCACCCTGGAGCTTACTTAGCTATGTTTAGCTAAGTCATTTGAATCTTGTTTCCATGTGCAGACCATAGGTAAGAAATCTACAAGACAACATAAAATTTAGAGTACTTATGTTTTTCAATTCATCGTCAATGTAAAATGTTAATACTTCCTTGCGACATCAATAACTGAAGGTATGGATACAAGGATTTTGCTCCTAGCTTAAGTACTGTCTTATAAAGCTCCTTAATGTTATCAATCCATATCGTCCAAGATTTCTGTTATGATGCTACATTTATCGTTATAAGTCAGTAATATCAATGCAACAGTACGACTATCTATTGAGTATGCAATTACGCACTTATAGGAAAATGCACTTTCGAACTATCATTATAATTGGCGTCTACAATTCTTAGACTACTTTATGTCCTATACAAACTATAGAAATGAAGTAGCTATATATCCTATAGCTACTATTTATAATACATGGCATTATATTCAATTGTTTTGATACCAATTTAACTTTGGAATTATATAAAACATACACTACATATTACTATAGAATATGATATGGTTTTTACTATACCAAACTATGAAAAAAAAAGCAATATTATGCTTTGCTAAACGAAATCCTAACTATACCCTTGGCACCATAGGATATTATCCTATACAAATCACGAATATGATTAAAACAACCTTATTAAGATCGTGGCTTAAGTGATAGTTTGAACTATGCTGTAAGTATGAGCTCATATCCTAAGTGTTAATATCATGTTAATGTAATCGCCCAAGTCTCAACGTTAAAGTGATGAAATGACGGGTATTAAATTCTAATTGCAGGTTGAAAGAATTTACGGTTTGTGAATTAAATGCACTCCATAGTGGAATGGGTGGTTGTCATACCACGTAGTCCATCCATGTGAATTTTGATTGATATTGTAGCCGAGAGTTCTAGCTGGCAATGATGCCCTATGGTCTCTCCTCCACGCTGTACACCGTATCGTTCCTTGGCATGCAGGGTTGGCAACTCTGTTGTTACATCGTAATCTTACACCTTGTGAGCATCAACATTATTTGTCCTGTAGGATCCATTTCAGTGACTTAGATCCACTTATATCCTTCAGAGATACTAGTTTGCCCTATTTTTATTCCTACCCGCTTGTTGCATCATTATAGCAGGCGTACCCACGAGCTGCATCACTATAACCCACGAGTATCAAGTAAAATGGTAAAAATCACTATTTATTACTTTTTACTCCCAGAAAGCGGTCATTGGGTGACCTTTGGTTCTCCATCTACCCAAGTAACACCTCGATGTGTCCTTTCACCTACCTTTGAGAGGACTATATATTGAGCACATATGGCTTATGGACGGGAGGAAGAAGAGAATAGCAAGAGAACTCTAGTGGATTTTTGCCCTATCTTGAGTCTACACTCATTGATCCTTGTAGTTGTGAACCCTTTATGTTCACCTTCCAAACTCCTATCTTGTTTGATTTTGCCATTCATGGAGGATTAAAGTGGTGGAGGCACAAGTGGATTGATCCAGATCTTGGTTTAGATTGGTTGTCGGCAAGAGTTCGTATCACTTTGTACTTCTTCTTGTTTATTAATAGAAATACTCATATTCTCGTCCATCATGTTGTGAATGTTGTTTATTATACATTGGGTTACATTTGCTTGTGATATTATGGACCATTATTATTGATAATTTTAATGTCATTTATATATTATATGTACTTGTTGGATATTGGCTGTCAAGACTAATTTGCAGATTTCAAGTGCATGGATTGAAAGCTCCAATGGGGATCTACATCAAACGTTTGGATCGAGGTTGGTTACATTTCTCCATTATCTTAACATTGTCATTTATAATAGCATTGTTTTGAGAATTGAGTTGATTTCTGGTAGTCATCTGTCTGTTGTGGTATTCCCAAGCCATAGTGAGTTTTCTCCAATACAGAAATGACGACTCCGCTGGGGAAAACATCCATGTTTGGGAATTTTTTTGAGCATTAGTCCTTAATTAGAGTTGTTGTTTATCGAAGCTCTGTCTCACTGATTGGCCGTTAAGATACACCATAGAAAACTTGATTTTTTGAGCCCTTGGACTCTTTATTTTTCCATTTTCCTTTCCTCACCCGCGGGCTAGCTTAGCTCAGTTTGCGTATACCCGCCTCTGTTTACTCTACTGCTTGTGGGTACCCGCAGGTATTCCTTCGACAGTAGCGTACAACTCTGGATTTTGTTGGTTTATGGCTATTGGTTGTTGCTAGGTTGGCTTTGGTTGTTCCTGAGTCTTTGCTGGCCTCTTTCTTGACTATTTCATGCCTTGGTTGTGACCAGAACTCTTCGTTTCTCTTGGTTGAGCCTTCTTGGTTTTTTACAAATCTTTGGATTTAGCCTCTTGGTTTTTTCCTTTTGAGCTCATTCCTTTGGTTGAGTCTTACTGTTTAGGATTTGCTGGGTTGTCTTAGTGATCTTCTTGGCACTTCAGTGACTGAATAGTAATATTTTGCTTGCATTGTTTCATTCCATCTATATTGAAAAAATACAAAAATATACATCTAGTTTTTTTTTTTGCATTTTCCTTCCTGTTTATAAGCGAAAATACAAAAATATTTTACTTTCATGTAATGCATCTTGCATTGAGTGCTTGTTGCCTTCATTTAGGTTCTTCTAGTGCATCGAAAAGATAAAATATTGCATCTTTATTTTAGAATTGTTGGTTGATTTTGCATATTAGTGACATTGTTTTATTGGATAGATGAGTCTAGGATTGGATGATTTTGCATACTATTGAGTCTTACACATCACTAGTTTCACGATCATATCCCTTAAGTAACCACAACCACTAAAATTAACGCTTAATCTTAAAATTGATTAGACTAATTTTATTTATAGGGTACACCAACTAGTATAGGTTTAAAGTCTTGGAATAAATCATTGTGAGTTAACAATCCAAGACTACTAAACGAAACATTAGGTGTCTGACCAGGGAGTGGAGTAATCCATGGTATAGATCGGTGTTCTCAAGAAGCTCTACTCAAGCCAGAGTTAAGCACGAGGTCACGAGAGGTTGGTTGAGGAGATATCCCTCTGATACCGGCTGAACGTGGGAGATATATCCAGGATTTGTTTGTATTTAAGGACTCTTGGGGGATTTGACCCTCATTGAGTTTCGGGTTCAGCTACCTTGCCCATACGACGGATCCCACCTGCGACTGTCCCCCTAAGCATTGGTTATATTGCGATGACCATAATTGCCTTACCTAGGTATCGCATAGGGTACTTGTAGTGGTTATGCTGTTTGTGTCCTGAGTCAGATAGGGATTGGACAGCACAATTGTGTTTGTGTAGTGGAGTTGACCCTGTACACACAGTGAAGCCTAGGTGTCTCTATAACTAATTCTGTTACCTCCAGCTATAGTTTGGGAGTCTCAAGCCTCTCCTAGGAGAGACATACCGGCTCTAGAGTGGGAGCTCATTTAGCCACTCTGTTTGTATGCTCTTGGCTGTAGTTTCTCTAGGTGTGTGCTTTTGATTTACTGTTTTTGATCGATATTTGGCCTTTAGGGGACGTTTTGATTATATATTCTCTCCGGAGATATCGTGGCACGGATCCCTACTCTCCGTCGGTCCCGTCGGTTGGCTGGTTTAAATCCAGCCGAGCTTTCACGCCGTGTTGCTAGAGGACGCTGGAGGGCTCCCTATGAGTCTTCGAGTTCTTACACGACTTACGTCCAGGACATCATGACTGCTACACATTCTGATACTGAGGAAAAAACTTCGACTCCATCGGGTAGAGTTGAACACACTTTTGATCCCCATACTCCTCGTGAGGAGTGGGGAGGTGATCCACCTGAGACTCATCCTAGTTCTATTTGGCCTAATCCAATTGAACGAGATCCATTTGATCCTTCGAATCCGGATAATTATCTTTACGGAATGCCTGACTTACCCGAGGACGAAGAACAGGACGATCCTTTCGTTCCTTTGTTTTTCCACGCAGTTATAGACACGGGATGCTAGAGTTACATGATGACATTGGCCCTACAATCAACCCCACTGCACTCTCTTTTGGTATGCCTAGTCATAGTACTGTCAAGCCTTCCACTACGTTTGGTAGTCACGCTAGCACTAGTCAAAGTGTTAGCGATACTATACCCACTGGGGGCACTACCCTCACTGGGGGCACTACGTTGTCCACCCACACACATAGTATGGGGACTGGTCAGATTCCTAACAACGCTAATGTTGGAAGACGACCACCTCCTAGGATTACCAACCTAATCGAAACTTTGTTTGGAACACGACTCGCCATCCACCACCTAATACACGTGCCGCTACTCGTCAACCCAGGACTACTTTTACGAATGATAATGTTCCTCCCAACCACGGGGTGGACACATACCGCATACTTTTGCGTCCACTGCCGCCACTAGTAATGCTAATGTAGGGGGTGGGAATATTTCCTATCCACATGGACATCATGCCACCATCTCTGCTACTAGTCACACCAATATTGGAGTTGAGAATGCTTCGCATGCTTCTGGTCACCACGCGACTGCTCAAGCTAATCCTAATGCTGGGGGTGGGAACATACCATACCATTACGGTCATTACAACATGGTTCCCACTATGAATAGTACATACATGCCCCATACTCATGGTGGCAACCCTTAATACAACACAGTCAGTGCTGGTCACTAGTATAACCCACCACCCCAATATGGTGCCCAAAATATGCATATACCTGCTTACTCTCAAATAGGTCAGGCAGGAGGAGGTTATCAATCCTATGGCCATGGGAAAGCTTATGGTCCATTAGGTCCTCATTATCAGCAGATTAATCCTCATGGTCAAGCTTTTGGTCCATCTTATAACACAGTTCCGTTTAACCAACCTTTTGTGGGGGCTTATAATCCAGCTTTCCAGCCGCAGCTCCCGTTCCTTGCATGCTTGAATCTTCTAGATCTTTCGAAGCTCATGAATGATCTGGTGTGTCACGACCCTACTTGGCCCCTGGTCCCTACCAAGCTCCCTTCGGACATTCCGAAGTTTGAGGGGAAAGGTGGAGAGGACCCAGGAGATCATGTCACGACATTTCACCTTTGGTGCTCCTCCAACTCTTTAAATCATGATTCCATTAGATTACAACTATTTCAATGCACCCTCACGGGGGCAACCGCTAAGTGGTATGTAGAGTTGCCTGGGAACACCTATACAGGATTCAACGAGATTGCTTTGGTTTTCTTAGACCATTTCCAGTTACCGGTTCGTTATGATACTGGTATTGAGTTGTTGTCCACCTTCCGTCAGAATAAGGCCACACATATTTTTGACCACGTTCAAGAGTGGCGTCGGTGGAAGAGATTAGTGAAAGCCAACATTCATCAAGAGTTCCTGTTGGAATGGTTCCTCAAGTCTCTACTCCCATACATTTCTAAGGATGTTTCGATGTCTGACATTATGACTGAGGAACAAGCTATCTTGAAATTCCAGCAGTTAGATCTACTTTATTCTCAGTCTGGCATTTTATATGACATTATTCCTGATGCACCGAGAACAAGACATGAGCCTACGTCAGTTCCTGGACCACATGTCGATGGCATCGTGGGGTCCGCATGCACTCGCCCTATAGACTTGGTAGCTAATCAAATGAAAAATTTGTCGCTAAACCAGTCTAATCCTGGACATGTTCACAGCGTGTCCACTTCCACTCCATCGTCTGATGTACACAATGTGCAATCAACGAAACCGTAGGGGTAGAAACAATGGAAGTAATAACAATAGCAATCGTAATACTCCTGGTAAAGATAATGCCAACCCTCCTTGGGAAGGCGGTAATGCTGGTGAGGATCGTAAACCTAGGTGTAAGGTGAAATTCCCTTGCAAGCTTTGTGGGGAGAATCATCTTACTCACTTATGTCCTCGAATTGAAGAAGCATTGAAGCATTTGGCATAGAGCCCAGCTGTGTTGAAGGATCCCCTTCCTCATCATCAAAACATGGCTTCGCATGCTCCCACCATTGGTTATGGTACTAATGAAATGGCAACGTCTTCTTCCAATACTAGTGGTTATGGATGTGTGAATATGGTTCAGTCGGAGGTTTGTGTTGCTACTTGTCAGCGCGATTATGGTGCACCACAACCGAATTTGGGGAGTGAGCCTCCCCCTCCTCCTGACAATTCCTTGCATATCAAGAAGCCCTCCATTATGCCGTAGATACCGAAAGGTGTTCTCAAGCGCTCCACGCATAACCCCAATGCTCGAGCTGCCTAGAACTACTCCATCGTAGAAGATTTGGGCCAAACTCCGTGTGCCATGTTGGCTCTTGAAGTTTTGCAAGCCTGTCCTTCTCAGAAGCATGCCCTTTTGAGTCCGTTAGGAGTTCAGGATGGGGGAAATCCTAGTGTTATCAAGTTCGATACTATTGATGTCTAGCCTTGCTTACCTTACCACGTGGCTTTTCAAATCCAGGTGGTTTTCCTTCAGAGCTTCTTCAAACGTACTATGGTTGATGAAGGTGCTTCCATGTTAGCAATGTCGTTAACTTGTTGGTAATCTCTTGGCTCTCCTCCTCTACTCGCGTCTAGAACTACACTCACTGCATTCGACGGTAGATCTTTTACGCCGCATGGAATTATCCCTTCCCTTGTTGTCTCCTTGGGAGGTAAGTCTGTGCCTATTGAAGTTGAAGTGGTTGATGCGCCCATCGACTACAACCTTTTACTGGGTCGGAACTAGATGTATGCTATGAAGGTTGTCGCGTCTACTATATTTAGAGTTATCTGCTTTCCCCATGAAGGCAAGATTGTCACGATCGATCAGCTGGATTTTGTTGGCACTCCTTCCGTAGCATCCACGGGATCTGTAGTCCTGCAAGTTTTTAATTCTTAGCCGACAACTGGGAACATAGGTGTTGGAATGTACCCCTCATTAATGGGAACTTATAATCTTTCTGCACCTGTGAATTTTATTAGAACCATTACCGACAATGAGTCTCCTCCTTCGAATAATATGTTATTCCGGACCTCCTATTTAGATTATCCATGTACTTTACCATCCACGAGTTCCACATCTGGAGACATTGCGCACGTCAGGATGTCTATGCCTTTATCTATAGCAGAGCTTGCTTACGATCATATCCAACAAACCACTGCAGATCCAGATCTCTCTTCTTCCCAAACAGTTGAAGAAGATCACGTTACGCTGCCAGTTTGGGCAGCCAACTCATCTTGCTCCCACGATTTCCTTGATGATACTTTACCATCTGATGAAGCTATCCTCGAGGCCATGTGTGGTAGTGAGAGGCCTTGGGAAGATATGCACCATCGCTCTTATTTCCTTCCCAACCTCGAGCTCGTTGAGCAAGAGGAGTTTAGGATGAATCTAGCAGAGATGGTTGGTCACCCTGTGTCTCTTTTGGAGTCGCATGATGTTTTTGCAAAGGGGAATATGGCCAATATTTCCCCAACCACTTCGATCAACATCTCTCGCACTCCCAAAAAGATGGAGAACATTTACATCGGTGTCGATTGCACTCCTAAGGAGATCACTATTTACACTGACTTGTTTACAGAACTCCGGGAAGCTTTCACCTGGTCATACGAGGAGATGCCAGGAATAGACCCCCGCATTGTTGAACACAAGATTAGAACGTATCCTGATGCTAAACTGGTTTGACAACGCTTACATGCCGTGAACCCTAGGAAGGCAGTTGCTATTAAGGCAGAGGTGGAGAAACTGCTCAAAGCTGGTTTCATCTATCCCGTTCCTCTTACCGAATGGGTATCAAACCCCGTTCTTGTGGATAAGAAGCAGGGAATGATCCGTGTATGCACTGATTTTAGAGATTTGAACCGAGCATGTCCGAAAGACAACTTCCCCACGCCATTCATTGAACAAATATTGGATACTTGTGCGGGGAGTGAGATTTTTTCATTCATGGACGGCTTCTCAGGTTATAATTAGATTCAAATCAAACCCACAGACCAACATAAGATGACATTTATTTGTCCATGGGGAACGTTTGCATATCGAAAAATGCCCTTCGGCCTTAAAAACGCCAGAGCTACTTTTCAGCGAGCCATGACCTATGCCTTTCACGATCTTAAGATGATTATGGAAGTTTTCTTGGATGATCTTGCTGGCCATTCTCACAAGAGAGTGGACCACCCCAAGCACTTCCGTATGATTCTCGAACGATGTATCCACTACAAAATTCGATTGAATCCAAACAAATGCATCTTCGCCGTTAGGACTGGTCGCCTTTTAGGATTTATAGTTTCGAGGGAGGGTATTAGAGTCGATCCTCTCAAAGTTGAGGCAATACTTTAGTTGCCTCCTCCGTGTAATTTGTTACAACTTCAGAGCCTCCAAGGGAGAGCTACTTTTTTGCGTTGGTTTATAGCTAACTATGCTAATATTACCAAAGGTTTCGCATGCTTATTGAAGAAAGACACACCTTTTATCTGGGATGAGCAAGCCCAGCAGTCTTTCGACGCCCTTAAGAAATATTTGGTATCAGCTCTTGTGCTTAGTCCACCGGACTTTACACAAGATTTCATTCTTTATGTGGCCGCGTCTCAAGAGACTATTGGCATGGTCTTGGTTTAGGTAGATGATACACTCGTCGAGCATGTTATCTATTATCTCAGTAGAAATTTAGTAGACACTAAGCTAAGATACACACACGTAGAAAAGCTGGCACTTGCGACTGTCCACGCAGTCCAGCGGTTATGACATTACATTTTTCTTCGAACAACCACAGTTGTAGCTCACATCAATCCATTTCAGTTCGTGCTATCACGATGCCTTATCGGGGGTAAGCATAATAAATGGATTGTAATCCTTCAGGAATTTGATCTTGATTTTGCTTTGGCAAAATCGGTGAAATCATTGGCGTTCGCTGAGCTTATGTCGAAACTTCCACGACTTGATGAGGATGTCATTCATGAAGATTCCTTTGTGGATGAACACTTATTTCTTATCTCGTTCGAGGACCCTTGGTATGGGGATGTCATTGTATATCTCCAAAATTTGAAGTTTCCTCCGCATTATTCATGAGATGAGCGACGGCGTGTGAGACATCACACTAAAGATTATACTATCGTCGGTGATACTCTGTATCGCCGAGGAAAGGATTCCATTCTCCGTCGTTGCTTGACTCACGAAGAAGCGGAATGGGTACTTAATGATTGCCATGCGGGGGCGTGTGGCTGTCACTTATCCAGGCTTGCTACAACCCAACGTATTATGCGAGTTGGTTATTTTTGGTGTACCATCTTTAAAGATTGTATTAACGCTGTGAAGACGTGTCACCCTTGCCAGGTGTTTTCTCGGAACATACACTCACATCCAGCGCCCCTCCATCCGGTCATCACTGTCGGTCCCTTCACTAAGTGGGGGGTGGATTTCATGGATTTCAAACCAGCTTTGGCTAGGGGGCATCACCATATCATCGTGGCCGTGGATTATTTTTCCAAATGGGCTGAGGCCATGCCTACCGTAAAAGCCGACGGTGCTACTGCAACCCATTTCGTGTTCAACCAGATTATCACTCGGTTCGGTATCCCGAAAGAGATTGTCACTGACCATGGCAGTCACTTTAAAAATAAGATGATGGAGGATTTGTCTCTCAAGCTTGGGTTTCATCAGGAACACTCATCTTCCTACTATCCTCAAGCGAATGGTCAGGTTGAAGCAGTAAATAAGTCTTTGAAGACCATTCTCCAACGTACCATCCAACAAAGCAAGACCAATTGGCATATCATGTTATATCCTACTTTGTGGGCATATCGAACCGCAGTTAAGATTGCCACTGGGTTCTCACCATTCCAGTTAGTTCATGGTGTGGAGTCACTTTTACCGATTGAATGCGAAATCCCTTCGCTCAAGCTAGCCATAGAGCTCCTCCATGATACGATAGATATTGAGCAACGTTTAGTATACCTCGAGCAACGTCGAGATGCCGCTGTGGCCATTGATGTTAACAAGCGTCGTGTCAAGGTTCAATATGATAGGTATGTCCATCCTCGACAATATGCTGAAGGTGACTTGGTACTTTTGTATGACCAAGCTAAAGAACCCCTGGGGGCAGGAAAGTTCAATCCCATGTGGCACGGTCCTTACATTATGAGGCATGTTCTTGAAAAAGGAGCTTATGAGTTAGAAGACTATGAGGGAGTTGCCTTGAAGGAGCCTAGAAATGGGCTCTACCTTAAGCGGTATTACACTTGAACCTTTGGTTTGGGCTGATACTTTTGTACACTATTGTATAGTTTTTCTGTACATAGTTTAGCTTGCCCTTTTTGGTTGTCGGGTCTGCTGATTAGCTTCTGTTTGATTGACAGATGTCAACGGGATCTCCTACATTCTTAGGTTTCACAGATGGTGCTAGCCGACATACGCAGCAGCTTGCTTCTGCTGCCTAGGTTATCTTCTCACCTGACCACCTAGTTGTGTCCTCAGGAGGTGCTTGTCTCGATCCTACATCTAATAATGTGGCTGAGTATAGTGCCATTATTGAGCTACTTTGGGATCCTAGTTCACATGACATCCAGTCTTTAGAAGTCCGCCTGGATTCACAACTAGTTGTGTCTCAGCTGAATGGGTAGTGCCGTGTATGAGACCCTACATTATTACGGAAATTCCTTAAGGTATGACTCTTGGAGAGACATTTTGTTTCAATCACATATATTCACATTCCGATAAGTCTTAATTATATATCTGATGCATACGCTAACTATGTATTAGATTGGCATTTGTCATATTCATCATGAAGCACATAAATAAAAAGACATTCATACATTTGTACATACACACATGTAGTAGAACCGAGAACCAAAGTTATATATATATATAAATATGTCCAAAAATGGTAGTGTCATACAAAACTGGAGCCCGTAGCCCTCAAAATATACATATCGATACAAAAAAAGAGACCCTAGGATATCTATTCCCTCCGAGGAGGCCTAGCTGCTGCCTCGACGGGATGCGTCTCATAGAAGTACTGTACTGCATTGGCTACCCACTGCAGTAGCCGCACCCACTCACCAGGAACACCCACTACTTGGCACTGCATGGCCTCAGGTAGTCGGGCTACCTCTATCTGTGGTACTCGGGAAACCATCCGTGATATGTTGCGCCGCAATGTCTGAAGTGTGTGCCCTGCTGCAGCATCTGCTGCCTCATCACCTCTACCCCGACGACCATGTCTCGGGAAGCCCTCGGGTCTCACTGGGCCTTTGTCTGCAAGCAAACAATCAAACTTTAGCACTTGATACTACCAACAAAAAGATTTTTTCATTTTCAACTATAATAAAAAAGTCCATAAAAATTTAATAAACACAAAACCAAAAAGAGTACTCACCAATGTCTCTGAATGCTGTGCCTTTTGGGAGCGGCATGTCCCGATCCCGTCTGAAGTCTATCCTCGCATAGGGATAGTCCTCTATAGCGATCACCTGCCGGTTCCACCAGCGGAAGAACTCCTCAGTATATGGTGACGCCAGAGGGCCAACACCCTATCATGTCAGGATCTCAGCCCACCGGGTCAGGGTTGGATCATGGAGACTGTGAGGAGGGACATCCACCCTCGGACTAAGCCCCAGAACCCTCTCAAAGAAGAAGGTGCATAGGATGATACCATACTCGAAGTTTTTGGCCTTCCCCTCTTTGCATTCCGTCAATTGTGTCTTCATAGACACCAGTAGAGTAGTAGACCAGTTGAATATCGTAGGTTTCATGCATTGTGATGCATAAAACATCACCGGCCTAGATGCCTGGTGCAGTGCTTTGGATCCAGTGATCCGTAACAGAGTAGCCACAATGATCTTTGTGCTCAGATCTACTATGGCGTTGATGGGCACTTGGCTTCCCACCGCTCATGTGTTTGTGGGACAATACTGCACTATGTAGTCCTGAACAGTGATCCCACCACCCACGATCCGAGACCGAAGACTGGCCACCTCCCCTCTATGGGACAAACCGGTAATGAAGTAGATATCCTCCACTTCCAGTGTAAGGGTTTTCCCATTGAGGATGAAGTTTTGTGCATCCACATCCCAGTAGTCTATCAGGTGACAGAGTAATAGGTTTTGGGCCCTTAAACCCCCTATACTCCAGAACTTGTACAACCCACATGATTGCAATGCCTGATGTGCTTGCAAATCATTGCGCACGGCCTCATCAACCTGGTCATGCTCTCTCTCTGTCCACTCTAGAACCATCCTAGAGTGGAAAGCCAACAAGTTTTGGTCAGTTTCATGATTAAAAATTTCTTCACGCTCATACCCATGGGCTAATTTGTATACAATTGCTGGTACCAGTGGGCAGTCTATTTTTTGACTGCGTGTTTGGTGCCCTACCCACGACTCGCATAGTTATAGCCTGTGGGTAGCGCCGAATCCATCTAGGGCTTGGCCAAACTAAAAAATCCATCGATAAGAACTGAAATAAAAGCATTGAAATGAAAGGTATGGAAGTAACCACCAACCTGCTCCGGACGGTTCGCTGAACGGTCGCTTGTGGCTCCCAGGATCGACAACTAAAGTTTCAGGTGAAAACTAGCCAAATAACTCCAAATTGGTGAATAGTGCAAATGAATTGTAATTTGGAAAATTTTATTACTATTTATAATTTTCTGGACCCACTTCTCTATAGTTTTTTCCTTTTCGAGCCGTTATGAACTAATATCATGTCATGGAGTAGTGTTTTTTAAACAGATTTCCTCGACGAAAGTTGTTCTGGACCATTTCAAACCATCGGTAGGTACGTTTCACACCTGGCATATAGGTTAGATGCCACTTTCGCATGCATTATGCATTTGACCTATTGACCGTTTTCATAAACCCTAGGTGCGACCCCGCTTCGTAACTGACACAAAACCTTCACACTGCTTTAGAAGTGTCGTTATGTGGCGGTAGGGCTTTTCCGAACATGGGTACCCTAGTTCGAACCCCTTTATGCATTCTGGTGCCCATGTCATTGTTTTTCCTTAGGATTGGGAGTCCTTTGTAGTTACGCCATGACATTGCGATAAAGACTCATACTCTACTTTGTCTTATGCTGGCCATCTCCCTTAAGGACTCCCCTCAGTTATATCATGTTGTGATTGCATTACATCATCCTGCTTGCTGCTTGAGCCTTGTGCCGGCTCCCGCTTACTCAATTGTTAGCATGGTGCCTGAGCACTTCTCCCTGTCAAGCCCTGCAGAGCTTATATATTTTCCCTTCACAATTTGATGACCCTTTTGACCCTGAGGGAACATACCCCTGAGTGTCCACATCCTGCACGCACTTCCTTGCATTGAGCATAGGTATGTTCCACTGCTTGGGACTAGTCTTCTAGCTATTTGACACTCGTTCCCTCACTTGTTGTACTATAAGCAATTTTATTCTTTTTCAAGCTTTTCCCAAATATGAAAAAGACCAAAAAAATCAAATATTCCAAAAATCTGGACGAGATTATGGTCACTATTTCTTGTTGGCAGCTGTGTGTCGCCTTTGAATAGAGCATTCATTCCACTCCGTATATTATGATTCGGGACTATAGTTGGGCCTTAGGAGTTGTACTTGTTTCTCAGTTTACTCCACCGATTTGTTAAGTTTCCAGTCATTATGGAGCCCTCTGTAATGCCTCCTGCATTGCACAGTTTATGTCAAGTCTATGCTGCCTGAGTCTATCCATCTGCTCATGCTCTTATTCAAAGGAAGTCCTGAAACCTGTGTCAGCCACTCCTCAGATCTCTTGACTATTGCATGTCGGCCACTCCTCATATCTCTTGACTATTACATGTCGACCATCCTTATTGAGTCAGTCCGTTTCACTTGAGTTCTTCCAAATCTTTCAGCATTGCTGGTACCTTGTGTTGGTCGATGGGGGATGCCTTAATGCCCTCCTTCCAGCGAGTCTCGTTCTGTCGACTTCAACCCATTTATTCTGGGACTTGAGGCTTAGAGTTCAGTTGAGTACCTTGAGGCTTGCAGTCATTAGTGGCAGGTTCTCTCGCCATTGACAGTTTTGGGAATACATCAATGTCCCCTAATCGATGGATCCATCTTAGTGTTCGACTTCAAACCATTTATTCACACTCCGATGATTGTGCTCTGTGTCTTCATGCCCATTTTCATTATTGGTGGATCATCTCGCGTCTGTTAACGGTATACATCATTGACCGGTAATCAGACGATGTCTCATCAGGTTCGACCCCAACTCCTTTATTCACTTGATGGGACTTGCACCATCGAAGACTTGTGTAGAAGACCCCAGGCGATAATGGCATTCAATATGCTACTTATGACTTTGAATTTACATCTGAGATATCACCTCTCAGATTTCAGTAGTTTGTACCTCCAGTTTGCACTAGTTGTTTCCTTTTCAGTAGGAGACCATATCTTACTGTAGAGGGATCATGTCTATGATCACTTATGACATGTATTCACTATGTACTGCCTATTCATGGCCATTGTATCAGATTGTTGTACTATACCGACATGTATTCAGAGATACCATTGTATTATGACGAGTGAGCTGCTCTTTCCACTTGTGTCTCCATCACTCCACTTCTGAGTTTTATAATGTATTTCGACCATCGTAGCATTAGTCTCTGACCTCACACATTAGGGGGAATTTGTTACATCGTAATCTTCCACCCTGTGAGCATCAACATTATTTGTCCTGTAGGATCCATTTCAGTGACTCAGATCCACTTATATCCTTTAGAGATACTAGTTTGCCCTATTTTTATTTCTACTCGCTTGTTGCATCATTATAGCAGGCGTACCCAAGAGCTGCGTCACTATAGCCCGCGGGTATCAAGTAAAATGGTAAAAATCACTATTTATTACTTTTTACTCCCAGAAACGGTCATTGGGTGACCTTTGGCTCTCCATATGCCCAAGTAACGCCTCGATGTGTCCTTTCACCTACCTTTGAGAGGACTATATATTGAGCACATATGGCTTATGGACGGGAGGAAGAAGAGAATAGCAAGAGAACTCTAGTGGATTTTTTCCCTATCTTGAGTCTACACTCATTGATCTTTGTAGTTATGAACCCTTTATGTTCACCTTCCAAACTCCTATCTAGTTTGAGTTTTCCATTCATGGAGGATTGAAGTGGTGGAGGCACAAGTGGATTGATCCAGATCTTGGTTTAGATTGGTTGCCGGCAAGAGGTCATATCACTTTGTCCTTCTTCTTGTTTATTAATAGAAATACTCATATTCTCATCCATCATGTTGTGAATGTTGTTTATTATACATTGGGTTACATTTGCTTGTGATATTATGTACCATTGTTATTGATAATGTTAATGTCATTTATATATTATATGTACTTGTTGGATATTGGCTGTCAAGACTAATTTGCAGATTTCAAGTGCATGGATTGAAAGCTTCAACGAGGATCTGCATCAAACGTTTGGATCGAGGTTAGTTACATTTCTCCATTATCTTAACATTGTCATTTATAATAGCATTGTTTTGAGAATTGAGTTGATTTCTGGTAGTCATTTGTCTGTAGTGGTATTCCCTGTCGTCTTTCCTCCACGTTGTACACCGTATCGTTCCTTGGCATGCAGGGTTGGAAAATCTGTGGTTGTTGGAATTTAATGAGATATTAATGTGAGGTTGCTCGTCTTTCAACGTAACAATGTTGGCTCTTTTCTATCCGTCGATCGCTCCGGATCTTGGTGGTTGTTTTGTGTAACCCTAATCCATGTTGTATGTATTGTTAGCATGTTTTTCCTTTCTGGTTTTTCCTGCGTGTATGAAAGATTACAGCCGACCTCTGGTTTTGCCGTTGATTTTTGGAATAACACTCTACAGGGTAAGTAAGTGAGTAAATGAACGAATGTTGATAACGTAGGTTTTGCATTCTAATTTATGTTAACAGTTTTTGACCACTCGCATTGTGCTTTCGCAAGTGCTTTCTTCGCTGGAAGGTTTCTAGGCCACGATTTTGGAAAGGAAAGTTACTACGGCTTCCTGGTAAGCTCCAGTGGTTCTTACATGCCTCGTAGGTACCTTGATGTGTTTTTTGTGTGCCAAGAAATGGAAATCTTCGACTTGTAACAGTGATGGCCACAAGCAAGGTTTTAAGCTTGTCTTGTTTTGTTTTATATTTGTACAGAGGTAACCTGTCGGTAATTTAAGTTATCTATTGGCTATTTGATGCCTGGTTATGTTGTCGACAGAGACTCTGAACCTTCTTTTGTTCTGCTAGATGCCTTAAGGGTAAAAGTCCTGTACAGTGTTCGTTGTTTCACGAATTCATTTTAATGTTTTTAGTTAATGAGGGCAAGTCCCGTGTACTATGAAACCTTGATAGGTTCAAAGTGAAATTTTCAGTTATAGTTTAAATGGAAGTCAAGAACCAAGGGTTCTCTTTGTACTCATAAACTATGGTTCATTTTTCTTGAAATGAAACGGTAATTTTGTTGAATGACAGTGGAAACGATGTATAACATATATGTGGCGTTTTTGCCGAACCACTAGGGTTGTGTTAGCCTAGGTTTTAATTTTGTATGACTGTTTAAAAGAAAAACATGCCTACAATCCAAGCTCGTTCTTGTTAATCTTGTTTGGCAAAAATAGATGAAGTAGTTTTACTGTTGAATGTTTTTCGATTTTACAAAGGATACCTTACTTGAAACCTTCGAAGGCTATCGGGCTTGTGGTAAGGTTTTATACCCAAGACTTAATTGCTATGATGAAAATCTCGATAATGTATTTGTTTATATGTTAGGATGTGAACTAATGTTTAAACATGAATATGTAAACGTGCCTTCGACTAACTGTTAGATGATTCTTAGATAGTAACTTATCCTATATAAAGGATAATATGGTTCTGGAAAATAATGACTATGGTTTAAAAAGTCATAAATGATATCATTCTTTGAATAATGTTTATAGTTTGTCTTTGAGGTAGAAATTATGTTGTTTACATACAGAGTTAGGGTTTGTAGTGTATTAGGTTTTTATACTACTGAAATAAATAATTGATATATGAAATCAAATAAGAAACTAGTGAAGAGAGAAAGTATGTATAATGATAAGAAAACTATATATTGATTAGTTCTTGCAGCTGTTAAAATTCTTGGAAATACTATTACTTGGAAAACATGATATGTACGTTTTTAATTGCATTTGCTTGCTATCTTGATTGAATAAAGATAAGAGAAAAAATATATGACTATGCAGAAATTGGACTATGTTTTTCTTTCATGAAATAACAAAAGAGTTTAATATTACTGTCGATGCTATGCAATAAATTTTTACTATGTTTAGATATAGGACAGAATTGTAAACATGGCACAAACTGTAATTATTTGTCCAATCAATGGCAATCTGCCTATCTCTCATATATCATTTAATTTGCTTCTCTATACTAGAGTACCATGCAGATAACAACATGGGAAAAATATAGAGATGATTATCTAATCAATAATTCATAGAATTTATCAATCAATAACAAACATAAATCAGAAATAAAATAAATTCTTTTACAAAACAGAGTTTGATAAATTCTACTAAATAGAACATTGAACTGTAAACAAAATAGAAACAACAAAACTTGGTTAACTGTAGAGAAACAAATAGCCCAAGGAGCCTGTTCCACCCAACTAATTCTTGAAGACAACCAAGTTACTTGCCTTAGGACCCCCGATCCGGTTCACTGAACCACCAGGAGGAAGAAACTTAGAAGCTTAGGACCTCAACTTGCTGTAGTAGCAATAGTTATCTAGTCTTAAAGACTTAGCAGTCAAGGGGACCTGCACCAACACCTTTGGTTCTCCTTCTCAGGATAATTTGCAGACTTACAGTTGCACTCTCACATAGCCTCCCTATTCGAATCTCTCAGTGATCACCTGATGCACATGAGGAATATTTCCGCAGAAAATACTGTGTGAGAGATGCCTGCCCAATTCGAATTTGCCTTATGTGGGCTTCCTAGGCCTTTCAGTTGTTAACTGGTCATTAAATGAGCTGCCTGCTCACTCCCTCCACCTGGGGGATAATGCCACATTTGTAGGGGTAGTTGTCCCATAACCAACAGCTAGTGGTGAAGTGCAATTGTTGCCATCTGTCCCATGCCTTATAACAACTTCCATTCCTGCTAGTGGGTCAGTGAAAACTCTTTTAACAGTTCCCTTGGGTGTTTGTCTCCTACTTTAATTTATTAAATAATAATAATCAGTAATTTACATTCATCCTTGCCCAAACTTGGTCATAATTACAAAACTTTGTAATTTAAATTTAACATAAAGTATTTTGCCAATAAAATAATATTTTCAGAATTTGGGTAGGTGACACTCATCCTCCAGTCTCTTGAAACCTTCGTCATCTATCCGTTCGATGCCTGCTCTTGCGCTTCAGGCTTGTGTCGGTCTGGGGAAAATTTCATCGACACCATCAAATTGGGAAACATACCAATTGCTCTGGCACATCTGTTTTGCACATTTGACCGTTCGCTACTGGAGCCAGCGTGCCTCCTCCCTCGGTGTTTTGGTGGTCGCAGGGACCACGATTCTTCTAACTACTACTACTCTCTTAGACATCTCAGGTGGGATTTCATCTTTGTTCCTCCCCATTGTCTGCGCCACTTTCTTTGCGGGTTGTTCATGGACGCTCATCATCCTTTCCCTTAGCGCACCTGAAGTGCTTCCGCTGGAAACGAAATGCACCATTGCAACTATCTCACTTCCCTTTTCCACAACTTCCTTGGGATTTCTCACTCAAATTCCTAACTCTCTGCATCTAAATTACTACTCGCATCATGAAACTTATTGATTCTTCTCTTCAGACTCTCTTTACTTCGACTTATGTTCTTCAATCTTTGTGCTTGTATTTATGTTTTCTCTCCGTGTCCTTGATGCCTGATCATCATTCGCAAAATATTTCCCATAGCCATCTGATTTTGTCCTCAAGTGTGTCATCATACTCCTCCGCCGTCTTTCAGGGATGTTGGTCCGCAGTGATCAAACTCAGATTTGACTCCCACATGCTAAACATGCGAAGCATCGACGAGTGACCTGGCTGGCCATGCTTTCCACTTTTTGTCATAATTGCATTTTTTTTTCATGCTCCTGGTTCTCAACTGCTATGTGCTTGGTCATGGCAATAAGGTTTCAACCGATTCCCGTTGACTAGCTTGGGCAACACTACCCCATCTAGACTTTGTAGCTGCACCGCACCTTCGTCAATGACACAATTTATTATGTAGGGACCTAACCAATGCATTTGTAACTTACCTGGGTGCTTTGCGAACTTACTGTCATATAGAAGAACATTATCTCTGCACTGAAAGTGCATTTGTTTAACATGTCGATTGTGCCAAGCCTTCTGTCGATCCTTTTCTACCTTTTGATGAAAACCTGCAATGAACCGATCCTCATCGAGCTGTACCAATTATGCCAAATGTTCTTCCAGTGCTCTGTCGTCGCTCATGCCTGTGGCTACTGTGATTCCCAGGCTGGGGATGATATAATCCATCGGTATTACGGCTTCCTTCCTGTAAACAAGCTTGAATGGGGTCTGGCCGGTCAATCTTTTACAAGTTTTGCAATACGCCCAGAGTATCGCAGGGATATTCAAATCCCAATCATCACGATTTGTGTTGCATACCTTCATGAGCGCATGCTCCAAGATTTTGTTAAATGCCTCAACTGTCCCGTTAGCTTGCGGATGATATGGGGTGCTCTTCCTGTGTTGAATTTGAAACTCCTCCGTCATTGCTGTGATCGTTTGGTTCACAAAATGAGTTCCAGGTCACTCATTAGTATTTTTGGGCACCCAAACTTGGTGACCACGTTATCAAAAAGGAATCGTGATGCAGTAGCAGCTGAGCAATCCTTTACCGGTGCAAATTCCTCCCATTGCGTTAAATAATCTGTCGCAGTGATTATGTAGCACGACTCTGTTCTCTTTCCTGGTGGGTTGATGGGTCCAACAAAGTCAACTGCTCACTTTTCGAAAGCCTACAGTGTCAATTGAGGTACTAATGGAATTTCATCCCTTCGTGATGGCTTCCCTGTCCGTTGACATACATCGTAGCTTTTGGCATAGTCTGCAACATCTCCATGCATCGTTGGACACCATAACCCTGCTCTGAGGATCTTCCTAGCAGTGGCACATCCTCCATAGTGTCCTCCTACGATTCCATCATGAGCTTCTGCTAAAATTATTTCCTGCTCATGCAGAAGGACGTATCGTCGAAGTATCTCATCCGGTCCCATCTTATATAGTTGTCCTGCGATCAGTTGAAAATATGCAGCTCTAACGACTAGCTGCTTCTTCTGGTTGGTAGTGAATCCTTCTCACGCCTCCCCTATGGAAAAAAATTGAATAATTTGCTCATAATGGTCGTCGACCATTCCGACCCTGAATAACTGAGCATCCGAAAATCCTTCGTCAATGCTCCTTGGATCTTCTCCAGACTCTATCCATGACAGATGGTCTCTTCCTACATTTAGGCGCCCTGGCTTGACACTTATCTGGAAATCAAATTCCTGGAAGAGTAACAACCATCAAAATATATTCCTCCCCAACACAGGCTTGTTCACCAGGTATTTTAGTGCTGAGTGATCGGTGAACATTTTAAAATGCTCCCCTAAGAGATAGTGCCGAAACTTCTGTAAGGCGTAGACCATCGCCAACCCTTCCCTTTCTGTGGTCGTGTAATTCTTCTCCGCAATAGACTGCTTTCTACTTGTGAATTCTATCGGGTGGTCTATTGTGCCTTCTCTTGGTTGGGCCAAGATGACTCCTAGTGTGACTGATGATGCATCGACGTGAATGTCGAACTCCTTCGTCCAATCTGGAAATGCGAGTATGGGTGCTGCAACCATATTTGTTTTTAATATATCCAGACTCTTCTAGCATTCTTCATTCCATTCAAACTTGGCGTATTTATTCAATAGATTCTCCATCGACGCTGTGATTGCTGCATACCCTTTGATAAAATTCCTGTAGTATCCCGTGTGTCCCAATGTTGCTCTTAATTGCTTGACTGTTGTCGGCAGTGGTAGGTCAACAATAATTCCGATCTTTGCCGGGTCAACCAACATTCCTTCCCCACAAACAATGTGCCCGAGGAAGATCCCAAACAGAGCGCAAAAAATGCACTTATTTAGGTTCAGCGAAATCTAGTGCTGTCAACATCTTTCCAACTTCAACTGCAGATTCGCGATGTGATCCTTGACCAACTTGTACATTGTCCAGTCATCCATGTATACTGCAAGAAATTTATGGATGTAATCCTTGAACGCCGCAACTACTAGTCTAGAAAAAATTGTTGGTGCATTCTTCATACCAAATGGCATCACCGTGTATTGAAAACATCCCCATTCGGTGATGAATGTTGTTTTGTGCCGATCCTCCTTTGCAATATTTATCTGGTGGTAGCCGGAGAATCCGTCTGTGAAGGAGTATATTTCCTGACCACCTACCCCTTCTTGCACTTCATCTGTAAATGGTGTAGGGAATGGATTGTGTAGGCATGCGTCGTTCAATTTTCTTAAATCGACATAGATCCTGACTTCGTCGGTTTTCTTATCCTGGACAAGCATCGGGCTGATCCCCTCTGATTCCTCAACTGGTTCTATAATGCTTGCTTCCAACATTCTTTCAATCTCAGCCTTCACCTGCTCCTTATACCTTGGATTCAACCTATAAGGCCGTTGCTTTATTGGCTTCGTATCAGGTTTCAGGGGGGGATTTTCATCTCCCCTAGGTCCCCTGAAATCCCTTTCATCTTCAAGAACTTTGTCGGAAATAAATACTGAAACTCGTGCAGTAGGTCAGTCATCTATGCAATAGTCGAGTCATCCCATTAGTCTCCGACACTTAAGAATTTGGGATTTTCTTCCGACCCAATGTTCACTTTCTTGATCCACAATGGTTGCTGAAACTTGTCAGAAGGAATATTTGGTGCCTCGACACTGCGACTTCCTTCTGACTCTGGGATATACGTGGCCCTTGGATCATCCTCATCGTCTAGTTCTCCTGTGATATTGTAACATTCCATCAACATTTGAGGTGTCATAGTCCACTGAAGTTCCATAGGTTTCTCTGTTGGAATTGTGTCGAATACTTTCTTGCAGACCTCCTGTAATGCACTGTGGAAGAAGGGGTTTTCGTCGGAGAAAATAAACGTTTGGCTAAAGCCAATTGTTAGTTGTTCCCATGAGTTTGTTCCATGTCGCAGTTCTGCTGCGACATACCGATTCCGTGGTACTTCATCCAACGTGTGAATAAATGCATGGACCTATTCATGTCTGGCCCGTGGTCCCCATGGGCTTTCACATGCACTCAAATGCTCCTTCGGATATCCTCTACCATCATACTTCCTTCCGCAATGTCCATGAATGTCTCTGAACCTAATCATCATTAGGTGTCAACATAGTGGCCAGGTAGTTATGGTGGACTTGTGCATTGCCCACCATCGCGTTGGTGTAGCCTTCAAGGCTTCTTCCAAGGCCAATAGTTGCTGTGGTTCCACCACTTTTTCCTCAAATTCTGTGAGAAATGCGGCCAAGCTGGGTAGTCCCTCATACGTTGGTAGCTCGCACTCTTCCATAGATACCCTCCATGGCGACTGAGTGATCCATTCGCATCTCCTAAATGACACTTCATGCAACTGGTTTTGCCAATTTTTGAGTGCTTCATCCCAATCTGTCAACGTCGAGTTGCTACTTCGCCACCCTAAATCTCCATTCGGATTGATGTAGTCTTGGGAGATGTTGTACAGATTATCCCATCCCTCAGTGAATTCATCCCTTGTTGGTTTGTTGTGGCCACAATAGATCCCATGCTTCAGCTAAGAACGGGAGCCCCAATTTTAAAATAAACACAAAGGTATTTGGGTAGGTGTTCTCGTTAGCATGAGGTTTTGAACTTTGTTTCTGTGATCTTATACCTTTACCTTTGTTTTGCTTGACTATCATTTTTTCTTTTAGAAATTTCTAAGTGTTTTTGGTTTGTTGGAAAACCTTAATTTTTAAGCATTTTGTCATTTACTCCTGCCAATCCGAAACCCGCAACCCGACAGGCGTGGATTGCGTGAATTCGTTTTAGGTATTTTGATTTTGGTCAACCCGAAACCCGCAACCTGAAAGGTGTGGGTTGCGGTGATCCTTGCTAATAATTTTTTGGAATTTTTCATCCTGAAACCCGAAACCCAAAATCCGCAACTGCGGCTTTCGGATTTCGGGAATGTGTTTTACCTTTTAGTCATGTCGTGTGTTCCCGAAACCCGCAATCCGAAATGTCGGGTTGCAAGATGCGGGAAAAGCTTTTCCATTTTTTGACAATTGTATCCGTTTGTGAAACTCGCTACTCGCAAATTTTCAGGTTGCGGCTTTCGGAAACCCGTTTTGCATTTTTTGGGTCAGTTTTCAATCGCGAAACCCGAAACCCGCAAGTTTCAGGTTGCGGCTTTTGGGAATCATGAATAAATTTGTGAATTAAGTTCCGAGACCTGATCCCGCATCCTATATTGGTTAATTTTTTCCATCGATTCGTTTGATCCAGTGGATGGAATTCCATCGTTCGAGCTTACGTTTTGATGCTTTGTTTTTGGTTGTTCTTACGACCAGATTTCTGACTAATTCTCACCTCATGATCAGCCTTGAAGATATGATTGCTTGATTGGATTGGCTTGCAATGACAGGTTTCAGATGCGACTTTGAATCGTGTGTGATTATGTTAAAAGTGTACTTTTTTTATGATCCAATTTAGATTATCACATGCTATGATGTCATTTCATAACAGTTCAGATGATTGTAGTTTCCAATTCATATGATTTTAATTATAATAGTTCATCATATTCAATCATTATGATCTTCTTTAGCTTTTCTTAAATATGGTGATGAGTATGAAGCACTTAGTTCGTCATCTGTATTCGTTAGGAAAGTTTTGTGTTTTATTTTGAAAGATTTCTTTCTAACGATCTGGTGTGAGCAATATTCAAACAGGTTATGAATCCTTTGATGGATGTTATATTGAAGAAAAAATTCAGCCCTTGCTATTTCAAGAACCTATGTCGCCACCCTTTGACGCGGGTGTTTCTAATGCCAGCAGTGATAACGAAGAGGAAGATTCTGAAACTCTGCCCGTTTGCATACTACTTCCTTAGGAGAACGACGAGAAAATCAATGAACAACCATGTGATCGAGATGACTACATTATCCATGATTTTATAATCAATAAGGAACCTGCTACTCCACCAGCTCCCGTGAAGCAAGACCCATTGTCCGATTTTTCTGTTTTCGAAAATGTTATGGATCAACATGAAGATTTGCTGGACCATCTATTGTCGGTTATCGACAACTAGTAGGCCATTGTTGAATTCCACAATTTTGTTACGGGATTTTCCCGAAATTCAAAAAATGACCCTTATTTCAAACTTTATCACAGGATTTGAGGGAATCATTTGAGCTAAAATTGTTCAGATTATTGTGGCAGGATTTTCTGGATCAATAGCCTAATCCGAACTTTGTAATCCCTATCTTTTGGGAATTTCCATTTGTACTTTGTTGTAATTCTTATTTAAGGAGGAATGCCTCTCGATGTTAGGGGTTGATAATTTCTGGGGTTAGAAATCAGCAGGAGACGACTGGAGATACTCTGTCTTAGCAGAGCTTTGTAATTTTGTTTACAGACTTCAGTAATATAGTAAAGTAATCCCTTTGAATCATCTCTTGTTTATTGTTCAACTTTCTTTGACAGTGTATGATTTCTTACTTCAAGTTGTCATCTACAGTGTGTGATCTTTTGCAAGCATTAATTTACATAAAGATCTGTGATATTGGTTTCTCTTTATACCTGATCTGTGTACGGAAATATTTTATTGAATTTTTGTCAATTGAGATATTTTCTTTATCGATTTCTGCAAATGATAAACATTCGATTTAATCATTGTTATTTTTTCAATTAACAAGGTGTTTACAGGTTAATCTTGAATAGGTTTACATACTTAAATTATTGTCACTTAATTTTCATTAATTGATTATGATCTAAGTGAATAAGTAAATGCATCTTTTAACATTTCTGTTGAAGTTGAAAAATATACTTATCCATCTCACATCAAGATTGATCTGCACAACAACAAGCTTTTCCTTAGAATAGATCTAACCTAGATTAGATCCTTTTGTCTTAAATAGGTTAAGTTAGAACGTACTAAGTTCCATACTTTCATTTTCCTTAAGTGGAGAACCGATCTATTGACCGAAACACCAACTCATAGAGTGCCAGCAGAGGCCGAATATCCGTGGGATATTTCCATACCAAACAGGCTGGGGATAAAACTACCCTTGCGTAGGGTCTTTCGAAGCCTTTCAGTCTGGGTTTTCACCCTCTGTTGGGAGTCTTGGAACCCATTCCAGCACCTTGCAATTACCCTGCACCCCCGAGGCCTCAACAAATGGCACTAGAAGGAGGGCCATCCGACATGTAAGGTCATTTGAGCTATTTTAATTAGATTATTTCAGCGACCCAAGAATCCGTATTTAATTGCTTTTCTAGACATATTAGTTTTCATGTTCAAACAGATTTGCTGAAGCATTTGATAGGAGTAAAATTCGATGGTGAGGGAGAAATATTAGCACAAGAACATGTTTTTCAATTTGCTCATAATTGTCTCGTTAACAAAATTTTGGATCAAGATGTTTTATGCAGATTGTTAGCCTTCACATTCAAAGGACGAGTCAAAGAATGATTTGTAACCTTACCCTTTGCCTCTATCCATTCTTTTGAGCAGTTTGTAGATCTGTTTATACTTTCTTTTGGACAGTATGATTTCATTAGATTGTGTGATGAATGGAAGCAACTCACTATTAAAAAAGATGAATCTATAGAAGATTTTGCAATTAGAAATTGTAACCTCTATTGTAGATTCCCTTTACTAGACCGTCTTATAATACTTGAATGGTTTCAACACATTAGTTCTGTTTTAAATGAATCTGATCAATTAGTAGATGATAAATCTGAATTATACATCGATAATCATCCGCCTCTTGGTTTAGATTTGCATGAAGAATCTAAGGATTTAGAAATTGTGGAAATGAATTCCTTCTCTTTCTTAGATATGGATCATAATCAATATGACGATTCAGACGAATTAAATGTTGATATGCCCATGTCTATTTCACATGAAATTCAATGTCCAACTAATCATGAAGGAGAACATTTTTCTATAGAAGACCCTTCTAAATTACAAGAGGATAGTTCCTATCATAATACCTAACTGTCTTCTTCTAACATAAGTAAAGAGCTTCAAGGTTTTGATATTTACTATTCTATTAATCCTTTGATGGATCTTGAATCAACTAATTATTCTGAAATTTGTGATATGTTTTCCCAAGTACCATTTTTAGACCTAAGTGATTCTATAGGAGAACATATTTCACGAAATGATGATACTACATTAGAAGAAGAAACAGATCCTAATTTGAAACCTTTCATACATCTCTTTTGAAGAGAAAATACCTTTTAAGGAACCTCGACCTGAAAATATTCTACAAAGAGATGAATTTCATGCACTTATTTCCTCTTCATATTTGTCTTTATATTCTGATCTATTCGATAACAATGACATTCAATAATATGTTTCTGATTCCAATTCTTCATTGTTAAATATTAAACAGGTACAAGTTAATTATGAAATGCATGAAGAAGATAAAAAAGATTCTTATCTTTATCATCAATCTATGTCTTCTTGTCATTCTTCTTTGCTGGAAATGAATGTTGTTTATAAGGGTTATTTTCATAATTTTTCCTTTTATGATTCATCATTCAATGAAGAAACATTTTCTTCTTACAATCGATTACTTGATGAAAAGGTACTTATCAGAATGATAATGATATTAGTTACACACTTATAACATCTCATATCTTTAATTCTTCTCAAGTAAATGCTCAAAGGCAATTTGATCTCTATGGGAATTTTCAATTAAATCAACCAATTTATGATGATTTTTATGAAAATAAATTAGAACAAGTTGGATATGATTTTGTTGATCTTATTCACGAAAATATTCCTAAGGAGAAAATTGTTCAAGAAGAAGTTCTGAATTCTTATAATATTAATGTTGATTCTCTTTCGAATAGTCCTTTTCATCGCATAAATCTTTCAAACTTTTTCTGTCATCCTTTTGATTTTCATTGTACATACCATGATTGGGTTGTTGATTGGCTTGAGAAATCTTTCTCAACAAGATTTCATCATTATGGTAAAACCTTGTTTTCCTTATTTGTATATAAAAACGGTAAGGCTCCATTCTCATTATTGGTACATAAATTTCATTTTATTTGCTTTAATGCACTCTTTTTCCATTCTTATTTTCAAGCATTCATATTATGCTTTCTGATTATTCATTTCTTCTTTTTTGCAGGTTCCCATATGCTTTCATGGTTGCATTGGAAATTTGATTACACTTAGTTTTTGTTTACTTCTTAGGGTAGTGTAGGAGTAGGTATAGAATAGATTAGTTTTGTTCGTTTCTTTAGCAAGTAGATTACTCTTTTGGTTTTCTTCAATAAAATATCTGCGACGACAAGTCAAGTTCAAATTGAAAATGACACTTCTTCAGATGCATTCAGGGAAGTATTTTTATCCTTTTTCACTTTCTATTATTCATGTCCTCGCTTATTATTTTATCGGTTCAAGGCATTCATAATTGAATCATGTATTTAGTTTTAAACTATAATAATCTTGTCATGAAATGTTTTGAATTAATTCTTTTCCAAGTTTTTAGAGCAAGAATATTTTGACATGAGACACAAAGTAGTTAGAATTAGGACATCTTCATTACTCACGAATTTTTATCTTTCCTGGATATGCACTTGAAAAGGGGGTTTTACATGTTTTGTTGTTGCAAAATTGAACATAATTTAGTTTTGCTCCTTTTGTACATTATCTTTAAATAAAGGAGGCCTCATTGTTCTAAATAACTTTATGCGAAGCAACAATGTTGATCATAATTCTTCAACCGAAGGAGAATGGATTTATTTTAAGAGTTTTATTATAATCAATACAATTAATCGATTCAATACATTTTCATTTTATGAATTTATGTAGTTACTCTCTTTACAATAACAAATTCCTTCGATTTTACAAACATGACAACAAATCTCACTTTTCGCATGAGGCAATTTTTTAAGGCCTATTTCTTACAATTATTTTCGATTTTAATTTAGTTTTTTTAATAAAGAGGCTTCAAGTGGCTCAATATCTCATGTGGTGAACAATGCTCTCAATCAAAGATTATTCTCTACAACAAAAAATTAAACACATATTCTTCCACATGATTTGTTAGTCAATCTTGTTTGCTTTAATTTTATTTTGATTAGATCTCTTTCATTTCATTTTCAATTTTTTTTTTAAGGCTTGGTGGGTGTTTTCTATTTTCTTTGTTTTGATTGGTTTTATTTTATTTTATTGATAATAGACTCCACGCATTTGGTAATGGTTTAAAACCAGTTTTGATCAAAGATGATTTTAACTGAAGTTGCAAAATAGTATGTTAAGTCTTAGTTTTTCGGTTGATATCAGAATTTGTTTTGTAAAGAGTGCACAGCCAATAAATCCAGTACCTTGATTGTTACCTTTCCACCTTGGTCATTATCTTTTACATGTTTTATCTGTTTAATTGAGATAGAGGAACGGTTGAAATATTCTTATCTTATGTCTCATTGTTACAGCATATCATAATAACCTGATCAGCGTTATTTGTTCTGGATCCTTTTACAATCACCTTGATAATAATTTTCTTAAATAATTATAGATCACAAGGAGGGGGGTCTTAGTTTAAGCCAGCCCCTTTAGGTTCATAGGTGTTTAGTGGAATGACATCTTCACATCAAGCCACCACACTTGGAAGATGACTTTCAGTTTTTGCTGAGAGATGGAAGATCCTATCACAGGTCGGTCCATTCATAATCTGCAAAACACTAGTGAGTAATGCTGCTATCATGAGGTTACCAAGCCTTGGCAATGCCTTGCAGTCTATTCTTTGAATAAAATCTATATTTTTCTTTTATAAGATACTTGTTGTGTATAAGGATAGGGGGGTGTTATTACAAGCCATCCCTGCCATGATCATGGGTTTAATTTGGACCGAAACTATCACTAGGTGGTCACCAAGCCACGATAGTTGCCTTTAGTATCACATCTGAAGGACAAGGGGTCTCTTATCGAGCCAGCTTGATCAGTTTCTGGATCAGGCCTGTGAATGGAACTGCTGATATCTGATTACCAAGTTAGGGCAATGGTCTTATATCAACAAGGTCGTATGTGCCGCTGTTCATTTTATTTCAAAAAAAGAAGAAGAAGAAAATATGAGATATAAAAAGAAAAGAGGAAAAAATGTGTATATAGCTAAAAGAACTGTTGTACATAAAAGTGCTTAATAAACCAATGTGATATGTAAATTGGATATCCATGAGCAGTTTTAAGCTAGTCCACGATTCAACACAAGATGGCGTTCAATGATTGCATAATGGTAAAGGATTCTTGCTGTTTCTTAATTCTCCTTATCAGATTTGCATTTTTTTTAATATGATCATCTATGGGAATATATCAATCTTATGTTTTCTACTTATTGTCCCCTTTATAAATATTTTCTAAAATTTCAGGTTGGAAAAGGCAACTGACTTATATACTTTCTCTAATTGAATTTTGTTCGCAGAGATAACCGGTTCTTCCCAGCCAGTCACCATTTGTTGTGGCCACAACAGATCCCATGCTTCAGCTAAGCACGTGAGCCCCAATTTTAAAATAAACACAAAGGTATTTGGGCAGTTGTTCTCGTCAACATGAGGTTTTGAGCTTTGTTTATGTGATTTTATACATGTATCTTTGTTCTGCTTGATTGTCATTTTTTCTTTCGGAAATTTCTAAGTGTTTTTGGTTTGCTGGAAAACCTTAATTTTTAAGCATTTTGTCATTTACTCCTGCCAATCCAAAACCGACATTCCGACAACCCGAAACCTGCAACTCGACAGGCGCGGGTTGCGTGAATTCGTTTTAGGTCTTTTGATTTTGGTCAACCCGAAACTCGCAACCCGAAAGGTGCGGGTTGCGGTAATCCTTGCTAATAATTTTTGGGAATTTTTCATCCCGAAACCTGAAACCCGAAATCCGCAACCATGGCTTTCGGATTTCAGGAATGTGTTTTACCTTTTAGTCGTGTTGTGTGCTCGAAACCCGCAATTTGAAATGTCGGGTTGCAGGATGCGGGAAAATCTTTTACATTTTTTGACGATTGTATCCGTTTGCGAAACCCACTACCCGCAAATTTTCGGGTTGCGGCTTTCGAAAACCCGTTTATGCATTTTTTGGGTCAGTTTGCAATCCCAAAACCTACAAGTTTCAGGTTGCGGCTTTCGGGAATCATGAATAAAATTTTGAATTAAGTTCCGAGGCTTGATCCCACGTCCTGCATTGGTTACTTTTCGCCATCGATTCGTTTGATCTAGCGGATGGAATTCCAACGTTCAAGCTTACGTTTTGATGCTTTGTTTTTGGTTTTTCTTACGACCAGGTTTCTGACTAACTCTCACCTCATGATCACCCTTGAAGATATGATTGCTTGATTGGATTGGCTTGCAATGATAGGTTTCAGATGCGACTTTGAATCGTGCGTGATTCTATTAAAAGTGTAATTTTGTTATGATCCAATTTAGATTATCACATGCTACGATGTCATTTCATAACAATTCAGATGATTGTAGTTTCCAATTTGTATGATTTTAATCATAGTAGTTTATCATATTCAATCATTATGATCTTCTTTAGCTTTTCTTAAATATGGTGACGAGTATGAAGCACTTAGTTCGTCGTCTATATTCGTTAGGAAAGTTTTGTGTTTTATTTTGAAAGCTTTTTTTTTTTTTTTGACGATCTGGTGTGAGAAATATGCAAACAGGTTATGAATCCTTTGATGGATGTTATATTGAAGAAGAAATTCAGCCCTTGCTATTTCAAGAACCTAGGTCGCCACCCTTTGACGTGGGTGTTTCTAATTCTAGCAGTGATAGCGAAGAGGAAGATTCTGAAACTCTGCCCGTTTGCATACTACTCCCTCAGGAGAACGACGAGAAAATCAATGAACAACCATGTGATCGAGATGACTCCATTATCCATGATTTTATAATCAATAAGGAACCTGCTACTCCACCGTCTCCCGTGAAGCAAGACCCGTTGTCCGATTTTTCTGTTTTCGAAAACGTTATGGATCAACAGGAGAATTCTAAGGCGATTCAACAGGAAGATTTGCTGGACCATCAGTTGCCGGTTATCGACAGCTAGTAGGCCGTTGTTGAATTCTACAATTTTGTTACGGGATTTTCCCAAAATTAGAAAAATGACCCTTATTTCAAACTTTGTCGCAGGCTTTGAGGGAATCATTTGAGCTAAAATTGTTCAGATTATTGTGGCAGGATTTTCTGGATCAATATCCTGATCCGAAATTGTAATCCCTATCTTTTGGGAATTTCCATTTGTACTCTGTTGTAATTCTTATTTAAGGAGGAATGCCTCTTGATGTTAGGGGTTGATAATTTTTGGGGTTAGAAATCAGCATGAGACGACTGGAGATACTCTGTCGTAGCAGAGCTTTGTAATTTTGTTTACAAAATTCGGTAATATAGTAAAGTAATCCCTTTGAATCATCTCTTGTTTATTGTTCAAATTTCTTTGACAGTGTCTGATTTATTACTTCAAATTGTCATCTACAGTGTGTGATCTTTTACAAGCATTAATTTACATAAAGATCTGTGATATTGGTTTCTCTTTATAGCTGATCTGTGTACGGAAATATTTATTGAATTTCTGTCAATTGAGATATTTTCTTTATCGATTTTTGCAAATGATCAACATTCGATTTAATCATTGTTAATTTTTCAATTAACAAGGTGATTACAGGTTGATCTTGAACAGGTTTACATACTTAAATTATTGTCACTTAATTTTCATTAATTGATTATGATCTAGGTGAATAAGTAAATGCATCTTTTAACATTTCTGTTGAAGTTGACAAATATACTTATCCATCTCACATCAAGATTGATCTGCACAACAACAAGCTTTTCCTTAGAATAGATCTAACCTAGAGTAGATCCTTTTGTCTTAAATAGGTTAAGTTAGAATGTACTAAGTTCCATACTTTTGTTTTCCTTAAGTGGAGAACTGATCTATTGACCGAAACACCAACTCATAGAGTGCCAGTGGAGGCCGAATATCCATGGGATATTTCCATACCAAACAGGTTGGGGATAGAACTGCCCTTGCATAGGGTCTTTCGAAGCCTTTCAGTCTGGGTTTTTGCCCTCTGTTGGGAGCCTTGGAACCCATTCCAGCACCTTGCAATTACCCTGCACCCCCGAGGCCTCAACATGGTTCAACATACCTTTTCCCTTCCATAGGGTCAAGAGGTGTGACTACCCTTATCTCACGGTTCTCGAATGACACAGTTCTTTTATTGAAGTTGATAATAGCTTGATTATCCATTGCCTAGTCTATCCCTAGTAGCACTGGGTAGGGGCTTGTGTTGTCAACGATCTCAATCACGTTAAAATCGACATATGTCTTGAGTCCCTCAATCTCAACAGGAACCTGGCATAGTCAACCGATCGGGGTGACCTTACTTTTATTTTCCAGTCGCATCTGTACCGGGGACCAAGCCAACTGTGGTTTCCCCATCGTTTCCCATGTTTGTTTTGTTAGGATGTTGACATTTGACCCCAAATCCAAGATGATGGAGTCGATATCAAATGCCTCGACTTGCACAGTCATTTGCATTTCTCTTCCTGTCTTCCTCTTATGTATGCGATTGATCGTATGCTCCTGTTGTGCACCCTCCTATCGATGCAACAGGTTGGATATCTCCGCCAATGCGTCCTAATATTTGGAGAGCTCCAGGAAACTCTCTAGAAAATCTCTTAAGGTGTTAGCCTTTCTCTGCGAAGTCGTTGTGTCGAATGTTGGAGGCATGTCATAAGTAACTTATTTCTGGTGAAGCGGTGGATGCCTCAACTGACTCATGGCCTCCTGTGCTTTCAAAAAAATGTCCCTTTCTGCTTCCACAGCAAATGTTACTTATTTTTGTGCTGCTGGTCAGATGATAGACTGTGACCTGTCGGCCCCTGTCACATCTCCTCCACGAGTCACTATTCCAATAGTCGCATTTTGGCCTCTGACCTCTGCTGATATCTTCTGCACCGTTGGTGGTGGATTCTGATTCTGATTCTGGTTTTGTGGAGGTGGGGGCAAGTTCTTAGTTTTCCATTTTGTGATGAGCTGAGGACAATCTTCAACCCTATGGTCCACAACACTATAGTAAGTGCATTGTGGTGTTGGATTCAGGCAATTCTTCTGATAATGCCCTTGCTTCCCACAATTGTAACATATGATGGGTCCTCGACCTCGTCCATCAGCTCCTCCTTAGCCGGCACCAATGCCTCAGCCTCCGCATAACTCCCATCTAAATCCTCCCCGCAGTGCCCCATATGGTGGGTACTGTGATTGATTATATTGCAGCTGTGGATATTGTGGCTGACCATATTGCGGTTGTTGAAACTACGGTTGTAGATACTATGGTTGGACATACTGCGACTGATCATACTACGGTTGCGGGTTATACTGAGGCGGTTGTTGATTATACTACTGTAGCTGTACCGGTGGCTGCTCTTCTCCCTTCATGAAGTATGTGTCTGCAGTCCTCTCTTGGAGTAGGTCATAAGCTCTGCACTCTTTCTCATCGTGGCCAACCGATCGACAGAACTTGCAATACAAGTTCGCTGATTTCGACACTATCTTTTGCAGATAAACACATTATTCTGGTTGATGTCCTCTTGACTGACAGACATGACACCAAGGAATCCCTACCCGATTGAGGGGATTTGGTGCACTCGATTGCAAATATTCTTGAAACTCTGGGGACTGATCCTTGTGGTGTTATTCCGTCTTGCATCTAGTGCACCAAACGTCTTCACGGGACTCTTTTCCTTTCTTCATGGTAGCTGGATCGTCAAGTTTGCTAGCTGTGCTTGTATTCGATCCATGCCTAAGCCCATTTCGCCGATTGGTGAAGCCTCCAACTTCATTGCGATCTCCAGCGCTTCTGCCTGAGTCGCTACCTTCTGTTGCTTCAGCGGTCCATGAATGTGTGGCACCAACCCAATGATAAAACATTCTTTATACTACATATCGTTCATCCCGAAACTCACTTTCACCATCAGTGTTTTGTTTGATTTCTTTGAGCTCAGTAATGTACTACGACTTGGATTTCGGTTTTCTAAATTCATCAATCATCCTCGCCTTGATCTGTACTAGTGTTTTACCTGGAGTTCCCGTCGGTACCTTAGTGAACTTCATATACCAGTCTAGTGCACGACCCCTGAGGGTTGTCACTAACTGTCCCTTTTTGATATCTTCATCCTGGACCTACTTCACGGTCCATACTGCTTCACACAAAAACCAGTATTGTTCAGGATCCTCGGTCCCGTTACTCTGGAAGGTTGGCATCTTTGCATCATCACCTTCCATTCTTGTACTCCTACTATTATTATTTACTGATGCGCTACTTTTACTACTGTTCTGGCACGTAGGGCAGCTCTGCGAAAAGCTGGTATTTCGTCCAATCAAGATCTGAGTAGTGTGCGGAGTTGAAGGTATGTTGTAGCTTAAGGTTCATCCTTCTTCGGCTTCTGGGGTATCCCGTTCACCTTCTTCTTCATCGGAATAAGGTCACTTCAACTCATGTGCTCCTGTTTCACACTATTCCATTCCGGTCCCCTCAGGAGATTCTCTCTCAGTCCTCCTCTTCTTCTCTGGTCTCCGGAATATCACTCCACTCCTCAAGGTACAACACTCGTCTTCAGCCTCCATTAAAAATTCGTCGTCACTCATGTCCATCTACCCCGCATCTTTCTACCGGACCCGCATCCACGCGATACCCACAACTCCCACACACTGATCTTCTACTCGTCGGAGTTCATCCTCAGTATTCTCTTTTCACAGACAAGCATTTTAATCCACAACTTCAGTGATAGCAGGAACCTCCCTCTAGGTCCTTTGAATAATTTCCTTTCTGTGTCGCTATATGATTTGATCATGTCCACAACAAACTTAGTGATGTATCCTTCTAAGATACTATCTACCCAGAAATCAACAGCCCTTGATACCTTGTTGTCGACCCGTTTCAGCTGTTTGATCAGTTCTGGGTTCCAGTGGTTAGGCTCACCTCCTTAGCAATGGTTCTTTTGAAAAGTCAGCTCCACCAACCACTCGTGCAACAACACTGGAAATTTGCAAAAGAATATATCATGTATATCAGAGTAAATATACTTTTCCAACCAACTGCTTGTCGTCTACCCGGGGTTCCGGTTTTCTCCTTCCGCAAATTATTCTGCCTTCTTATCGAACCAATCCTGGATCTCCGGTTTCGTTGGGTGCCACAACATGTCCTCTTCCTTCAACTTCAGGGTCCCGGCAACAGAACCATTTGTTGACACAGTTCTGTCAACAAGGGTTCACTTCGTGCCGTCGTCAACAAACACCAACCCAACACCCTTAAGCACCGGGCCAGAAAGGTTTTACCCTTTCCAGCAACACCCGCAAAGCGAGTGACGTCTGACCTGAGATGGTTAAAGGGGCTGCAGGAACCAAGTTTCTGCAGTGGGGAAAGGACATGCATGTGCTCTAACTCTATCACATCAGAAACCAGAGATTTGCTTTCGCATCATACTTCGTAACTTAAACAAACATTCATCATTCGCACATTAACCATGTATTCATCATTCGCATATTCAACACATAATTAACATTCGCATTAACAGGGAAATATCAGAGATCACATCAATGAAACCTTACAGAAACAACATAAGTCATTCATTATCCAACATAAACAGAAACAAAAAGACAGATCCGAACATTTTCATGCATTCATCAAAACCTGCGGTATAACCTTCGCATAAAATAGTTCAGAACATCTTATCGCGGATTCATACAACACTATGAAAACAGAGCAAAACACTTCATTTTCCTATCTAGGATCTAGAATGCCCTTAGGCTTACATTCATACTCTTATTTATAGCCAACTATGGCAGTTACAAAATGGTCCAAATGACCAATTTCTAACAAACTAACTAATCTTGAGCTTCCTCGTTCTCCACGAATGACCCTTCCTTCCGCGGATAGTCCTCTTCGCAGTTGTTGGCTTCTGCATTTCATGCAGACTAATCCCGTGCCGACACATGTCTAAATCAACAAAACAAACATATCTATCCTTTCATTGTACTTGAACCTACCTTATGAAACAAGTGCACAAATTATAATCCAAAAAAAATCATTAGATAAACATAATTCTTAATTCGCTTGTAAATTTATCATTGCACACTACAAGTGAATATAGTGTTGATCCTTGATATTATCCTTGGTTTTCCAAATATAAGAAACTTAAAACGATTATTTTCTTCGGAGCGATGGCATGCTACTCACATAAGATTTCCATCGATAATGCAATCCCTGCAATCATCATTTTCATCCCAAATTTACATCAATCTTGATCTCAAAGAAACTCAAGATTTGCGAATATGGTTTGAGAAACGAGGAACATGCCTCCAATCCCACTCATTATCTACACATGGTGCTTCAAAAGGTCATCCTTCCATACGAAAGAAACTATCTAACATTAAAAATGAAGGAATCGGTTTAGGGCCAAAACCTACATACATTTTAATCAAGATAACTATTAAATTGCAAAAACAACTCACACCTATTGAGGATCTTGTCTAGAATTTCCAAAGGTGCAATCAACGTGTCTATGAATGTGAATACAGGTACATTTTCCAATTCATCATTGAAGACCAAACAAACAAAAACAATGTAGTTGCACTCCAGGATGTTGCAGAACACCTTATAGGCATACCTTCTAACTAGAAGTTGTCTTAAAGCGCCCACGAGTGTTCAAAATGCATCGAGGAAGCAAGGATACAAGTAAATTTGTCATGTCCCCGCTTAAACTTGATCACTACCTTATTGTTTTACTCACATATATATACTTTCTCATATGACAAATTAATTTACATTTCATTTTACTTTTCGTCGATTAAAATAATTTCTATTTATTGCTTATTAGTACTTGCAACATAGTTTTCCTATCAATTTCATCGACTACAATCCCTACCATATATTAGCTAGACTTGCTTTCAAACACACAAAATTATATTGTCTAAATACATACAACTTTCTCTCATTTTACAACATATTGAAATTCTTCTCGGCCTTTCATTTCCCCGTTTTGAGGGTATGCTAGTTGTAGAGAAAAACACACGCCTCCTTCACCCCATGTATAGTCATAGTCATCTGCCATCAAAAGCAAAGCACTTTAAAGACTTTGAATGCACATATTATGTGAAAGGAGAACAATAATGATGACACTGTATGCGGTGACAACATTATCGACGGCTTCCTAGAAACAATTCAATATCGAAACTACAACACTACAAAAGAATGGTGACAACACGTAATAGCATGGAAGTTTGGCTGGAAAACGATAAGAATGGCGCAAACAATGACAACATTAATGGCAGATTTGATCAACAAAGTATTAAGAATACGTGAATAGGAGGCATTCTTCGCTAAATTTCTGCTCCATTTCTTTGGAAATACGTTCCTTAATTATAAATTATTAATTATATTTATAAAAATAATTAACTTTATTTAATCATAAATTATTAATTACATTTATAAAAATAAATAATAATGATTAAAAAAAATATAAAAATATATCATAAGAAGAATGAAGAAGAATTATAAAAGTCAAGGATACGGTGGTCTGTTGGTGGGGTTAGATGGATTTCATTCCATCCACCCGGGTTCAATTCCATTCAGACATTTTCTGGATTGGATGACCGGCTGATGGTTTGCTCGACCTACCATCCACAATATGTGGGGAAGTTTGTTGGGATTTCCCATAAATATTTAACCTTCCTTGATTCCTTAGATTTAATATAACAATTACACACTCTATTTAATAATATTTAGTCCCAGTCATACGATCTAGGCTGTCTCAAGGAGTGGAAAACAAAACACACAATCACATTCTTCTCTTATAACATGTGTAGGTGTATGATGCCCATCTCCAAAAGTCTATGATGCGTAAGACAATTCAAGTGTTTTCCTTTTCATATACATAAATATATGTTTATTTATTACTTATATATATATATGTTTGATATTATATTTTGTCCACATAAAAACTAACCCAACTATACCATATAGAATATTCTTTAAGCCATATTAGAAAGCATATCATTTCTTTGTTAGGAAAAGAGGTCTAGATCAACAATACAATATTAATCAAGCCACATAGAGCACATTGATTGTTTAATAGCAATGACAATGAAGGTTGTCTAGTAAGTCCATGGTATATTACCACATCAAATTAAATTGTATAAATATTTACCACATGCAATTGAATTGTATAATTATTATATTTATGTAGTTAGTCACTTCTCTTTATTTATAACTTCATGTTATTTTTTTCATTTATAAAATTTTAATATTTTTTCTCTAGTCCATAGGTCCATAATTTTTCTTAATCCCTCCTAACAACACATGCTCATAGTGTGTAACTTCTTATTTATTGTTAGCCTCCTTATGTTATTGGACAAGTCCTATGGTATTTTATTAATAGATGCCCATGGACTTTCCAAAACAAGTGGTGCATGTACGCATATGCAAATATGGTGTAAGAAATAATTAGTTAGCTATGTTTGAATGATAGATTTAATAATTCTACAACTCAAACTTAAATTTTATTGATTAAATTATAGATTTAGACAATCTCATAATATTAATGATTTTTGATAATTTACAATTTTATTTTTTTAATTGACAACTTCTTTTTGTAAATTCATACAACTTAATTGTTAATCTTGCAACAAAATTCCAATCATTATTCATTTTGAAAATTATTGAAAATTATAATCAATTTAATTGCATCCTTGCCAACTAAATAACAAAATATAAGCAATTTGCATCCTTGCCAATTAAATAACAAAATATAAACAATTGAATTGTAAAGAATTTCCTCATCTATCTCTTCATTATCCTAACTATTATCAATCAAGATAATTGTTTATCTTGGGAAGATTTCAATTTCTTTTTTAATTTTTTAATAGTAGGCTTTGATATTCCACCCCTCGGAATTAAGGGTCGTGGAATGGATCTCGACACTGTTGGGCCTCAGCCACCATCGAATGTCATTAGACCACACTCACGCCCCTGAAGATTTCAATTTCTTTACCAAACAAACCTATATAATAACAAATACCTATCAAAATTTTAACAAGATTTCAACTATCATGTAAATTTGCAAGGTGTGTAAAATATTTTACCAAAACTAGTTTAACTTGAAAATAAAGCATATATATTAAGATATAAATTTGCAATAACTTGCACATCACATTAATAATGTGACCTTAAATTAACCAATTTTTTTAATCGACTTTATCATCGATTTCTAAGGTGATACCATATGTATAGCCTTTGTCGATGATGTACTTTTGTTTCTTAATGATAGTGCTGAGGAAGAGCACGAAGTAAAAACTATACTTGAAAAGCTCAGTCTAGCAACATGAATGCTAATTAATTATGACAAATCAACAGTCTACCACCAAGCGGTTGAAGAGCAGGACTTACATGCCTTTAATGCTACTTTCCCTATGGAAAAACTTAAACTGTTTGGGGGTTTTAAGTATTTGGGGTTTCACTTGAAACCAAATGACTATTAGATCAAAGACTGGGACTGGATGATCTCTAGAGTAGAAACTAAAATAAACTTTTGGTGCAACAATTTTCTCTCGAGAGGAGGAAAATCAATTCTGATCAAGGAAGTTTTGAATGCAATTCATGTTTACTCGCTGATAATAGCACATATGCCCAAAGGAGTACTAACTAAACTAAGGAAGTTAGGTTTCAATTTCTTATGGCGAGGAAAATATGGAAAAGGAATTCATTGGTCAGCTTGGTCATACTTAGCAAGACCAAAAGAGCTAGGAGGATGGGGTTTTAAGGAACTCAATTGGTTTGGCTCTTCTTTGGCTGCAAAATTAGTTTGAAACCTCTTGAAAATAGATGAGAAATGGAATTCAGTTATGAAGGTTAAGTACATGGGAGAAGGAGACATAACAAACTGGATCAAACATCCTACAAAATCTCATAAAGGGGGTTCTTTATTTTGGAAAGCTATATGCAAATATTTTTCGGTCATAGGGGACTTGCTAGCTTGGAAGGTAGGCTCAAGTGAGAAGGTTTTGATTGGTAAGGATGACATCATCGGTTGTGGACTAGAAATAAAACTACCTCTGGGTTTCACAGTCTCATTAAATAGTATAGGATTCTATAAGCTCAAGGATGTTTCCATTTCAGGAACAAGTGGCTTGCAAAGACAATTATGGCTCTCGGCACATGAACTGAACTTAAATGAATAGTGGAAAGAGGAGTGGGAGAGATGGAAAATTGACATACATAAGGGTTATACAACTCTAAATGATGATCCCGATGCTCTCATTTGGACGGGAAACAAAGTAGGTGGATCCTACTCGGTCAAAGAGGTCTATTCACTTTTCTGGAACAATCTAAACATCAACAGTAAGTGGTGGTGGGGTGTATTTTGGAAGGTTTTAGCACCACATAAATGTAAAATTTTTATGTGGCTCACTATGCAAAATAGGTGATGACTTGGAATAATATACAAAAGAGAAATATATGTGGGCCTAACATATGTATGTTGTGTATGGAGAATGAAGAAATTGTGGAGCACTTACTAATTTCATGTAAATAATCTCAAACATTTTGGACTAATCTATGTGATGGCCTTAAGGTGGAACAACAATGGAAGGAAAACACTTTTGAACAAAACCTAGTCCCTTGGTTTGAGAATGCGGAGTTAAGAAATATAAAGTGCATCCCTTTACTTCTTATCTGGAGAATATGGATTGCTAGAAATGATAGAATATTTGAGGATAGGAATGTTGATGTATATGTAACTTCGGAATGTATTTCACCTATGTATATTGTACTCTTATAGAGATGGTATTATTCCTCTATACGGAAGTGTCGTCATTTGTATTGACAAGTGTCGCAAGTGTCGTAACTTGTTGTGATGGGTTATTAGACCACCAAGTGTGGGGTTGGCCCTGATTAATGTAACCACGGGTTATTAGACTCTTCTAGAGAAGTCGGCCCTGCTGGTTTATTAGGCAAGTCAGGATAAGTATAAATATAGTGTGGGAGCACTCTATTTGATCATCTCATTATTCACTTCTACACTACCCGGAAAGTGGTGCACTAGTGAGGAAGGAGGAGTAGCTACTAGGAGAAGACTATCTCTTGTACTTGGGTTGTATCATTGCTCTTTCTATCTATGAGGAAGTTGTGGGGTTTTTCACCTTTATGGTTTTCCCCAGTGAAACTCTGTGTGTCTATTGTCTCATGTGATTGCTTGGTGTGATTGATATGCATTATTATACTTGATATGCTGGACATGTTATTCTCTCAGTAAAGATCCTAGAGTATATTGAATTAATGCTCAAATTCTAACATGGTATCAGAGCCAACCTGAGAAGAAGACACTGTGCAGTTGCGGAAACTAGCGTTTCTTGTTTATTGGGTTTCTCTCCAAAGATTTTGGAAATGCAATATGATAGGTTGAATCTCCTCGGCAAGGTGAATCTTTCTGTCGAATCAGATCTCAATTCTGGGCACTTTTATTTTTGGCCCTAAACATTAGGGTTTCCACAAAAATAGGAATTTCTGAAATCTGAGACCATAGCTGGAAGCTCCTTGTAAAAATTGAAGTTTACAGCTTTGGATCATTTTTGGTTGGGTGAAGCTTCGAGAAACTCAAACCCTAATTCAGGGTCCTCCTAGTGAATCCGGGAAGACAAAAAGACATTTCTGAAGAGTGAAACTTTGCAGTTTTCAAATTCTGAGTATACCAGGATGATCAGCTCATCAAGGCACATATTTCTATCCTTTTAGAAGTTTGAAATTCAAAGTTTGAATTTTTAGGGTTTCTCTAACAAACCCTAATCTGGGAATAGATCCAGTTTTCAGCAAATCCAGTGGTAAGACCTAAATCTTCTCTATTTCCATTTGAAGTACTCTTTACAGATGTCTCACCACACCAAGCTTGAGGATAATCTTGAAGGGGCTGATAAATTCCGAGCATGGAAGTATAGGATTGAGTTAATCCTGGAAGAAAATGAGTTGGACACTTACATAAGTGAAGAGGTCCCTATCCTAGAGGAAGAAGAGGCTAAGGCCTTACACAAAAGGATTTTGGTCAAGGCTAAGAGGATCATTGCTGATTCTATCAAAGACCATCTCATACCACATGTGTCATCTCTAAAGACACCAAAGGAGATGTTTGTTTCCCTGACCAAGTTATTCGAAGGGAAGAACATAAATCAGAAGATGACCTTGAGGAATCAATTGAAGAATGTCAAGATCCAGAATGCAGAGACTATGCAGTCTTATTTCTCAAGGGTCTCCCAGATAAAAGAACAACTTGAAGCTGTGGGAGAAGACATAGAAAATGGAGAAGTGGTAATGACCACTCTTAATGGCCTTCCTAGGTCATGGGATTCCTTCATCTAAGGAATTTGTGCTAGGAAGAAACTTATCACATTCAGTAGGCTGTGGGAAGAATGCTCACAGGAAGAAGCTCGAATTGTAGCTCGAGAAGAGAAGATGGGGAATGAATACCAAGCTCTCACAGCACACTCCAAAAGTCATGGTGACAAAAAGACTCACCATCATGGCAAGAAAGAAAGACATCACCATCAGAATCAGAGGGGTAGTCCCAGACCTCGAATAAACATGTCCTATGTCCGTTGCTATACATGTGATGAAAAGGGACACTATTCCAGAGATTGTCCCAAAAATAAGAAAGATGGTTCTCACAAGAAGAAGAACATCAAAAGAAGACATCATGCTCATGCTGTAGAAGATGATGAACCTCCCAGGAAGAGGGCTAGAGAAGATAGTGAAGATTCTTCAAGTGATGAAGAATATGTTTTGATTTCTGTTCTCACTGGAACCATTACTCATGGAAGTAATGATTGGCTTATAGATAGTGGGGATTCTAAACACATGACAGGATTCAAGGAATCCTTTATGAACCTATCTGAACATGAATCACCCCACAAGGTGAAACTTGGGGATGACTACCAATATCCAATAAAAGGAAGTGGTGAATCCTTCTATAAGCTAGACTTTGGAAAGTCTATGAAGATGAAAGATGCACTATATGTTCCAGGTCTTAAGAAGAATCTACTCTCCATATCTGCATTGGATGAAAAAGGCATGAGGGTTGCATTTGTAGATGGCCAAGTCCTAATGTGGCCAAAGGGTAAGACTATAGATGATGCAGTGGTGATTGGAGAGCAAGAGGGAGGATTATACAAATTGAAGGGCCAACCAGAACAAGCCATGGTCCATGATTCAGTAGAAACAAGTGAACTTTGGCATAGAAGGCTTGCACACATGCACTATAGGGAATTACCAATTGCAAGCAAAGCAGTAGAAGGTCTTCTTGAAATCTAGACAAAGCATGAAGGCATTTGCAAAGGTTGTGCAAAGGGAAAGAACACAAAGAAGACATTTCCAAGCAGTGAAAGCAAGGCAAAAAGAATCTTGGAAATCTTCCACTCTGATGTATGCGGTCCAATGTCATCTAGTTCTCTGAGTGGATCTTTAGATCCGACAATGGCGGAGAATTCACTTCAGGAGACTTCAAGAAGCTATGCAGTGATTTAGGGATTAAGAGGGAGTTGAATACTCCTTACAATCCACAACAGAATGGGGTTGCTGAAAGGAAGAATAGAACAATCATGGAAGCATCTAGGGCAATGCTTCATGACCAAGATATACCTATGAACTTATGGGCTGAAGCAGCCAGGATAGCTGTATATGTGCAGAACAGAACACCTCATAAGATACTTGACAACAAAACACCAGAAGAAGTGTTCATGGTAAGAAACCAGAAGTTAGCCATCTCAAAATATTTGGTGGTCTAGTATACACTCACATCCCAAAAGAAAAGAGGACAAAGTTAGATCCTTCAGGAAAGAAGCGCATATTCGTGGGTTACAATGAAAGCTCGAAGGCTTACAGAATCTACTTCCCAGGATTCAAGAAGATTGATATTAGTAGGGATGTAACATTTGATGAAAGCTCAGCATACATCAAATCAAGGAAAACACCAGTTGAAGATAATGAAGAACCCAGAATATCCAGAACTCAAGACACCACCATGAATGAAGAAGTTCCTTAAGAAGATTGTGAAATGGAAGATCCACAACAACTTGTAGATCCACCCCGTGAGAAGAACTCTCACAAGAGGAAACCAACATGGGCTAGAGAGCTCATTCAAGATGCAGAAAGGTTTGACATTCCAGAAGAGGAATACGGAGAAAGAAAAAGGGTAAGATCACATACCAGCTATGTTGCTTTACTCTATGACATAATGAACAAAGAACCTTCCCGTTATGAAGAAGCAACAAAAAAGAAAGAATGGAAGGATGCCATGGTCAAGGAATACCAGTCGATCATGAAGAATGATGTTTGGGATGTGGTCCCAAGACCAGATGGGAAGTTTGTGGTGACTTCCAAGTGGATCTATAAGATCAAGCATGCTGCAAATGGAAGCATAAAAAAATATAAGGAAAGGTTTGTAGCTCGTGTCTTCTCCCAGAAAGAAGGGATTGATTATGAAGAGACCTTTGCTCTTGTGTCCAGATACACTCCCATTAGATCAGTACTTGCTCTGGATGTAGTGATGAAATGGAAGGTACACTAGATGGATGTCAAGATAGCCTTCTTGAATGGTGTAGTCGAAGAGGAAGTGTATGTGGAGCAACCACTCGGGTTTGAGACACATGACCGAGAGTCACATGTGTGCAAACTGAAGAAATCCCTACATGGTTTGAAACAGGCACCCAGGAACTGGTATGGTAGGATAGATGGCTTCCTATCTAGTTTGGGATTTACCAAGAGTAAAGCGGATTTCAACCTTTACTACAAGGTTGAGGAAGGAAATCCAGTGATACTACTATTGTATGTGGATGACCTGTTTGTAATAGGTGAGGATAGATTGATTGCCGACACGAAGAGGAAGCTTGCTTCCGAGTTCGAGATGAAGGACTTGGGTATGATGCACTACTTTCTTGGTATGGAGGTGTGGCAGAGTGCAGATGGAATCTTCCTTGGACAAGGGAAGTATGCAGTAGAGATCCTAAAGAGGTTCGGGATGATGGACTGCAAGGCCATGGCCACACCTATGGCATTGAAACTGAAGCTTCTGTGTGATGCTTCATCTGAGCCGATTGATGCTACGATGTATCGTCAGATGATTGGGTCCTTGATGTACCTGACGAATACAAGACCAAATATCTGCTTTGCGGTGAACACCTTGAGCCAGTACTTGACAGATCTGAGACATGTTCACCTGATAGCTGCAAAGCATATTCTAAGGTACCTGAAGGGTACAGTTGACTATGGGCTCAAGTATGAGGCGAATCAAAAGTTTAACCTGGAGGGTTATGTTGATTCAGATTGGGTAGGAAGTGCCATTGATCGGAAGAGCACTTTAGGGTGTTGCTTCAGTATGGGATCTAGTATGATCTCTTGGTTTAGCAGGAAGCAGTCCTGTGTGGCACTGAGAAAAATCGAAGCAGAGTATGTCACAGCTTGTTCGGCTAGTTGTGAGGTAGTATGGCTTAGGAAGCTACTGCCTGATTTGTTTGATCTCTAGCTGAGTGCTACTTGTATATATTATGACAACCAGAGTTGTGTGAAGTTGTCAGAGAACCCAGTGTTCAATGACAAGTCGAAGCACATTGAGATCAAGTATCACTCTATCAGGGATATGGTGCAGAGAGGAGCAGTGAAGCTCCTGTATGTTGCGACGGATGAGTAGATAGCCGATGTGTTGACCAAGCCGATGGCCAGAGTGAAGTTTGAATACTTCAGAGGGAGACTTGGTGTAATTCAGATCGAGATACCTTCTAAGGGGAAGTGATGAGTCCGGAGACACATATGCACACGAGCCATTCTCACATAGTGGTAGGAAAGTCCTCCTATGGTGCAGATATAAGGGCTGGAGCCATTCTCACATAGTGGTAGGAAAGTCCTCCTATGGTGTAGATGTAAGGGCTGGGGCCATTCTTACATGGTGGTAGGAAAGTCCTCCCATGGTAAGATGTAAGGGCTGGGGCCATTCTTACATGGTGGTAGGAAAGTCCTCCCATGGTAAGATGTAAGTGTTGGGCGTGGCTTTTCCGACATGGTCAGAGGAAAGTCCTTCCATGGTCGTGATGTAATTGCTGTAGCCGTTCCAACATGGTCAGAGGAAATCCCTTCCATGGTCGTCGATGTAAGTGCTGTGAGCCTTTCCTGGATGGTCAGAGGAAAGTCCTTCCATGCCGGTGAGTGTAAGTGATGAGCCTTTCCTAGATGGTCAAAGGAAAGTCCTTCCATGCTGGTGAGTGTAAGTGATGTGTGTGTGCATCTGGGTTGTGCTCCGTGGACGATGATGATGTGACAGTATGGTACAAAGGTTTTGCAGAGGCAGTGTAATCAGTCCTGAGGTATACCTACTTAGTGGCTTGCTCACAAAGATGTTGAAGACCTATATGGAGGTTAGGACTACATCCAGCATGAAAAAGGGATGGCTCTGTAGATGATGAAGACCTGCAGGTGGTGGGCCTACATCTAGTATGAAAAAAGACTGGCTCTGTAGAACTTCCTATGATGAGTAGATTGGAGATTGATTGAGATAGCAGCAGCAGTGACGATGACGATGATTTGATGATAATGATTCGATGATGATGATAAAATGACGATGATTGAGAGAAGAAGACTTGTGCTAGCATATCTGTGTCAAGAAATACCTTTCTAGTTAAGAGGGAGTGGTAATGTATATGTAACTTCGGAATGTATTTCACCTATGTATATTGTACTCCTATAGAGATGGTATTTCTTCCTCTATACAGAAGTGTCGTCATTTGTATTGACAAGTGTCGCAAGTGTCGTAACTTGCCGTGATGGGTTATTAGACCACCAAGTGTGGGGTCGACCCTGATTAATGTAACCACGGGTTATTAGACTCTTCTAGAGAAGTCGGCCCTGCTAGTTTATTAGGAAAGTCAGGATAAGTATAAATAGAGTGCGGGAGCACTCTATTTGATCATCTCATTATTCACTTCTACACTACTCGGAAAGTGGTGCACTAGTGAGGAAGGAGGAGTAGCTGCTAGGAGAAGACTATCTCTTGTACTTGGGTTGTATCATTGTTCTTTCTATCTCGGAGGAAGTTGTGGGGTTTTTCACCTTTATGGTTTTCCCCAGTGAAACTCTATGTGTCTATTGTCTCATGTGATTGCTTGGTGTGATTGACATGCATTGTTATACTTGATATGTTGTACATGTCATTCTCTCAGTAAAGATCCTAGAGTATATTGAATTAATGTTCAAATTCTAACAAGGAAATACTCTAGCTTACTAGGTAACTACTCAAGTACTAATGCTTCTTTCAAGCTTTATAGAGAAAGATACAAACAAAAAAATCAGAATAATCAAACATGTAAATTTAGATTTCAAGGGCAATACAACATATTTTGATGGAGCATACATGTAAATGGAATTTGTGGACTCAGAGGTACCATTATCCTATCCATGAATGACAACATTGATTTAAAAGAAAATGGAGGTTGTGGAACTAACAACAAGGCAAAAGGGTTGGCTTTAGGAACTATCCTAAGTCCATCTTTAGAAGAAGGAGTTGAAGACCTGGAAGTGCATGGTGACTCAACAGTTTGGATAAACTTTATGAATGGAAAACAACATATTTGGAACATCAATCTACCGTGTATTAGCAAAAGGCTCAAAATACCGGCTGATGCATACAACACTTTTAGAATTTGCCACATTTTCAGGGAATTAAATGAGAAAGCAGAATCCCTGTCAAAATAGGGTCTCACTCTAAGAGAAGGGACAACAACAATCACCAGGACAAGATCAGGTGTTTTTGAGACCAAGATGGTCAATATGTCCTTTTTTTAATGTTCTTTTTTATTTATGGCTATATGAAATGTAGGAACCTGTCAAATTTTTTTGAATTCAAAATGTAAATAGTGTGAAAACATATTTTGATGAAATTTTTGAAAAATGACCAAGTATAGAAATACAGAGATAGCAAGCTATGCAATTAGCTAATAGTGCACAAGTGCACCTGAAGTATGTATTTTGTTTTTCCTATCAAGAAATAAGATATATGTTTTTTTCCATGAAAAAAAATGTATAACCTTTGGATAAATTACAAATTCTCAAGAAAAGACATTGGACTATACATGTTTTATACATGTTTCCTAGGTCATCTATCTCGTGAACTTTGCTAACTTAAAGGATACATTTAAACCTTACCTTTATATATAGGTAAATTAAAACATTGCCTTATATATATTTCATAAATTTTACAAAATGAGAGTTTCTAAATATTATTTATCTTTAACATCTATTTAATTAATGGTCATTTTAGTATCAATTTTTAATACATAAATATTAATTGTAAAATAAATTATTTAAATAAAAATATATTATTAACTAAAATATAAAATCATTATATTTATAATAAAAAATGTTTTTTTATTAATTTTATTTTTTTATAATAATGATAATAATCATCAATTGGACACAGCTTGGATGATTGGGAGGAATGATTGTTATCCTCCCAGGTTTAATCCTTGTAAGTGACATGTGGAGCTCTTGACATATTTTATGCTCTTGTTGATCTTGCTACATTCCTCGTAGAATACCAGGGGGTTTTCCGTGGATGTAGCGGGCACCAATCTTCAGTGCCACAAACCACATGAAAACAAATAATGATAATAATCCCCCCCCCCCCTCTCACACACACCTTCACACACACAGAGGTGTATCTCTCTCTCTCTCTCTCTCTCTCTATATATATATATATATATATATTTTTTTTTTATATTTTTTTAATTTTTACAACAATGATAAATATATATTAATTACGAAACAAATTATCTAATTAAAAATATCTCATCAATGAAAATATAAAATCATCATATCTATAATAAAAATGAAAAACTATTTTTTAATAAGAATTACACACACACACAAATGGAATTAGAGCCTCATTAATCCTATTTTTAAAAGCGGTGATAAAAATAATCCCTCTAATTATTGAACCATTATGATTAGCGCTCTCTTAGCCAAACTATACAGTATCATTTTAGTAAAGAAAATCAATGTATGGCTTGAAAGTGACGGTAAGTGAGTTAAATGTCACGTGGGATTTACAAGATATCACTCTACCATAGGCCACCTCGTTACGATTAGGAACATTGTAGATGAATGTCGTAATAATAAATTCAATCTCTTATGCTACAAGTTTGTGGAGTTTAGGAAAAAATTTGATACGATGCCTAGAAATAATTTATGAATAGGTTAGAAGAGATAAAGTTTCCTTTCGAGTTGAGAGCTATCACGATAAGGTTGTACGAGACTGTCATTTCCAAATTTAAGAGCACTGAGGGGTGGTCGAAAGATATTTACTGTAATATTGGAGTTAAGCAAGGTTTCCCCCTCTCCCCTACCCTTTTTGACATATACATTGATAAGCTAGAAAGTTGTTTAGAAGAAACCGGTTGTGTTGGCATGAGCTAAAATAATTGTCATCCTCTTTCTCTATGCTGATGATATTGTTCTTATGGAAAGGTCCCCTTTGATCTTGATAAGTAATTAAGAATTCTCAAAGATTTATGTTATAATATGGGTATGACTATCGACATCGACAAAACTAAAGTTATGATTATCAAGTCCAAGAAAGTCACTTATGTTAATTTTGTATATGACAATAGAAACTTGGAGGAAGTGTCTTCTTACAAATATCTCAAAATTCATATCCATCATAAGCTCAACTAGAACTATAGAATTGAGAAGAGGATTAACGAAGGGTCGAAAGCTTATTTTGGTCTAGAAAACAATTGTAAATCAACAAATCTTGGCATGTGGGATAAAAAAAAAGTTCCTTTTTGAAACTTTCCTCACTCCCGATATCTTGTACAATTGCGAAGTTTGGGGTTGCATCATCTCTAGAAAATCCTGGAGAAATGTTGAGCAAATCCATAAGCGTTTTATCACGTACAGCCTTGAGCAACATTAAAAGCAATATACCCTATCATATTCTCCTAATAGAAGTGGGTCTTCCCCCCATCAAAAGCATTGCTATGACTAGGTACCTGATGTACAAGTACATGATAAATACCATGGGAGACCAGAGACTCCCTAAAATTGATTTAAGATCCAGTCAAGGTCATCTTTGGCTCAAGAGAGGCTGGTATAAAGATGCCATGGCTTTGTTAAACCATTGGAGAATTGATGAAAATGACACTTTGCAAAATATTAACAACATTACAAATACTATCACATTTAAGTTTAAAGAGAAAATGTGGGATGAGAAAGATTTAGAGGTTAAAATAAAATTAAGATACTATAAGGAGGTAATCGGAAAGATCAAATGTATCTCTGCCTTAACGAGTTCAAAGAAAAAAGTTAATATAGACAAGATAAGAATGAACTCTCATGAACTTCAGAGTGAAACAAGGCACTGGACAATTCCTGAAACACTGTGGGTGGAAAGGATTTGCCATCTCTATGAGACTATAAGCATTGAGGATGAATGTCAGTTTCTCTTAGAGTGCCCAATGTACACCCACATTCGATCATAGTTTCATATCTTTGCTACAACACAAACCTCCCCAATATTCTAACATGCCAAAACTATGGCGACAAAAACTATTTTCTTTTAATACAATCACTATATCTATAAAGTAAAACAATCTACCACATCTATAAATCTCTTGGTCATTGGTCATCGTATTGTTTTTGTGAAATTACAAAAAATCTATATTGAGAGGATTAATTATATGCAAAACCATGCACGAAAATGGCCATATGCATGTCGATCTTCCTCTTCCCTGAATGAACATGAACTCAGGCCGGCCGAAGGATACTACCAATTAAAATGACCAAAAGCACGCGAGTCACTATCTCGCCTGAATGGACATGTACTAACACCTGCCAAAGTACATTTGAACTATCCTTATAAACTGTGTATATAAGATGATATTTAGTAGTAATGCATGTGTCTCTCAACATTAAAAAAAGCACGCAACATGAGAGTTCAAGCTATTTTCTTTCTTTCAAGCTGGAGGTAGATTAGCATTTTGTTATCTACAATTGCTGGATTTTAGTCACATATTGTTTAACTTCTTGTCCTACAGACCCTACCCAGTTCGAATTAGGATTCGAATTGCAGAACATACAAAATTTCAATATCTTTGCAACAGGTGAAAGTTAAAATGATGTTAGACTACCTTACAAAATGAATTATTTGCATAAAACTGAAGTTGAAATTTTGGATAAATAACAAAACTTCTCTGCAATTTACAGTGACATAGTAACCAATAACCATAATATAGCTTTAGAGTCACATAGTAACCATAATATAACTTTCAAAAGAGCATGTTTAGCAGTTTTTTTGATGAATGAGAAAGGGATCGCAACTTTCATATTAACTATGAATCTGAGAACCTCAGCAAGCGTGGGGATATGATCTCATTCATATAAATCCAGAGTACTTGAGAGGATATGATGTTCTTCCCGATTGGCTGAAATGTAAAAAGAATCGTACTTTCTAATTTCCAGATGTTTATGTTTTCCACCATCATAATTGAAGAAGAATTGTCGAAGTTGATTTTAGTGGAAGAGGATTATACAAAGCCCATTTCTGCAAGGTTTAATTTCAATATTATGAATGCAGCTTAGATTCAAGGGTGTGGTTTCTTTTTAATAAAATCAACTTGTAGTTGTGGATTGACAAATGGATTAGACAAGTGAGTTAGGATAGGTTTTGCTTTAAAAGAAAAGAAAAAAATATCAAATATCAATTACATTCTTATATTAATAAATAGATGAAGCTAAAGATATACAAAATTTCTAATCAAAATTTAGTTAGGTAATATTTGTTAAAATTATACAAAATTTCTAATCAAAATTTAGTTAGGTAATATTTTTTAAAATTGTAAATTTAGATTTGATTCTTTAATTTGAAAATAAATTCAAGACTCCTCAATATCCCTAAGTCCAATTATATTATACAACATTAACAAATTAAATTATCATTTATTAATTTTATCCATTTATTTGTAGCTACATATTCTATTTATTTATTATAGATGTGATAATGATCCCTAAACAATAGACTCATGGCCTATTCACCAACACGAATCCCTTGCTTCCCATTACCTGTCACCTGCATAATTAAGAAACGAGTTTCCACAATCAATTTCAATGGTTGATAGAAGTGAGTTGATTCTTCAAAGCACAAGGGTCATGCTCTACAAATCACACTTATGTCAATTGTTCCATTAGTACACACTCATTGAGAGTGATTTCACCATGAGGAATAACAATTTCACTCAGTGAGCAATAATTTTACTAGCAATAAAACACAAATTCATTTACTGAGGGGCAAATTCACTTATAAACACATTTATTTTTTCCATTAAGGGAGTGTTCAATAGGTAAAACATTTTCCTTAGCTGGGGTGAATTGACTTATTAGACAACAATTTCACTTACGCTCCACCACTAGGAAGGGAACCTTTGTGTATGTGTTATATTAGAAGTTGAGGTGATTTCATGGAGGAGGAGGTGTGTATAACCCAAGAGAGATGAAGAAAATGATCAGTAAATATGAACGTGTCTAAGATTAAAAGAATAATTTATCTCCAATTTAGCAACTCCCTAAAATAATCGCAATAAATTGAAAACCACATCAATTGATCTCTAGAATTGGTTGGGCATCTAATGGAGGAAATTTAATGGTTGTTGAAACACCATATTTCATCAAACATAACATAAAATGCATTCTTAATCCATTTAAATCTAGCTCTCTCATATAATCATTCCTTGTAAACCATTAATAGCACACAGAGCTTGCACATGACACATGAAATAAATAAATGCAAAATTCAAACACACACTCAGCAATAATAACTTATAAAATCTTATTTACCCTGGAAACCCAAATGAGAAAAAAAACATTAAATGGATTCAGCCAGACTCTTTTATTATTCGACAATGTGTAGGTTATAGGCCCTTTGGATCATACTTGAGCTTCATGTAGAAATCTGGGCAGCATTTCTTTCATTCTCAACCAAAGAACCCTTTTCTCATTGTGGAGAATGGGTAAATAGGAGGATGCTCCGCTGGGGGTATAGCTGGAAAGTTAGGCGTACCCAACTCTTCAACTTCTTGAAACTAGTTGAGATTCTCTCTTATGTTTCCCTTCCTTTATTACATTTGAGTAAAATTCTCATGTTTTCATTTTTTAAATACATGATATATTCTTCTTTTTTCAAATACTTCTCCTTTTTTTATTACATTAAAAATGCTATCCTTACAATGCGATTTTAATGCAAGGGGTGAACGTCAATTGTGATGGAATTGGGCCCTTCATGCCAACACCTGGTCCCCTTATTTGTCCTTAGCCTTGAAGTTCGCTAGTGCCTTTGCTTGGAACCATTGTTATCTAAAACCTTTTTCAGATCACATGTCCTCATTGGGAGGCTTGTGGTCCCCAAAATATTCCAACGAGAGATGATGAAATCTTCTTTCAATCTAGTTCCTCTCATGACATTTTTCCTTCCTTGGAGTTTGTCCCTTGAGGCCAATTTTCCATAGTTCTTGTTGTTCTCTACAAGTCACCCACTCTTTACGCTATAACACTATGTCTTCTTCCAACTCTGTTAGTGTATGTGGTGCAAGGTCTTCATCAATAGGAAAAATATTTTGATCCCCATAGTAATCCAACATGGATGGCTTGAACAACTTTAGGTACTCCATGTTCACTACTGAACTCATCTGCATATATGGAGGGAGTCTCAATTTGAAAGGATTCTTGTTCACTTGTTCAACGATGTCAAATTGTTTGTACCTAGGAGCCTTGAGATTCTTTGCTGGTCCTTGCAACCTTTTGTTGCATAGGTGAAGCCATACCTTATCTTCAACATGGAACTAGTGGTCTTGTCGATGCTAGTCATGCCTAGATTTGTATTGTTGTTGAATTCTTTCAATATGATCATGTACCTTTAATACAAATGTTGAATGTACACCAATTGTTCATCCCATGTCTTTGGATGCTTGCTATTATATCCTTTTAGAATTTGTACCAACATATGGTTGACAACATTTTTTTATCCATCAGCATGTGGATGGAATGAGATGGAATAATTAAGCTTTGTAACCATCCTCTCACAAAGTGATGTCCATAAATTACCCAAGAAATTTCTATCTTGGTCAGAGATAATGTGGCTAGGAAATCCAAAATGTACCAAGTCATGACTGAAAAATAGCTCAGCCACCTCTCATCCAGATATCATTTTCTTGCATTATATTAATACACACATCTTGATGAAGCAATCAACCACGAAAAACTGTTATAGTCATGACCTCACTAGCTACATCTTGCTCTAACTTTGTAATGCCTCACTAGCTTCATCTTGCTCTAACTTTGTACTAGGCACTACTAGGGTCAGTATCGATGTGGATGATGGTATCTTTCCCAAGGAGATAGTGCTTCCTTTCTTTACTACTTTTACAGTTGCAATGAGAATTTTATTGTATGTGGAGTAATATAGTACTCTGAACAACTCAGAATGGTAGCATACTAGTCTTCCTCCTTGCATCAACATTTCTCCCAATGAATATATCCACTAGAATTAGTCTCCAACTCAAAAGGTTGCTTCAAGTTAGGCATGACCAACACTTGATCATTATTTATTCTTCTCTTCCACTCTTCAAATTCCCTCTATTGTGAACATAAAAAATGGAAGCTCTTACCTATTGCAGTCATAGAATGCAATGATGTTGCAATTGTAGAGAAGTTGGCATTGAATTTCCTTAGGTACTGATCTGGTCCCATTAAATTCTAACCTCAGTCAATATGGTTGGAATAGGACATTGATTGATGCATGAAATATTATATGGATCTACCCTCAACGTTCTTCCACCAATCATATGCCCAATATAAATAAAAGACTCCTAACTAAAATCACATAATTTCTTCAGGTTCACAATCAATTGGTTTTTCTTTAAGGTCTCCAATATCCACATCACACGTGAAAGGTGCTCTTTCCAAGCGTTCCCAAAGATTAGTATGTAATCTAGATATACTATTACAAATGAATCAATAAAGTCGCGTAACTCATCATTTTTCAATCTCATGATCAAAGTTTTGGGTGCATTACATAAATCAAAAGGAATCACTAATCATTTCTACAAATATTGCCTCATTTTGAATGTTGTCTTCCACACATATTCATCTTTACTATTCACTTGCTGATACCTCGAGCTGAGGTCCATCTTGGTGAAGAACTTGGTATGCTCTAATTGATCCAAAAAGTCACCCATCCTTGGAAAATGATACATATTCTCGTTGGTGAAGAACTTGGTTTGCTCTAATTGATCCAAAAAGTCATCCATCCTTGGAAAATGATACATATTCTCGTTGGTGATCTTGTTTAGGGATTGATAGTCAATGTACGTTCTCCACCTCCGATACTTGTTTGGAATTGTGATGATGGGTGAACCACATGGTGATGTACTAGGTCTGATTATTTTGTGCTCCAACAACTGTTGTAGTTGCTTCTTCACTTGATTTTATTTAATAATGTATTTCCTATATAGTTCAATATTAGGCAATTGTGATTCTAGAAACAACTGAATTTCATGCTCTACTTCTTGTTTGGGTGGCAGTCCTTGCGGCTCCTAAAATACCTCCTTGTAGGATTCAATCAATTTCCGTAGTTATTGATGCTACTTTACATTACATCCTTTCAAAGGTGCATCCATATCCACTTCACTAGGTGCACCCATCTCCACTTTACTACCTTTTCCTTTTCCTTACTGCTTTCCTTCTCTCAAGAACAACGAAACAAAATTCTTTGTGATAGTTATGATTCCCTTGTCCCGATGAGCATTGATTAGATAAATTTTGGTTCTTCCCTTGTACAAATTGATGGAATATTATTTACCATCCTTGAAAATCCTATATTGTGTCTAAATATAACATATCTCACATACAAGTATGGGCTTCCAAGGATGACCCAACAAACATCCAATGGAACTATATTTTCTACTAGTTCATCCACAAAATTTTGGTTGATGGAAAACTTGAACTTACATTGATTGTTTACCTTCAACTCCACATCTTGTCTAACCCAACCCAGGGGATATGGTTGTGGATGGTCCTGAGTTTCTAGACCAATATTATCAACCAACTGTGCCCCAATATAATCATTTATCTCCAATTCAGAAACTCCCTAAGATAATTGTGATAGCTCCAAAACCACATTCGTTGATCTCTAGAATTGGTTAGAAATCCAATGGAGGAAATTTAATCGTTGGTTGAACAACATATTTAATCAAACCTAAAATAAAATTCATTCAAACTTCATTTAACGCCCAATTCTCTCATATAATCATTCCTCGTAAACCATTAATGGCACACATAGCCTGCACATGACATAGGAAATAAATAATTGAAAAATTCAAACACACACACAACAACAATGGCTCATAATACATTATTTACCCTGGAAACCAAATGGGAAAACCAACACTAAATGGCTTCATCCAAGCTATTTTATTATTTAGCAATGTGCAAGATACATACTCTTTGGATCATCCTCAAGCCTCATGTATAAATTTAAGTAGCATTTCCTTAACTCCTAGCCAATTAAATCCTTTCTCATTGCAGAGAATGGGTAAATAGGCGGATGCTCAACTAGGGTATAGATGGAAAGTCGGGCATCCCCAACTCTTAAACTTCCCAAAGTTCATTGAGCTTATCTCTTGTCTTTTCCTTCCTTTATTACAATTGAGGAAAAGTCACATGTTTCTATTTTTTAAACACATGATATATTCTTCTTCTTCTTCTTTTTTCAAATACTTCTCCTAGTTTCTTTATTACACTAAAAACTCTAGCCTTATAATGTGATTTCAATGCAAGGGATGAACACCAATTGTGATGGCATGGGACCTTTCTTCCAACATCTAGTCCCCTTCTTTACCTCAACCTCAAACCTCGCTTGTGCCTTTGCTTGGAGCCATTGTTCAATAGATCAAATCATATACATGATCATACTTTTAGCATCCATATTTCGAAAGTTATCTTTAAATTTGTTTCCACTTTGTAATCAACAAGATATAAATAATTAGCAACCTTTAGGTCTAGTGAACCTAAATGTTGACAAGTCCTTTACCATAAAAATGAATTTAATTTTCAAAACATGCTTCTTTTCCTTTTATATTTAATGTACTAGATAAATGATGTCATAGGTGTTGTGCGGTAAAACTACCTATGATAGGGAATTCAAGAGATCATCAACGTACATGTAATTTAGTTACAAAGATAGGATAGTAAACAAGTGCATCATGCAATACTTCTTTCAATGGAAAAGAATTAAGATATAAAGTCAAAGTGAATACTTGAATAACCGACGTTCGATCCAAGCTTTCAAACTTTAATCTCCCGCTCTACTGCTCCAGATGGATTACCTGCAATAAAGCATATACCCTTCTCAAAGATTTTGACCAAATAGGAATGAATGCTTAATAAGAAACTCATATATTAAGAGATATGAAAGATTCAAAGACATAAATTAATACAATGGACAAATCTTTTACGGGAAGGAAAGTCTCTGTATTATTAGCATTAAAGGCGATCAACTAAACTTGTTCTACAACTGGCACCGTTGAAACCTGACCCTGGGATACTGCTCCTCTTCCTTTAGTGAAATTTTCTCCAACATTTCTTTATCAAAATTGGTTCTCCCATTCTCAAGGCCCTCTCCTTGTATTTATAGCAAGGCTGAGAGGATAAACGCGAAAGGGAATTGGTTAGGGATGTTGTGGTAGTTATAATAACTACCATAACTAATCTCTAATCATCTTTTAATATTTCTTTCTCGTGATTTATAGATACCCGCGAGTGTGTCTCTTGACAACTAGCAAGTGAGTCACGAGTATAGTGTCTAGCAACATGTGGGTGCATCTTTTTAGGTGTTACCCGTAGGTTGTCAATATAGACTGTCGCGGTTAACCCGTAGGTTTACTGATATGAGAGCCGCGGTTATGTCTCAAAACATGTCACAAAGATAGTTGTGTTAAGGAGAATATTGCAAAGTCTGGGCCAAAGTATCTATGATCAAATATGCTCTTCCATCCATAAGGTCATTTTGTGTGACTGACAAGGAAATGTAGTCACAGATGGAGAAGTGCCATTTTGACTAATAACAGATGCTCCCTAATGTATGAGGTCAGCAGGGAAGATGATGGCCGGAATACATTACAAACCAGGAAGTGGAGGAGCATAGGAACCATAGGGACAAGGTTGCAAACAATACCTGAAACATAAACAAGGTTAGTGAGCAATTGCAATCTTGATATCAGGAGATGTTCAGAATGTTAGAACATGATCTCCAATACATAATTGAAATGATGTATATAGCATGGCCATTGAAATACAAGCGTGGATCCATGTCAAAAGGAGATCATAGCCATAACAACAAATTGGATCTATGTCTCATGATGAGACAATATAAGTAGGGATCGGTCTTGCACAGCTTGGGTGATAATGAATGAACTGTATCATAAACCCAAGGCCTTCAAACCAACAATCGATAGTACAAAACCTAAGCCATGTGAATAAAGGAGTTGAAGTCGAACATGGATGATTTCATTTGATTACCGGTCAATGATGAGAACCGTTAGCAAATGCGAGGAGACCCACCAATAATGAAAATGGGGTCCAAGGTACCTAGTACATCCTTACACGTGTGAATAAGAGGCCTTGAAGTCGAACACTTGAAGAATCTGTCAAGTAAGGGACATTGATGTATTCCCATAACTCAACGGTGAGAGAATCTGCCACCGATGACTGCAAATCTCAAGGTACTAATTGGGAATCTCTAAGTCCACTTCCTAGATAAAAATGTGTTGATGTCAATAGGAAGAGACCCGTGAGAAGGAAGGAATTGAGATATCCTTCATCATCTCACACGAGGAACAATGAGAGATTGAGTTGAAACAAGACTGATATAAGGGATGGCCGACATGAGGAGTCAAGACGAATTGTAGAAATGGCTGACACAGTGGTAATCCTTGAACATTTGGCACCAAAGGTAAGTACTTTAGGCAGCTTGGGACTGATAGGAAACATGATATAAGTTTGTCATGTAGGAGACATAAAAAACTCTCCATATGATCGGAAGAGTAACCAATTGGAGGAGTACACAAACTATGGAATTAGGTTAAATCCTAAAGACAAAACTAAGACCCATTGACTCATGAAAGTGTTGTGTTCAAGGATGGTTTAGACTTGCTGCCAAATAATTAACGAATAACAAAGGTTTCCCTTCCCTTCTCTTTTAAATGTCTTTTCTTAGTTTAAAGAGCATGAAAAGGTTGAAAAGAAAGCTCGATATTGTCTCTCTTGTGAAATTTTAACGAGTCCAAGAAAGTAAACTCAATAATTCGTCTTCATTTTTTAAACAAGATCGAAGAGGAAGGAGAAGAATGCTTGATATAGGTCCAACCACGTGTAATTTAACGAGTCCATGGGAGGGAAAATCAAGACCTTCTTCATGTTTTAATGAGTTTGAAGAAGAGATAGTTTAATAATCGATAAGATACTGATCCGTGGATTTTAATATCGAGCCCGAATCTGTTCATGCTCTCCGGTGTTTTCAATATTAAGGAGTATGAAAAAATTAAACAAGAAATCCATACACCTACTCATGGATTTTAGTATCGATCCCGATTTGGTATGTGCTTGCCGATGTTTTCATATTTAAGGGGTCTGAAAAACTTAAACAAGAACTCCATAGTGTAATTTTTCGTAAAGTTAGCCTCCTCGTCCAAAAAAGTGTAAAAGTACGCGAGAGAGGACTCTTCTAATCGACAAGACCACAGTATACCTTTTTCGTAAATAATCCACAAAGATATGGAAAAGGGGTAAACTTATATCTAGGTGGATGTCTATTCAATTCCTTTAATGAGTCTGAACAAGACAAGTATGCTCGGTAATCTTGTTAATTTTAAAGAAGTCTAACAAGAACGTGGAAAAAATCCATAGGGATGGTAAACGTAGAATAAATAGAATGATGGATAATGTGTAAGTTCCCAAAAATGTCAAGCGACGGTACTGGTTTCTAGAAAGAATCAACGACAATGTATAACAAATGGCAGTTCAAGGTGAACAAAGGAGACAAAAATGATGAAATATAGATTCAATGTACTAATCTAACCGACATATAATAAGAAGTCAAACCTTGTATAAAACACCAGTATGAACATAATAGTGAGAAAAGCGCCTTCTTGTAGCTTTTACCTAGTCAAAACAACTTAAAATGGTCATTAAGAGTAATAAAATTGACAAAAAACAATTTGAAAATATAGAGAATGGGTAAAAATTAAAAAAGATTTGAATAAATAGTAACAAATTCAAAATATAACCCACATTTACCATTTTACCATTGGAGAAGAGGACAAAAGACCTATTACTTCAAACATTGATTGCGATTGATCCAGGAGGCCAAATCAGAATCCGTCACTTGTAGGTAACTCATCTCTACTTTCTTTACAAGTTTGATCGATTATTTAAGTTTTTTAGTGGTTTTTTTGAAGTTTTTAGGCAAGTTTAAATTTTTAGGTCTACGTACCCACGGGTATGCCTTTTTGAAATGTGCGGGTATGTGAAAAAGGAATGAGTTATATTAAAATATATTCGTGGGTACCCGCCTCTATGTAAGAGATAAACCCGTGGGTGGCGCAGTTTAAAAAGAAAATCTTCAAAAACTAATGCATGGATAGATGTTTCCAATGCAGAACGGTGCTTACCTGGAGGGAAAGAGAACATGAGTCTATGGACAGAGTAGCCTTGGGGGATCCATTAACATTAAATGCATTAAGGAGATGTGGACTTCTCAAGTTTTTTCTCACCTATAACATGCGAGTGCAATCCCACCTCCTCCAAATGCTCGTGCAGTACTGGGATCCTGATCATGGCATGTTCAATATCCAAGGGGAGATGCTAGATATCACTGTGGATGATATCTATTTTATAAATGGGTTATCCTGCCGAGGTGAGGTTGTAAACCTCAAAGGTACATTCAGAGGGGTTGGAGCCCTATAAATATAGGGCTACATAAATACCTACTGCATAGTTGGAACTGAAAAGAGTGGCAGTCAGGTTCCCATTGGCCAAATAACAATATTTCCATTGAAAGTGATCCTGAGCACTATAAAAAGGATTGGTGGAAGTGTAGCACAACACTTGGCATCCCTAAGATATAAGCAAATAAGCGTAAAATGTCTGTGTAATGTCATATTTGATTGGTGCTCTGGTCTGTTTGTGAACATGAAACACCAACTGACAGAATGTAAGACAAGGAAGAAGAAGAAATTTGGATATGGTAGCATACTATGTACCTTCTTCTTCTTCTTCGAGAGTCCCAGCCCTCAGTCTGGGGATGGCTCTACCAGTACTGAGCCCTTGTTAGCCACTGATGACTCGATGGGGTGACAACTTCCTTCATCATGGAGGTGGTGAGACTAGTGCATGATAATATGACGAGGACTATATTGGGTGGTGGAGCCGCTAGGTTCCAACCTTTGAGCAGTTCCCTTATGCCGGCATGGAATTTCGAGGAGATACTGAGCTCATGTTGCCTCTAGGAGCAGCCTGGGGAGACATAGGTACCAAAATTGTTTTTAAAAGTTATTTAATTTTTAAGTTTTTTTTTGTATATATATGTGATTTTTTTTTGAATGAGTGAGAGTACTTACAACATGCAAATTATGCAGATGTGGGGCCATCAAGGCCAACTGGGCATCCCAAAATATATGTGAGACCGACCGATCCAGGTGGTACTGATGCCATGCTGCGGACTATTGAGGGAAAGATGGGTCAATTGACCCATGATATTCCTACATACAGGATTGAGCGGATGCCGCTAGAGATGCAAGAACATGTGGTGGGTGTGCCTCCTGCATGGATCTGACTGCTTAGGAAAGTAGCCAGGCTGGTGATCTATTATAGGGAGGATTTAGCAGAGCAGGCTGAGTCTCCTACCTCTCCATAGAGAGACTGACATCTATTTTTGAGGCTGTTATGCCATTTTTGTATATTGTAATATATTGACAGATATTGACTCAATCTCATTAATTTTCTGGACCTTATATATATACAGTATCTGTTTATCTACATGTTTTGCTTTATTTGCGTTAATGGTTTATTTTATTGTGTGTGATACAAATGCTAGTCAAGTATATAATTTGCATATGTGTCATATAATATATTGTGATTTCTTGAAATATGTAATCAAAATGTCTCTCAAGCAATCTAACTCGCAAAAAATGACGTAGTAAAGAAGGATCCCTAACTCAATACTCACCCGACAATTGAAGTACAACTAACTGCGAATCGAGTCTTACCTCCAAACATAAAATGCATGATGAATAGCATCTCAGAGTAGTTCAATAACCGTACTGTACTCAACTATATTGTTCGTCGTAGAGCCCAAACAAACACCTCCCGAGGAAACAAGTTGGCTTGTGGGTGAATAGATTACCCAAGAAAATGAAGCCAAGTTACGAGTGTGATGAATTGCGCCATCAACGAATCCTAGAAAACACTCGCTTGTCATTTGAAAACACAATCCAAAAGACACATAAGCAAAGTCGAAAAAGAACTAACTCTACAAAAATGTACAACTATAGTACAAGAAAAATCATGTATGCCTAGGCGTAATACTTTTTCAAGTAGAGCCCATTTCTAGGCTCGGGCAGCTTAAAACCATCATAATCCATCAACTCATATTAACCTTTCCTCAATACTTTAGAAAAAATATAGGGTCCGAGCCACATAGATTTGAACTTGCCTTCCCCCAAGGGATCCTTGTCCTGATCATAAACCAACACAAGGTATCCTTCGGAGAAAACCCTATGTTTTACAGACTTGTCATATTGATGTTTAACTCGGTTCTTGTGAGATTCATTTGCAGTGAGCGCATCACGACGTTGTTCATCCAAATGTTCTAAATGAAGCAACCGTTATTCCAAAGCAGAAGTTTTGGGTAGTATAGCCAGCTTCAATGATGGAATCTCGCATTCAATCGGTGTGACTGCCTCCAGCCCGTGAACGAGTTCGAATGGTGAAAAACCAGTAGCAACCTTGATATTAGAATGATATGCCGAAAGAGCTGGATACAACATGATGTGCCATTTTGACCTACTGGCATTAACAATACGTTGAAGAATAGTTTTCAAGGTTTTGTTGACCGCTTCAACTTGACCATTCACCTACGGATAAAACAGAGATGGGTGTTCTTGTCGAAATCCTAGAATAGTGGTAAATTCAATCATCATGTAGTTCTGGAAATGTCATCCATGATCAGTGACGATCTCTTTAGGTATGCCGAACCTGGAAATAATTTGATTGAAAATGAAATAGGTTGTGGTTTCTCCATTTTCTTTCACAGTAGGCATTGCCTTGTCCCACTTTGTAAAGTAGTTGATGGCAATGATGATGTACTGATGTCCCCCAGCAGAAACCAGGTTACAATTCATGTAATCAATCCCCCACTTATTGAAGGGATCTACTGTGATAGTAGGGTGAAGAGGAGTAAGATGTGCTCGCATTTCTTTATGAAAAACTGACATGGACAACAATGTTTCACGACTTCCACACAATCTTTAAAGATGGTGGGCCAAAAATACCCAGCACATAGATATTTTGGGCTGTTGCCAACCCTGAAAGATGACCCCCACAGGCTCCACTGTGAGCATCATTCAATACTGATTCGGATTCATCCAGATTCAAACAACGATGTAATATCGAATCCACCCCCCATCTATATAGCGTATCAGACATAATGAGGTAGTTCTTGGAATGATGCCTAAGCTGTCGTCCTTCTTCCCTAGAGAAATTCGGTGGACATTTCAAATTCTAGAGATATATTAAAATGTCTCCATACCATGGATCAAAGGTTGCAATGAGGAAGATATGTTTATCAAGGAATGACGGATCATCTTCATCGCGTATTACATCACTAGGAAACTTAGATATAAGTTCCGTGAACACCAAAGACTTTTTTGACTTAGCAGATTGAAAGGTAAGATCAAATTCTTGCAAGATGACAATCCATTTGTTGAATTTACCCCTGATTATGCATCGGGTTAAGACATATTGGAAATGATTGACCTCTACTATTACTGTGGTAGTTCAAAATAAAATATAGTGACATAGCCTCTGAACGACATACACAACAACTAATTCCAATTTCTCGATGTGAGAGTACTTAAGTTCAAGAGTTACGAGCGCACGAGAAAGGTAATAAATGGCATGCTCTTGGAGTTTGTCATCTTCCTGAACCAAGAATATGCCAATGGTATAAATATATGTGGCCATATATTGTGATATTTTAGGATTAGGATCACTCAGCAGTAGAAGACCTCACTAGAATTCACTCAAGAAGTGCACAAAGAAGAAGAAGAATGTTTGATTCAATAATCACTCATACACAAGAAATGACAAAAACTGTTGTATCATACATCAGCTGTAAGCTGGAACTCTGAATAGTGTAGAATAACTAAATACAATCAAATGGATTCGAATGCTTCTAAGGTCATTCGAATTCTCTTCAAAGTGTGGCTTGGATAGCATTGGAGACATCATCCAAACTAGTGGCAGTAGTCATAAATGTCAGATAGTCAGTCAAATGAGTCCAACTGAGTGCATGGGAACTGATGTAGGGAAGGAGACTCCAATGTGGGTGCATGAAGAGCTGTCAGTAGTCAGTAGAGCTCAACTAGTCTTAGTAGGTGCCTATCTAAGTGCTTTAGTCAGTTAATTGATCAATCAGCCCTTGAATCAAGGAAATGAGTCATCAACCAACCAACTAACTGAAGTAACTCCTAAATAGGTGGAATAAGGCGCACTTGTGCTCCAGTGATGAAAACAAGGGCGCATTAGTGGCTAGGAGGGATAAAATTGAGCAGAAATGGGCTCCTGGGGGATGCAAACTAAGGACTAGGTGCTGGGAGACTTCCATACTGATGACTGGATGCATGCAGATGATTGGATGCATGTAGAATTGCATGCAGTCATGCAAAATACAAAAATTATGGTGCGAATATTCCAACAGATATAGAAGAAAATCTAGAGTATAATTCAGCGGGCTCAACAAGGGGGCTGACAAGAGTGCCTTTTTCAAAGCATCAAACGAGTTTTGTGTAGCCTCATCCCCCCAAAAATGGGTATCCTATTTAAGCAATCACATGAAACCTTTAGTGATCTTATAATTGATGATAAAGCGTCTAATAAAATTGGACATGTCTTGTAACCTTTGAAGTTGTCAAATAGTACGAGGAGGAGGCAATTTGACAATGGCCTCGACTATCAAAGGATCGACCATAATCCCTCTATTAGACAATATGAAACCAAGTAGTTGTCTAGACTCGACGCAAAACACATATTTGCTAGGGTTTAACCGAATATTGTAGTATCTGCATTGTTCAAACACGAGCCATAAGTGTTCATGATGATCTCTTCTCTTCCGAGATCGTGCATGTAGATCATCCAAGTAAGGTTCAACCACGTGCTTGATGTCATGGAAAGAAACGTTCATAGCTCGCTGGAAAGTATCCCCAGCATTCTTAAATCTGAACGACATTTTCCTATAGGAAAAAGTACCCCTGGGACATATGAAAGCCATTTTATGCTGGTCTTCGGGTTTGATTTGAATTTGGTTATATCCCGAAAAACCATCCATGAAAGAAAAAATTTCATGGCCCGCACATGCATTGATAATTTGATCTATAAATGGTGTGGGATAGTTTTCTTTTGGACAGGCCTTGTTTAGATCCCTAAAATATGTGCACACATGTATGGTACCTTTCTTCAAGACTGGGTTGGACACCCATTCTGTCATGTGTTAGGAACCTATGTCAACCCTTCTCTTTACTATGTTAGTACATTGTTGTTGGACGCATATGCTTTGTAAGTCGTCCCGTAGTATTTGTTGATCCGTAGTTTATATTAGCCCATAGTATTGACCCATAGTATTGGACGCATATGCTTTGTAAGTCGTCCTGTAGTATTATATGTCCCATGGTTTTGACTCATAGTATTGGGCATAGACTTAGTATATAAGTGTGTGTTGAGGTCATTGAAGGCACCGTGAAGTTAATTGTATTGAGCTTGCTCAAAGGAGGTTGCCCCCTCGAAGTGGCCCGTGATCAATATAAAAGCGATTCTGTTCTATTATTTCTGATATCTCGTGTATTTGCATTAATTCATTATTGCAGGTACATCACATCTGGTATCAGAGCACTTTCCTTGGCACAAGTGGGAAACTTTTTTTTCTTTTTTTGGGAGGCGACTTTCAGATCAATTTCTGAAACTTTCTGCACAAGATCAGAAGAAACCGATTGCATATCTAAATTCCTTTTTCAAAAATACACAGTTTCAAAAAAAAAATCATCTCATTTGGAGCTCTAAAAGTGGAGATATCGCGGATTTAAAATCAGCAATTTTTCAGAATTTCGGTGACGGCCGCGAAAATTGCGGCGAGAAAATATTTTGACCGAGTGCCCAGATTTCTATTCCGCTTTCATGGGTAGAAGCAGAGTGGTTGTTCCAGTTCCGGAAACATGCTATAATAGCGATTCTGAGCAATATAGATCCCATTTTTGAACATTGGGTGGAATTTCTGCCCAAATTTTTTCTATTGCAGGTTCGGATTTGGGAATCATCCCTATCCGCTTAACTGTGGGAAGTACTTGGGCATAAGCCCTAAAACTCATTGTGAGGAGTACCACAGGAACCCCGAAGTAGCTGGCCCATTGAGAGGACCTGCCAGCGAAAAGGGCAACGACCCCTACCTGATTGACTAGTTCCCACCCGTGAGGTAAACCAAGAGCTGTCGTTTGTGGCAAAGCGGTTATCAGTTTTACCTGAGCCGTGGAGTGAGGGGTACTGCCCCAATACGCAAGCCGTCAGACAGCATTGGTGGCCGAGTGAAACCCTTGAACTGTTAGGAAGCCGCACATACCTGGGGTCCATATCTACTTTCAGCTGAACTATTGTTGATCACTGCTGCGTCGTTTCAGATCCATTTGCAAGCCATTCCAGATTCAGCCGTTTTCAATCCAACCATGGAGGAAGCACTTGCAGCGATCCAAACCAAACTCCAAGATCTGGATGAAAAATTTCTCAGCCTCCATCTTCAACATTCAGCGATGAACAATACCAGACAGCCAGAATCTTTTGCAGCCACCGGGTTCTCTGCTTCTAGCAATTTTCTTGGGCCGAAGCTTGATTTTCCTCGCTTCAATGGTACTGATCCGACTGGATGGATATACCGAGCAGAACAATATTTCAGTCTGCATAATACTTTTGATGTTCAGAAAGTTCCACTTGCATCCTTTCATTTGGAACAGGAATCCCTTCAATGGTACCGTTGGTACATCAAAGCTCATCCCGAGCCAAACTGGACAAATTTTTGCCAACTCATTTTGCCACGATTTGGTCCTAGTGCTTTTGACGACTTCACAGGAGCACTCACTAAACTTCACCAAACTGGCACAGTGAGAGAGTATCAGATGGAATTTGAGAAACTAGCCAATCACACAGAAGGATTGTCTGATGAATTCTACAGGAGTTGTTTTATCAGTGGTCTCAAGGATGAAATCCGCTCAGAGGTCAAAATGTTTTGTCCCAACACAATGATGGAAGTCCTAGGGTTGGCTAAGTTGGCCGAGGACAAGATCGCAGCTCAACAACGCTCCAAACCCACCTTTGTTCCCTTCAAAAATATGGGTTCCCAACAACCTCCCATCACGCCTGCTCCTCAACCAACTCCTATCAAGCATTTGTCTGAAATAGAAATGCAGGCACGCCGAGAAAAAAGGCTTTGCTATAATTGTGATGAGAAATTCACTCGGGGATATAGATGTGTTCAACAAAAGCTCTATATCTTGGATGTGGATTCTCCGCCTGCCTTAGAACTTGGTGAAGAAGCTACAGATACAGTAGATGATCCGGTCGACATGCAACACCCGCCTGTTGACACCCCATCTCAGGACGACCCACCCGAGATCTCTCTCCATGCTGTAACCGGCGTCACCACCCCACAAACAATGCGGGTCAGGGGATACTTCAAGAAGCTCCCTCTTACCATACTCATTGATTCTGGTAGCACTCATAACTTCATTGACCCTCGAATTGCCAAACAGGCTGATTGTTTTGTCCATCCTTGCTCCAACTTTGAAGTCATGGTTTCCAATGGGAGCACCTTACCTTGCAAGGGGAAGTGTCACAATGTGCGTATCTCTATGGAAGATTATAACCTACGCTCCGACATGTTTGCCTTGTCCTTAGGTGGATGCGATGTGGTTTTGGGCGTTCAATGGTTACGCACACTTGGCCCCATCTTATGGGATTTTGCTGAACTCTGGATGCAGTTTAACGTCAATGGGGCACAACACAAATTTCGGGGCTTACAACCAGGGTCTCTCTGCATCATCAGTTCACATCGCCTGGAAAAAATCCTTAAGAAGAATTCGCATGGTGTCATCGCTCAGCTCAATTCCATTCAGATGCACCCATCAACAGTTTCCACTACTTCCTTGGATAGATATGCAGGTATCTTTGCTGAACCAATGAGCTTGCTGCCTTCAAGAGACCTTTCCGGTAAGAATGTAACCCCATCTACCTCTCAGCAAGAAATGATGGCTATTTTGCATGCAGTACAGAAGTGGCAGCCATACTTATTAGGCAATTATTTATGCATCAAGACTGATCTCCCGAGTCTGAAAAAGTTTCTGGAACAATGGGTCTCCTCCCCAACACACCTGCAATGGGTTATCCAACTCATGGGTTATCCCTATGTGATCACTTACAAGAAGGGTAAGGACAATATGGTGGAAGATGCTCCTTCTCACACAATTGATGACCCAGTTTCTCTTACAGCTCTTTCTCTGCTTGTTCCAAATTGGTTGCCATATGTTCAACAGGGCTATCTCTTCTATGATCTCCATGCTTCTTCATCAACAGGGCACTCTGGGTTCTGCAAAATGTATGACCAGGAACAATGTAACTTCTTTTGGCCGGGACTAAAAATGACAATTCAACAGATGGTGGCTAACGATGATACTTTCCAAGTCAACAAGGGGGAACCGACACAGCTTTGGCCAACTATTTTTATGGATTTCCTAGCAGCACTCTGGTGGTACAATACCACATCTCAAAGGACACCATATGAAGCAGTCTATGGACAAACATCGCCAGTTCTTCTTCCATACACCCTTAGCAGCTCCCCAGTTCAGGAAATTGACTCGGTTCTTCGAAACCGTGATCAGATTCTTCTCATTCTGCAGGACAATCTTCACATGGCCAGGATTCGCCTGAAACAACAAGTTGATCAGCACCGTTCTGAGCGCATTTTCCACGCAGCTGACAGGGTTCTTCTTCATCTACAGCCTTCCAAGCAATCCTCCTTGACACTCCAAAGGCGTCAGTGGCTCGAAATGCAAACCGAGGATGCTACCAGGGAACCACTCCTTCAGATTCTACAGCAATTTCTCCAACCAAAGCTTTGAGGACAAAGCTTTTTCTAAGGGAGAGGGGATGTTAGGAACCTATGTCAACCCTTCTCTTTACTATGTTAGTATATTGTTGTTGGACGCATATGCTTTGTAAGTCGTCCCGTAGTATTTGTTGATCCGTAGTTTATATTAGCCCATAGTATTGACCCATAGTATTGGACGCATATGCTTTGTAAGTCGTCCTGTAGTATTATATGTCCCATGGTTTTGAATCATAGTATTGGGCATAGACTTAGTATATAAGTGTGTGTTGAGGTCATTGAAGGCACCGTGAAGTTAATTGTATTGAGCTTTCTCAAAGGAGGTTGCCCCCTCCAAGTGGCCCGTGATCAATATAAAAGCGATTCTGTTCTATTATTTCTGATATCTCGTGTATTTGCATTAATTCATTATTGCAGGTACATCACATCATGTCAATAGGATCAATGAAGCCGACATTGAGGAGCTTTTCAACCTCATCCTTGATGGCCGCAACTTTCCTAGGTTTAACTGGACGAAGATTTTTCCAAAGTGGTTTCACATTAGGATATGTCGTAATGACGTGTTCGACAATAGACAGGTCGATTCCTGGCATCTACTCATATGACCAAGAGAAAACATCGCGGAATTCTTTAAATAAGTTTGTGTACAAACTGATATCTTGCAGAGAACAATTTGCTCCAATGAAAATATTTTCCATGACATTTGGTTTAATGAAAATATTGATTGGGATAGTTGTTGAAATATTTTCCATATTACCTTCAACGAAAATCCCCTGTTTCGTTAAAGGGTTAATGGGCCAGTCAACATTTCTACCAAGTCTCATTGAAAACTCACCATTCTCGAATTTGTTCAAATCTGGAAGGAAATAGGATATGTGATGTATATATTCCCATGGATGATCCATACCTACCATAGCTTCCAGAATATCCTAATCTAATGGTAAAACAATGTCTAAACAATCGAATGAATGGGTGGAGTCTATTTCCCATGCAGGTGCATAATCAATATCTGACTCCATGGAGACCGAAGGAGTCGAGATATAATCTATCGCAACATTTTGTGATGATTGATAAGTCACTTCTGCAATGGATAGGGGCACAATTGGTTCCTCTTGAGTAGGAAGGATCCAAGGATCAATTGTTTGAACAACAGTGAAGACCTCCTTGGATAACACATTAGCATTACTCATTGAACCAATATAATTCATAGGAGCGGGTAAATCAAAGGTTCCCATCAAAGATGAGTACATACTTACTCCTAAACTCTCACTAGGCAAACGAGCTTGATCAATCCACGGGATATTAGAATCTGAAGGGGTTGTGTTTTTTTTTTTGGGCATAGGATAATTGGTCAATCGTGACAATCTTTCCTTCATGGGGGAACATAAGTACCCAAAAAAAGGACGGAGGAATGGATTGCATTGCATATGTCCAACTTCTTCCCAACAACAAATTGTAGTCGAGAGAAGCATCTACAACTTCCACCTCTACTGACACTACCTTACCTGCAAGATGGATCTCAAATGAGGGTAATATTCCATGCAAATGGAAGGATCTCCCATCAAAAGCGGTAAGTAATGTAACCGAAGGGGTTAACTCCAGAGATCCTAGGGATTTCCAACAAGAGATAGACATTACATAGGTTGATGCGCCTTCATCTACTACTATTCGTCCAATGGTTTTTGAACCATGGACTACTTCGATTTGGAAGGCCACATGATAGGGAAATCAGGGTTTGACATTTGACATATGAAATCCAACTAGCATATTTGAAAAATCCATACTGCCTTTTGCCTCCAGAAGTGCATTCCGCTGCGATGGGAAGCTTTGTAGAACTTCTAGAGCAGACATAGCACACAACATTTTGGATAGGTCCTCTACAACTGAGTATTTTGGAGCAGCCCGTGCATTAGGGTTGTGTGTTTCCCATTTGTAGACACCTTTCGGTATCTTCAGCATAGGGTTTGTAGGTCTCTCCATGTGAAGAGGAATAGATGACTCAGGGATTTCTTTGTCTTTCTGCTGCATATCCGGGGTATAATTCCTGGCTCTCGTTTGCAATAAATCATGGGAGTTAACCATATTGATGTGGGATTTATCAACTCGTGTGGCATGAGGAGTGCCCCTAGTATTAGAGCTGCCATAAGATGGGCTGTGTCCTTTGGGAAAAGGATCCTTCAGGACAACTGGTTTATTTTGACTTAATAGCTTCTGGGATTCATCCATTAGAGGACATTGATGAGTGAGGTGATTGTCTTTACAAAGTTTGCAAGGAAACTTCACCTTCTTCTTTTATCTCTTGCCCTCTTCGACATTTTCAGTAATTTTGGGCTTTTGTTGGTTTCCTTCCCCTTTATTTCCCTTTTTCTTATTGTTGGGTTGCCAAGGACCCTTTTGATTTGATTGCACATTTTGTACAGTTTCCGTTTGTGAAGGGGAGGATGCAACAGTAGTTGCTTCTGCAGCAGAATGATTTATAGAGAGTGCATGAACCTGCTTTGTCAAAGCTTCTAATGCAGATGAGTCAGCTGAACCCACAATTCCATCAGCATGTGGTCTAGGTTTAGGTTTTCCAAGATCAATGTTTGACCTAGGTGCATCGGGGATGATTTCATAAAGGATCCCGGACTGAGCATAAATCAAGTCAAGTTGTTGGGTCCTTAGAATGGCTTCTTCCTCAGAAGTAACCCCAGAAGTTGACACATCTTTAGAGAGGTAAGGTAACAGTGGTTTCAAAAACCACTCCAATAGGAACTCCTGGGGAATATCAACTTTAATGAGTCGTTTCCGTCTTCTCCACTCTTGAATATGATCAGATAAATGAGTGGCTTTGTTCTGCCTCAAAGTAGATAGAAGGTCCGTGCCGGCATCATACTGGATGGGAAGTTGGAAATGGTTCAGGAAAACTGTCTCCAAATCACAAAAGTTGTTATAAGCTACAACCCATAACTCGATATGCTATTTGGCTGCAACACTAGTCAAGGTTCTTTGAAAGAGCCTTAATCAAATCGAGTCATCATTTAACGAGTTCAAGGAGCACCACCGATGAAATGTCGTGACATGGTCCCCTTGGTCTTCACCATTTTTTCCTTCAAAATTTGGAATGTCTGAAGGGAGTTTGGTTGGGATCGGAGGCCAAGTAGGATTATGTTGCACTGGGTCATTCATTAACTTTGAAAGGTCTGGAAAATTCAAAGTTTCCAGAAAAGGTAAACGAGGCCTTGCTGATGGAATTTGATTTTGCGGAATCTGGTAAGGAGAACCACCAAAACCATGACTCCCATAAGGTTGGTTGGGGTTTCCCCCAGCCATCGGTTGCGGTGAAAAAGTGTTTTGGAAATTGCTCTAGCCATAAGATAACAGATTACTTCCTTGTGTCCCAGTCCATTGCGACTGAGTGTAAGTACCTACAAATGGAGTATAAGTGTTACTACCTCCTCTAACAGAAAGTGAAAAAGGAACACTTCCTACAGGTACATTTGAAGTTTGAACATTTGAAGAATGTACATTAAATCCTGTAAAGGGATTGAAACTCGGTGTTTGTGCAATAGAAGGGGTAGGCATTGAACCCACAAACAATGTAGAAGGAGAAATATGCCCTCCATGCCAAGGAAAACCTTGATTGAAAGGAGTTGAGCTGGGATTAACCTGGAACTATTGGATGAAAGGAGAAGATATAAATGGTACCTTAGGTATCCCTGAAAAAGGAATATTGGATGAACCAATAGTGGATCCAAAAGGAGCGGATGCTAGTGCAAACTGAGTGTTAGATGTTCCCGAAGGTACAACATTGAAACTAAAAGAAGTACTCGGAGCAGAAGACATCAACAATGAGCTCGGTACCCGGGGTATTAATGTGTGGAGAAGATAAACCTCTAGGTCTGATAGTCGATGTGGGAGTATGTGGAACTCCTGATCCATATCCTATATTATCCATATTAAGTCAAGGTGTAAATCTATATACACTTAACTCAGGTAAACCTAAAGAAACAACTCTTTCTAATAATGGATCATCTGGTCCAGTTAAGGGAGAGTTGAAGTGTCTTGCAAAGGATTCGATTGTAAAATCTTCAACCTCGATCATCTGTGGGACTGATGAAGTTTGGGAAATGAGTTGAGGTTCTCTAGGGGTTTCAGTTGTGCCAGCTAGTTCAAAAGAACTGTTGAGCCCAGAATTGGCCCTTTTTAGTCATCATTATTCATCTTTCCTGTCCCTGTCCTACACTATTTATCATGGCAATCAAACCTATTGTTCTTACCTTATCCCCCAAATTACCAAGGTATGGATGATTATTGTTTTATTTTATTAATGCTTATGATGGTGATAATTAAAGCTGTGCATCTCTCAAATTGTGCTAACATGTTGCGATTTATGAAGGTAGTTGAGACAAATGGATTGCAGGAAGATCGGGGCTGAACAAGTCATAAAGAAAGGGATGTTCGTTCCTTGTAGAAGGTTCCTTGGGGCTCGAATTATCAATCAAGGCACAGTCGTGACAGGGCAGCTGTAACAGAATTTGCTATCTTAAGTATGTTGCTGCTCGAGTCTAGCTGTGAGCTGGAAGGACCACCACTCCTGGGGCAATTAATAACTCTCTCTCATATTGGGATATTTCTATTCTGCCACGCATTGTAACAGCTAGATTATTTAGGGCGCCTGAAGATCAGAGATCTTCATGGCTGCCCAATTATGGGATTAGATGTTACGATTTGTATGTATAAATAGGGTGAGTTGCCTCGACCCAGGGGTTGAACAGCAAACAATTAATTCATTTTGTATTAGCAGCCAAGCAAAACTGTGTACTCATTCTTCTGTTAATATAAGGGGTTACTTCTGAGTTAAAGAGGGTGTTGTTCAACCAGCGTCTCTGTGTGAAGACTGGGCCCGTCTTCCACAGAGATTGCTGAGTTAAAATAGGATTTTATCTTTCTCGTTGTGTGATGCTTTATTCTTTCCTTTGTACGCAGCAGCAATAATTATTGTGTGGGTTTCCCAGTAAAAGATTATGTTTCTGTGAGATTGGTGAATTGTGTAGAATAACAATCGACTGAGTCAGGGTTGCTTTATGTATTTCAATTTCTGTTCACACTGCCGTGTTCATCTTACAGCTGAGACGTGATCCCAAGAGTTCTTACAATTTAGCTTTCGTGTTATGTGTTGATTGATTTCCTTTCTGCAATTCAATTTCTTAGAACAGTTGCTTCAGTTGAAATTCTAGAGTAATATTCAGTTTATGCTTTATGATTTCCAGATTAATTAGATCAGACAAGTGATTGTTTTAGAATGCGAATGAGATTTCCTTTTGCAATTGGTGATTAGATCTGATACCATTTCTTATTGATGCATAATAGAAAAGAGTTTTAGTATAGCAGTTAGAAGGCAATTGGGATTGCATAGATTCTTGGGATGAACATGGATGATAGAAGATAAAAGTATTCACTTCTAATGGTTTTGTGTTTAAGCATATATTGTGCACTTATCCTTTGAAATAAAAAGACTTTCTCGGGTTGACAATAAATTTCATATGCTCTGTGTGTTTGGTAGTAATTTATCTGCATATAGAGTGCTTGACATTTTGGCGCTGTTGCCGGGGAAGGATAAAAATTAAACACTAGTCATTAGTCGCATCTGATAATCGCTTTTAGACAGTCTTTTGGTTTGTTTTTGAATGATCTGCTTCGCATGAATATGAGGAGGGTAAAACGTGATCACCTCCCAACCCCCAAAACCCCACAAATTACTAACAGTGCAGGTGGTTCGGGTCGTGGTCGAGGTCCACCGCTGGGTAGAAGAACATTCATCGACGACCTTGTTGACAAAACTGATTCAGCTGTCAGTGCTCGTCAATGGGAGACTCCTATCAGAAGAGGCCCTGCTGATCCTGGAGCGCCAGCATCAGGATCCACAGTGGAAGATATAGGAGTAGCTATGATTCCTGCATATACCCCTGCTAAAGAAGGAACGGCTGATTCAGCTGTTACAATTGAAGAATACGCAGCTGTTACAACTGAAGAATACGCAGCTGTTACAACTGAAGAATACGCAACTGTTACAACTGAGGTAAGGAATGCAGGAACGAACGAAGGAGAGGATACAGAAGAAAAGATGAATAACATACATGAGAATGAAGAGGAAGAAGCAGTGGTACAATACCATCATGAAAATGATTCCCTGCCAGAAGAAACTATGGCTACATTGCAATTCCCAATACAGCAGCTAGAAGGGACAGCTCCTATGAAAAACATCTCACCGTCGGTGTTGCCTCGCTTCCATGGCAGGGCAGCAGAAGATCCAGACGAATTCCTTTTTGAATTCGATATCCTCTGTCGCAGCTATGATTATGTCACAGATGCCCAAAAGTTGAAGCTTTTTCCTGCCACCCTGAAGGACAATGCATTACGATGGTTCATGAGCCTTGGGGGAGGAACTGTTGCTAATTGGAATAAGATGAAGCAAGTGTTCCTGGAAAAATATCAAGAATATTGCAACACCAGGGACAAAAGGGAGGAGTTATTCAAGATGGTACAGAAGGAGGATGAAAGTTTGGAGGATTTTGTAGAGAGGCTGCTGTACAATGTGCAGAGAGCTGGGCAGACGAACATGGGACTAGATGTGCTCAAGATAATCCTGCTTCGAGGGATCAGGGACGATTGTTTAGACATGTTAAATTTGCTAGGAAAGGGAGATATCTCTAAAGAATCTTTTGAGACAATTGTGGAATTATGTAAGAGATACTCCAGGGGATCTTCTAGGCATAACAAGCAGAATAAACGAGATAAGCTGGAACGTGATGTCTTCGACAGAACTCAGAAGTCATCCAATGGGGGAGCTACACGTGCGGAGATAGGCAATCTTCTTGAAAATTTTAAAACAGAAATGATGAGCTCTATCTCTTCAGAGATTGATGTCTTGAAGGCCAAGCAAAGATAGGTAGTGGAGGATCTCACACTAGGCGTGTTCTGTCCCCGATGTAGAAAGACTCATCCACTGAAAGAATGCCCTCTTGACAAAATACAAGTGTGTCAGCTGTGCGAGCTGAACCATGATATGAAAGAATGTCCCACATTGCCCCAAGTGAAGGCTGTTCTGCAGGCATCAACTCCAGAAGTGGATTCAGCCTACTTCATTGCACAGAAGAAACCCTGGCAGCCTCGAAATCAAGGTATGTCTCCCGATTCATTTCCATTTTTGAATAATTTGAATAATTGGAATACTAATATGCAAAATGTGAATACACAATTCCCTTCAAATTATGCTCAGTGGAATTCTCCTCAACCTGCGATGCAAGGTTATAACTCATGGAGTCCTTGGACACAGCCACCACATAAACCTACGTCATGGTCTCCTGGATGGAGGAACTTCCATCCTGGGAACCAGTTTCCTCAACCACCTCCACCTCAACAGTTACCGTATTCTCCTCCATATCCTCAATTTCATCAATATCCTCAATACCCACCTCAGCAGTCGCAGCTGCAGCTGCAAAATAATCCTGTTCCTAATATACCAATACGGCCTCAGCTGCCTGCCCAACCTAACCCTAACCCAAATAATAAAACAGTCCACCAATTGGAGGCTCTCAATATGCCGGCCTACTCTCTCTCCCCTGTACCTTGTAATGATATTCGCTTACGGTATGGGAAGATAATAGAACGTGTAATTTCAGAAAATATTCCACCGTCTGTGCATGACAAAGAAGAGAGTTCCCAGCATCCATTTGATCCGGTTCCTATCACTGAAGGTGCTGAGCATCCCTCAGATGGGACGACTGAAACATTAAACGATAAATCAGATAATACGCAGCCTACCCAGCTAGCAAGGCAACCACCATACCCTGAGAGACTGATGCTGCCAAAAATAGGGGGGCAACCTCAGTTCGATCTCTTAGGAGAATTGAAGAATCTTTATGTTAAGATCCCCCTTTTGCAAGCTCTTCAAGATGTACCTATTTATGCTAGAACTGTTCGGGACCTGTGCACTAAAAGACCTGGAAGGAAGCCCAGATATCCTCCTACTGTTCATGTCATAGGGAATTTATCTGCTTTAATGACCGGAAAAACCCCTATAACCAAGTATGATGACCCTGGCAATCCTACTGTCACTGTACACATAGGAAAAACGCAGATACCCAACGTACTAGTAGATTTAGGAGCAGCGATCAATGTTATAACAATGGAGACTGTAAAGAAGCTCGGATTCACCAATATTAGACCAACCCCTACCATTTTAGAATTGGCAGACAGATCCACCATCAGACCTGAAGGGATTTTGGACGACCTTGTCATTTCAATAGATTCATGGGAATACCCTGCCGACTTTCTGGTATTACAACCAAAGTCACAGCTGGGGGGACACCCATTGATCTTGGGAAGGCCTTGGTTGGCTACAGCTGATGCTTGCATCAGCTGTCGATCGGGATCTATGACTATATCTGATGGTATGGAAACCAAAAACCTCACCCTGTATCCTCTAGCACGGCCGAGTCTAGAAACTGAAACTTCCCTTTGGATAGAACAGGAAGAGGAGGAGGATGTTCAGCCACTACTAACAATAGGGAAGGCACTAACCTTCAAAAATGAAACAGAAGACGATGCCATTAATAATTTCATTAGCAAACCTGCTTCAGTAGATAAAGAAGTTTATCAACTCCTGAACAGTACCCTTGGTAAGGAAGAACAAGAACAGCTTACGGAGGAAGCGCTAGTCAATGACACAAACATAATCCCAGTTTTGAAAAACTCGAGAAGCATTCCTATTGAGGTAGAGCCTGGAAGAACTTTGAACATCAACCCTGGTCTCTCCTCAGAAGAACAGGCGCCTAACCAATCTCTTGAAGGAACGTAAGGGGGCATTCGCCTGGGAGTATACATACATGAAGGGTATTCCTTCCAGTCTGTGCACTCATCATATTTACATTAAAAACGACTCCCGGCCTGTATGTCAACCCCAACGACGCATGAACCCCAATTTGAGGGATATAGTGAAGGAGGAAATCCAAAAACTTTTGGAAGCAAGATTTATCTATCCTATTTCAGATAGTGAGTGGGTTTCCCCACTTGTAATTGTGCCCAAGAAAAATGGTAAATGGAGAGTCTGTGTCGATTATAGGGAGCTGAACAAAGCTACACAAAAGGATCATTTTCCTTTGCCCTTTATTGACCAAGTAATTGATACCCTATCAGGGAAGAAGTTCTTCTCCTTCTTGGATGGGTTCAGTGGGTACAATCAAATTCAGATTGCTCCGGAGGATCAGGATAAGACCACCTTCACTTGCCCCTGGGGAACGTTTGCCTACAGGGTGCTTCCCTTTGGCTTGTGCAATGCACCTGCAACGTTCCAAAGAGCTGTGATTGGCATATTTTCTGAATTGGTTAATGATAGTATGGAAGTCTTTATGGATGATTTTACTCCCTATGGCAAGGATTTTGAGGAAGCACTGGAAAATTTAAAGAAAGTTTTAATTCGCTGTGAACAGGCTCGCCTCTCACTAAGCACTGAAAAATGCCATATGATGATGAGTGAGGGGGTGGTATTAGGACATTTCATCTCTACCGATGGTATTCAAGTGGATCCTTCAAAAATTAAGGTGATAAAAAATATACCAACTCCTTCAACTCAGAAAGAGGTGCGAAGTTTTCTGGGACATGCTGGATATTACAGGAGATTTATAGAAAACTTCTCCAAACTTGCTTCTCCTTTGTTTTCATTGTTAATGAAGGACGCACAGTTTGTGTGGAGTACAGCATGCCAGACAACATTTGATAAGCTTAAAGAGAAGCTGTCCACAGCCCCTATTCTAAGGGGACCTAATTGGACCATAACTTTTCACATTTCTTCAGATGCTTCTGATACTGCCATTGGAGCAGTACTAGGACATCAGGATGGTCAAGTACCTTATGCTATTTATTATGTTAGTAAAAACTTAGCCCCTGCTGAACTAAATTATACTGTTACTGAAAAAGAATTCCTTGCTATTGTTTATTCTATTAATAAGTTTCGGCATTACATTATTGGGTATCCTACATTTGTGCATACTGGCCACTCTGCCATTAAGTATTTAATGAACAAACCTGTCACTAATGCCAGAGTAACCAGGTGGCTTTTATTATTACAGGAATTTGATATTACTATTATAGATAAACCTGGAAAAGAAAATGTTGTTGCTGATTTTTTATCACGATTTACTAACAGTGATGACAGTTCACCTGTTGAGGATGCTTTCCCGGATGAACATTTATTCGCACTCTCAGCTCATTCACCCTGGTATGCAGACGTTGCTAATTATTTGGTTGCAGGAAAGCTTCCACCACATATGTCTAAACGAGAGAAAAGAAAAATTATTCAGCAAAGTGCCAGGTATTGTTGGCTGAAAGGCCATCTCTTTTACACAGGACCTGATCTTGAGATTAGAAGATGTGTAAGGGAAGATGAGATCTTTCATATACTGAAGGCCTGTCATGATGAACCTTACGGAGGACACTTTGCAGACAAAAGAACAGGGCATAAGGCATTGCGGATGGGCTATTCTTGGCCGACACTGTTCAGAGATGCTAAAAGATATGTTCAGTCCTGTGACAGCTGCCAAAGGATGGGCCAACCTAATAAGACAGATCAGATGCCTTTACAGCCCCAAGTGGTACTAGAACCGTTTGATAGATGGGCATTGGACTTTGTTGGTCCTATCAACCCTCCTTCCAGACAGAAGGTTTACATTTTGGTGTGTACAGATTACATGACCAAGTGGGTAGAAGTTGTAGCTTTGGCTAAGGCTAATGACCAGGCGGTGATTGATTTTCTGTACAGTGAAGTTTTTACCCGCTTTGGGGTACCAAAGGAAGTAGTTACCGATGGGGGACCGCAATTCATCTCACACCAATTTGAATCCTTGCTCCAGAGGTATCATGTGCAGCACAGGATAGCTTCACCTTATCATCCCCAGGCCAATGGTCAGGTGGAAAGTACTAATAAAGTTATTGAAGCAATTCTTACTAAAACAGTTAAAAGTCATCGAAGGGATTGGGCTGACAGGCTTCCAGAAGCACTGTGGGCATATCGCACAACTTGGCGCAACACCACGGGGTTTTCTCCCTATGATCTGGTGTATGGAAAGAGTGTCATCTTTCCAATTGAATTTGAGATCAAGACCCTGAAAACAGCCATTGAAATGAATCTGGATGTAACAGAAGCCCAGAAAAGAAGATTGAATCAATTAAATGAATTGGATGAGAAACGGTTAGCTGCAGTAGACCAGACTGTGCTGCTTCAGCAACAGAGATCTAACTGGCATGACTGATTCATCAAAAAGAAAATCTTCCATGAAGGAGACTGGGCACTATTATACGACTCCAGATTCAAGAAGGATTTTAAAGGAAAATTACGCACAAGATGGCTGGGTCCATATTTGGTCGACAGGGTATTTGACAACGGCACTGTTCGCCTGGTGACCATTGATGAAAACCGTATACCGTTACTTGCTAACGGCCACAGACTGCGACTGTATCATAAGCCTATTTCGAAATATGCATTCATTTCACAGATTGCTGCCGATCCAGACTATCAATTGGCACCAGAGCAAGAACTTTTCTCTACCTTTGCCAAACCTTAAACTGAAAATTGTATTTGCTGTACATAAATAATTTCTTGCTGTAGCGTATAGTTGTTGTTTTTTTCTTTTTCTCTTTGCATTTGATCTCTTTTCTTGTTGTCATCTTTCAAAAATTTTCAGGGAAGCGCCAGGAGAACGACCAGTTTGGGCCCGTTAGACGAAAATATTCCTGTGCCGTCCTTGCTTAAAAAAAAAAAAAAAAAAAAATTTCCGACAGCTGCAACATATTTTTCGGCAGCTGCGACATATTTTCTGGCAGCTGCAACATATTTTTCGGCAGCTGTATATCCTTTTCCGGCAACCACATTATCCTTTTCCCTAGCAGCCACAAAATCCCTTTTCCCGCTTGCCGTCGATCTTTTCCGGCGGCTGCAACATTAGCAGCTGCAACATCGGCGGCTGCAACGTCGGCGGCTGCAACATCGGTGGATGCAACGTCGGCGGCTGCAACATCGTCGGCGGCTGTAACGTCGGCAGCTGCAACATCGGCGGCTACAACATCGGCAGCTGCAACCCCAGTCCCCGCTGCTGCCACCTCATCTTCCCCACGGTTGCCACCTCATTCACCAGCTATTGCCACTTCATTTCCCCGCGGCCGCCACCTCATCTTCCCCGCGGCTGCCATCTCATTTCCCAGCAACTGCCACCTCATTCTCAGCAGCCGTAGTATTTTTTTTTTCTCCCGTCGGTCGTCAATTCAGCGGCTGCAACATCGGCGGCTACATTTCGCCGTTATTGTTTTCCATCGACCTTAAAATCTTTTCTCCCGTCAGCTGTAAATCATCCCCGGTAGCCGCGACTTCAATCCAACGGCTGCAACATCACGTCACAACACTGCAACAACTCTTCTCGACCAGCTGTCATCTTTCCCGCCACCGTAAAACTTTTAAATTTTTTTTTTCGGCTGCCGTGAATTCTTTTTCGGTGGCCACAACTTCTTTCCCGGTGGCTGCAACATTTTTTTTTTTGACGACTGCAACATATTTTTCGTCGGCCGTGCTATCATTCTTTTTGGAAACTTGCAGTGGTAACTCCCGTGTTAACAGAAGAATTGTTTCAAACATGCTAATCATGGTGCTGATTCACCTCAGTCGTGCCGGCGAATTCATCATTCCGACACCGAGGAAGCGACGGTTTGTGTTTCACCAGTGGACGAACTTATTGCCTTATCCCAGTCATCATGATCACACATCCGACTGTGCACGAATTCGGCTCCATGACGTCATCAACTGCATGCTCCACCATTTTCTGCAGCTTTCCGACGCACAGTTTTATGAGGTATGGCTTTCATTTATCACGTGATTAAGCATTCATATCATTTAAACGATATTGGTCGTACCTTCACTCGTACCACCATTATACCTGATTAAACCTTTCCCTCGTACGATGTAAACGCTAATAACTGCCACCTTCCCCAATTCGGCATGAAAATTTCAAACACTGTTCTGTGCTCACCTTTCCAAATTTGGTCATTCTCTCAACATCTCCGCTCAGCGATTCGTGCATCCTCTGTGCTGCAACTTCCATTCTAGGATCCAGTAATCTGTGGAATAGCAGGTTCAATTTGCAGCCAGGACCATGGGCATTCCAGTTCGCCATGAACCTTTCAATACCCGGGAACTCAGACGGAATCTGCAAGTTCTTGCCATTTTTCAAGCTGCTGGCTGGGTCGAGTTCTTTGAGCGATTGGACGGATTCGATCGGGACGCAGCCCTGCAATTTGCCTTGAATCTTACCAAAACTCACTCCATGGTGTGGGGGCTGTTTATCGATGTCTCTGAGGTCATTATATTCGAGGTTACAGCCATCCCGATGGTGGGAAAACCTTGGTTTAACCGTCGAGTCCCTGCAACGGTTGCACGAGAACAATTTTTACTTCCAGGGGAGCAAGTTGAAGCATCCAGGAGAGGGATTGCACTGAACTCACTGCCGCGGCCATGGGACCAGGTTGCTGTCTTCCTCAAGAAATACATTACCTGCAAAGGTAGATACCAAACTGTGTATAACTCTGAACTTCCTTTGCTTTCTCATCTCCGCCATGGCATTTTGTTGAACATTCCATTTTATTTATTGCACGACTTGCGTCATATGGCAACATTTGTTCAGTCTGCGAAGCACCCACTGTCCTCTCTCACCCACCATGGCCTTATCAAGTTAATTATTGTAAGAACCCTTGCCCAACATAATATAACTTGGGAACAATTTATAACCCGACCACAGCAACCTGTTCCCTTGAGGGTCATCCCATTGCAGCAATTACCGGTTCCACCACAACAGGAGGACCGGAGTTCCTCCAGTGAAGTTGGGGGGAGGGATGAAATGGGAGAAGAACAACAATCGGGGGCACAGGCAGGACCATCCGGGGTGGGTAAAACCACAGAGGAAGAACAACCGGGGGCACAGTCAAAGCCATTCGAGGTAGATGAATCCCCAGCACAAGCAGAACCAGTGGGGGATGACACTGCATTTGAAGGAGAGCAAGGGGAAGCACAAACAGAGCCATCAGGTGACAATGTAGATGAAACCTTCGTGGAAAACCTAGATAACAGGACAGCTCCGACAGTAGAAGGTGAAATTGGAGCAGCATCAAATGCTGCGACAATGGAACCTGAAGATGACGGAGCTAGGGCAATGGAAGAAGACATTGAGCTGGTTACAATTGAGTCTTCACCTGAGTGGGTAGGAGGAGGAGCTGTGATTGAAGAAGAACAGCATAAGGGGCAGGGAAATATTCCTTTGACTTCAGTTTTTCCCCCCTATATTCCAGCTCCACAAGAGGAAACACCACAAAAAGAAAAATCACAAAAGAAAACGCCACAGAAAAGGAAGAGAGCCACCAATGAATTTGATCTAATAACACCAATCAGAAGGAAACGAAATCGATCAATCATAGCAGCAGAGGCAGCTAGGAAAAGATGGGCAACCTCAGAGACATAGGTTGAGCCCCCAATCCTTACACCAAGACCGATGGATGCTCCACAAAGTCCAGTGGAGGAAGAACCTGGAATTGAAGGACTCTTGTATGAGAATGCAATGCTGAAAGAGGACCTCCAAGCACTTAGAAGGGAGCTGGAAACTTGGAAGGAAACCTGCAGAAAGCAGGGTGAAAGAAAAATGTACACATTAATAGAGGCTGCAGACCAAGTGGAGGAATCAGCTTCTGCTGGAGCTGGAGAAAAGGATGAGCGAATACTCTGCCCCACCTGTGGAGGATTCTTTGAGGAAGCAGGCCACAAAATTCTACTTAGCACTTATTCAGCACAACAGCCTGTAGCCACAGTAGGGAAAGCAGTGGAAAAAGAAGGTGCTGTCACACAAGAACCAGCACTTTTAAACATCCTTGCTGCAGCTGCTACTTCCCATGATGCAAAAATTGTGGAACAAGTAGAAGAAGAACATGGGATGGAGGACGCCCTGGAGATTAATAAGGAATGTATGGTAACCCCAGAATGTTCCCACGATACAGAGATTATAGAACAGATGGGAGAAGAAATTGGAATGAAGGATGCGCTGGAGCTTCTAAAGGAATATGATGAAACCCCAGAATGCTCCCAGGACACAGAAATTTTAGAAGAACAAATACAAAGGCAGGACAGTGATAATTTGGAACAGGAAGCTGCAACACAAGAACCAGCAAACCTGAATATACTTGTCCAATCTTCCAAATAGATGGGGGAAGAACCTGGAACAGAGGAGATTCTGGAGTTTAATGATGAACTCTGGGTTGTAACCCCAGAGGACTCCCATGACACAGAACTCATAGAAGAGGAGTTGCAGCAAAAGAAGGATGAAGAGGTAAGCCAGGATGTTGCTACACAAGAACCAACACCCTTGGAAGCTGCAGCAAGAACTCCTGAATTGCAGTTGGAAGATAACCTGGGAGTGGATATCATTCCTGATATACAGTGCAGTGAAGATGAACAGGTACAGACACCATGCTCAGGTGACACCAAAATCTTGGAGGAAGGGTTGCACGAAGAGAAGGAGATCCTATCTCAGCAGCAGAAGGACAAAAAAGACGATGTTACACAAGAACCAGTGTCTCCAAAATCAATAAAGGTAGCTGCTGAAGAAGGTTTAAAGGATGTTGCTGTTACACAAGAACCAGCAACTCTCCTGTTAAAATTAGATGCGCTGGAAGACACTGTCCCACAAGAACCAGTGCTTCCACCTCCTAGAGATGTCATTGAGTTGGATTCAGATTGAGGATTTCTTTTCAACTCCCCCAGGCATAGCATAATGAGACTGCAGAAAGATTCCCACCACACCAAGTGCATTCCCAGATATCAGCAAGTAGCAGTGGAAGGGAAACAGTGAGGTTGGAGGATGCTGGGTCATTCACAGAAGCCTTTCAAAAGATAGATGAGATGCCTGAGTTTCCTACATTCCCTCCTCTCTTCTGGATAGAGCTCAGTTCACGATTCAGATGTAGGTTGTTGCATGAGGACATGCAACAGGGTAGTTGGGGGGAGATGTTGAGCCCAGAATTGGCCCTTTTTAGTCATCATTATTCATCTTTCCTGTCCCTGTCCTACACTATTTATCATGGCAATCAAACCTATTGTTATTACCTTATCCCCCAAATTACCAAGGTATGGCTGATTATTGTTTTATTTTATTAATGCTTATGATGGTGATAATTAAAGCTGTGCATCTCTCAAATTGTGCTAACATGTTGCGATTTATGAAGGTAGTTGAGACAAATGGATTGCAGGAAGATCGGGGCTGAACAAGTCATAAAGAAAGGGATGTTCGTTCCTTGTAGAAGGTTCCTTGGGGCTCGAATTATCAATCAAGGCACAGTCGTGACAGGGCAGCTGTAACAGAATTTGCTATCTTAAGTATGTTGCTGCTCGAGTCTAGCTGTGAGCTGGAAGGACCGCCACTCCTGGGGCAATTAATAACTCTCTCTCATATTGGGATATTTTTGTTCTGCCACGCATTGTAACAGCTAGATTATTTAGGGCGCCTGAAGATCAGAGATCTTCATGGCTGCCCAATTATGGGATTAGATGTTACGATTTGTATGTATAAATAGGGTGAGTTGCCTCGACCCAGGGGTTGAACAACAAACAATTAATTCATTTTGTATTAGCAGCCAAGCAAAACTGTGTACTCATTCTTCTGTTAATATAAGGGGTTACTTCTGAGTTAAAGAGGGTGTTGTTCAACCAGCGTCTCTGTGTGAAGACTGGGCCTGTCTTCCACAGAGATTGCTGAGTTAAAATAGGATTTTATCTTTCTCGTTGTGTGATGCTTTATTCTTTCCTTTGTACGCAGCAGCAATAATTATTGTGTGGGTTTCCCAGTAAAAGATTTAATTTCTGTGAGATTGGTGAATTGTGTAGAATAACAGTCGACTGAGTCAGGGTTGCTTTATGTATTTCAATTTCTGTTCACACTGCCGTGTTCATCTTACAGCTGAGACGTGATCCCAGGAGTTCTTACAATTTAGCTTTCCTGTTATGTGTTGATTGATTTCCTTTCTGCAATTCAATTTCTTAGAACAGTTGCTTCAGTTGAAATTCTAGAGTAATATTCAGTTTATGCTTTATGATTTCTAGATTAATTAGATCAGACAAGTGATTGTTTTAGAATGCGAATGAGATTTCCTTTTGCAATTGGTGATTAGATCTGATACCATTTCTTATTGATGCATAATAGAAAAGAGTTGTAGTATAGCAGTTAGAAGGCAATTGGGATTGCATAGATTCTTGGGATGAACATGGATGATAGAAGATAAAAGTATTCACTTCTAATGGTTTTGTGTTTAAGCATATATTGTGCACTTATCCTTTGAAATAAAAAGACTTTCTCGGGTTGACAATAAATTTCATATGCTCTGTGTGTTTGGTAGTAATTTATCTGCATATAGAGTGCTTGACAAGAACCACTTGAATTTGTTCTGCGCCGTTGAGGTGGTGGTGGAGGATCCACTGTGAGTGGAGGAAGGTTTCTCAACCTTCTTGACCTACGAGGAGGTTGGTCCTCTATAATTACAACAAAAATGTTCTATGTAATAAACCTAGGGGCCGTTAGAACTATGATAAACACACATCACACCACTACAAAATTTCCTATAGTGATCCAGACCAAACAAACAGATAGTCTCCCAAAGGGAAGTTTGGGATTATTAGGGCCCAAAACAAGCTAGTGGAGTAATGAAGAACAGTTATCTGGGGTCCACGATATAGTCACGATGGCGCCAAGTGATGGAATCACCCAAACACCTTCCCAAAGAGCTGCAGAGGATTTCCACCCAGATCTGTCCTAGGCGAAGTGAACATATCCTTTCACTCACACTAGTGTAGAGTCCTATTGGTCAAGATACTAAGGCTACCATCAATGCAAAAAGAGTCCTGGGGGACAGTCGCAGGTTGAACTAACACGCATGCACAGGGTAACTAAGCCTGAAATCCAAGAGCACATAAGGTACTAATGGATCCTCGTACGCATATTAGTACTGGTATATGCTCGATTGAGAAGCGGGGGGGGGGGGGGGGTATCCCCAACTAATCAACCTCACATGACCTCGTGCTTAACTCCGGTTTGAGTGGAGCTTCCCGACACACCTTCCACAAAGGTGGATTTACCTAAATATAGTTCACTACGATTTTGAGTTGAAAATGGTTTTGGATAGTTTAAGATGATCTGATCCAAAACCCTAGCCTAAGTTAGTTGGTGTGTGTTACCTAAAAATAAAATTTACTAATAGATTTTAACTTAAAATGTTCTTTTTAGGGCCTTTACTTACTAATAAAGGAGTGATTGTGTGCAATATGGTTGCAATTGAAAAACCAAAGTGTATAAAATGCAAATTATTTTCGTTTATCTTTCAAAATTAAAAGCTTGGAAAGTAAACCTAAAATCTAAAAAATGTTTTTTAATTTTCAAAGAAAGCGTATACAACTAAAATCTAGAAAAATAAATGGTCTTGCTTAAAGAAATTACTTTCTCTTTTGATTTTATCTTTAACGAAAGAAATGAAAAATAAGCATAAACAAGACAAGAACATTATACAAATACAAGTATAATTGACTATACTTAGACCTATAAAAATTAGAAATCTACCCTCACAAGACTTTTGAAGATAACAATCCCAAAAAGTTCTTCCAGGAAGCAAGAAATAACTAAGTTCGGTAAAGAGACACTATGTAATCAACTAACATAAAAGAAGAAAGCATAAAATCAAACAATATATTAGACTGCCCTTCCACCAGGGATGATTTTAAGAACCCCCCCAAAGTTTACATGTATAAAAAATTGGCGAATCTCCCCGATATATAGGAAAACTTGAACGCGATTTTATCAATAATATAATATGTATATATAATTTTTTTGGTGAATCTTTCATTTCATTATATAATGTTGTAAAATCTTGGCGAATCTTTCACTAAATTATAAGATATTGTAAAATCTTGGCAAATATTTCACTTAATTATAAAAAATTGGTGAATCTTTCACTGATTTATAAAATATTGTAAAAATTTGGAGAATATTTTGCCAGTAAGACTCAAACTTTTGATTATGCCGATTACTAAGGTAGTGCAACAAAAGAACATACACCGGAGCTCAACTTTGGACTCTCTCGATTCCTAGACTCTTGAATGAACAAGTGTATGAATGAGGAGAGGATGGATTTATTTATACATTTCACAAGCAGTATTTGATCACTCACAACTAGAAGGTGTTGATGAAACACGACTGCACTAACTAGATTCAGGGCAAGTAGGGACTCTACTTTTTATCTCATCCCTTAATGGTCCAATGGATATGTGGGGTCATGAATCTTGACAGGCCAACAAACTGATAGAATTAAGTGAATATCCTAGTAGCGGACCACTTCCTTTATGTAGAGAGATAGTTCTTGGACCAATTCCAAGCTTCCAACCAATCTTCTCACCAATTTTTCTTCTCTTTGGTGTCGAATGGTAGGAGAGTTGCATATTTGTCAGTGAATCCTTAGAATGGCTCAATCCACACAAATTTTCCTCGGCGAGTGATAAATTCGCCCATCATTGTTTTAAAACGTCCCAACACTATAAAAGCATCCATAAATTGATAAATAACAACCCCATGCACTTCTAAATTCACCCTGCAGTGATGAGAATAACGCCCCATGCACTTCTAAATTCACCCAGTGATGAGAAAAAACCCCCAGGAGCTTCAATACTTGACCCGAGCACTTCAAAATTCACCCAAAGATGATAAAAATGCCCTAAGCACTTCAATATTTTCCCAGGCACTTCAAAATTCTCCCAAGGATGATAAAAAAACCCCATGCACTTCAATATTTTCCCCAAGCACTTCAACCCAAGGCACTTCAATACTTGCCCCATGCACTTCTAAATTCACCCAGTGATGATAAAAATGCCCCACACACTTCAATACTTTTCTTCACCACTTCAAAATTCTCCCAACGATGATAAAAACACCCATACACTTCAATATTTTCCCCAGGCACTTCAAAATTCTCGTAGCGAAGATAAAAACGTCCCCATCCACTTCCATGTTTTCCCAGGCACTTCATTACTTGCCCTAGACACTTCAAAATTCGTCCAATGATGATAAAGATGCCCTAAACACTTCAATACTTGCCCTAGGCAAGGGAGAAAAACACCCGACAATGATATAATTACCTAAGCAATCACAAAAATGCCTCAATCCACACAAATTTATCTCAGCAAGTGATAACTTTTCCCATTACTGTTTTAAAACGTCCCAACACTATAAAATCATCCATACATTGATAAACAACAACCCCAGGCACTTCTAAATTCACTTAGTGATGAGAAAAATCCCCATGCACTTCTAAATTCACCAAGTGATGAGAAAAACACCCCATGCACTTCAATACTTGCCCCGAGCACTTCAAAATTCTCCAAAAGATGATAAAAATGCCATAAGCACTTCAATATTTTCCCAGGCACTTTTAAATTCTCCCAAGGATGATAAAAAATCCCCATGCACTTCAATAGTTTCCCCAAGCACTTCAAAATCCCCCGCAGGCACTTCAATACATGCCCCATGCACTTCTAAATTCACCCAGTGATGAGAAAAAATGCCCCATTCACTTCAATACTTGCCTCGGTCATTTCAAAATTCTCCCAATGATGATAAAAATGCCCATACACTTCAATATTTTCCCCGTGCTCTTCAAAATTACACCCAGGCACTTCAATACTTTCCCCATACACTTCTAAATTGACCCAATGATGATAGAAATTATCCATGCACTTCAATACTTGCCACAACCACTTCAAAATTCTCCCAATGATGATAAAAACGCCCAAACACTCAATATTTTCTCTAGGCACTTCAAAATTCTCTCAACGAAGATAAAAACGCCCCCGTCCACTTCCCTATTTTCCCAGGCACTTCATTACTTTCCCTAGACACTTCAAAATTCGTCCAATGGTGATAAATATGCCCTAGGCACTTCAATACTTGCCATAGGCAAGGGAGAAAAACACTCGACAATGATATAATCACCCATCCAATCACAAAAATGCCCCAATCCACACAAATTTTCCTCGGCATGTGATAACTTTGTTCATCACTGTTTTAAAACATATCACACTATAAAAGCATCCAGACATTGATAAACAACAACCCCAAGCACTTCTAAATTCACCTAGTGATGAGAAAAATGCCCCATGCACTTCTAAATTCATCCTCAGAAAATTGACATTGGGCATAAATCTAATGCTTTCTAGGGACTATCGTCATAGACATGTACGATAAATACAAGGAATTAGAGATTGCACACAAAGTGTTTGACAAAAAATGTTTGAAAGAGATGTGACATCATGGAATGCCATGATTGCTAGGTATGCGTAGAATGGTTGTCCCAATGAGGCCTTAGAGCTCTTCAAGCAAATGCAACAAACTAGTGTAAGGTCAGGACTCAGACCATGTCACCATTGTCATCATGCTCTCAACATGCACAGATCTCACAGCTCTGCAATAGGGTAAAGACATCCTCTCAACATGCACAGATCTCACAGCTCTGCAACAGGGTAAAGACAGTCATGAGTACATGATTAGAAATAGACTTGAATCTAATGTTTTCGTGGGGAATTTAGCCCTCTCAAATATAGCTAAAATTAAAAATATAGATCCATGGGGGGGATTTATGATTCTATCACTGTGAGAGAGGGGAAAATGAATTAAGCCCTCTCAAATATAGCTAAAATTGGGAGTCTGCCCCCATATTTTTGGTAATGGATGGGAAGAGCAGTTGAATCACCCACATTTTTCATTAATGGAGGCAGATAGCAGTTAGTTCGCCCCTGTATTTTCGGTAATGGAGGCCAAGACCAGTTGAATCGCCCACATTTTTCATTAGAATCATTAAATCCATAGCTCATAGAATCATTAAATCCACAACTCATAGAATCATTCAAATTCCATTCAAACTATAAAAAAATGTTTTATAATTCATAAAATAGGTATATATCATTCAAAAATTTCATATGCAAATTAAAAAATCTACTTAAAACAATTCCATTGAAGGAGCTAGAAATTGGGAATTGATGTAGAATTTCGGTAGACATTTCCCAAACACTATCAAGAATATTTTACCTTAAATTATCACACACATTTCAAGTATATTTATTAGAAATAATAATAAAAATAACACTCATGCATTTTTACAAACACTTCATGTGCCAAGTCTCCAAACTCTGCAAAACAATCCAATCAAAGAACTAGTTTTCAAATAAAAGGTAGAAGCATCAAAGAGAAGTGTCTTAAACCATTATGAGGATATTGTACCATAAAAATGCACATTATATAATGAACAGGGGCAAAAATACCATTTCTCTAGAGAAGGTTCCAAAGAATCATTTCTTCAAACAATTTGTGCCTAGAATCCCAAAAACTAGTTTCCAATTCCTTCACAAAATTTACTTGCATAAATAGATTGAATTCCATGAGAAATTTATTCCACAAATAGATCATTCATTTAATAAAAAATTTCATGTGTATCCATTAATAAATCAGGTCAAGTCCAAATAAATTAAATAAACATGAGATAAAACACTTATCTTTTCCAAATACGCAACCATAATCGACTGTGCCATGTTCCACCCAGTCGTAGACACAATGCAAGCCAAAAGTTACTTTGCAATGGTCACCCCTGATCTAGAACCATGATTCCACAAGCAAGAGCGCACTCAACCACAAATTCTCTCAAGAAATCAATCCAACCACGACCCAATGGCAAGTGTGGCCTCTACTTCCACTCCAGGGAAATTCCAGTGGCTCTAGGACAACAGTCCAACTACAACCTAATGGAGAGTAACACTACCAATCTGGGGAAATTCTAGTGGCTCTAGGACAAAATAAAATCCAAGGTAGTGGAAATCACCCCTGCTTCCAAAACAAGATATTGAAAGGAAATACCTAGCTTTGTCCAACCTCAAATCCAATGGCAGTGGACCTCACCCTTGCTTCCAATCCAAGATCTCCAGAGGCAATTCCAGGACATACACCAATGTCTCTAGAGTAACTCAGCTTTGGAATAGGCTCCACAAGGCTGCAATGACCAGCATGGATCTCATACCAAGAGTAGGAAAACCGAATGACAAGTGTCAAACACAGGCACAAGAGAAAAATCATGAACCAACACACAAGTGTGACTAGCCAACACGAGAAAATTGAATTCCTTAATGAACAATTAGAATTGGGAGAGAGAGGGACACAAGCATGAGATTTACATTCCCAGAATAGTAAACTAGAGTTATACATCAAGTGGCTACACCAAGAGACACATTAACCTAACTCAAGAGGGCGCACTAGGTGTGTGTGAGAGAAAGAGACTCTAACACTAATAAAAATTAATCCCAAAATAAATGAAACCAAGAAGTAACAACATGTGAGGGTACATCACCAAAATGGTCCATCAAGTCCACAATAAGGGTGTATAACATCAACATAGACACAAACACAAAGGTAACACTTTTCCCACAACCCCTTGATCGTAACATCATGTTTCCTCATACTCTCTTTTGTGACATCTATTGATCCGATTGTTTTAATAATAATAATGTGAAAATCATTGTCCCGAAACCTTTTACCATAATGTTACAACATCAAAACAATAATAACATGTCCAGGGGCTAAACTAGAGGGTATTACACTCCATTTGTGTACCACTTAAAGTGGGCATGTGGAAGCATCCATGTGTTCTCTCACCCCGTGAGGGCCATTCTTAATAGCTAAACCATAAGAAGACCACTTTGGAGTTATATGCACTTATGTCAAGGCTCCTTCAAGGCTTTTAGGACATTTTCATATGGGAAAATCCTTGTTACTTTTAGGGGATATCTTTTTGCTTTGTGTGGCTTCTTCACTTCAATTCATGGCTTCTTGACCTCTAGAGTCTAGGCTTCTTCTTGGTTGGATTTTGACATCAATGAAAACTTTGGTTAACACTAACCCCTAAATTCCTTAACCCTTATCGCCTAAACCCGCTAACCCCTAATCCCCTAATCCATAACCCCTTAACCCATAACCCCTTAACCCATAACCCCTTAATTGTTGATCCCTAATACGTTAAACCCAAAACCCATAACCCTTAACACCTAATCACTTAAATTGTAATGCCTCGTTTTGAATTTATCACCTAAACTATCATTATATATTTATATTTGCTTATTATTGTGGAACTTTGTCAGTTTGATGACACTGTGGACATATGGATTTATTATTTTGTGGAATTTATATATGTGTGTGTGATGTTAATATTATGAATGATGTTCATGTTTTGATTATGTATGTAGCATGAAAATTTAATATATGATGGGTACGTGGATGCCAAGTTAAAATTACATGTTGAATGGATGGATATGATACCAGGTGCATGGTACATAGAAAAATGATTTTCATTTTGTTAATTAGTAATGAGATATGTATACATGTCAATGATTGCACGATATTTCTCAATCTTGTGTTTGGAGACTAACCTACAGGTTAAAATAGCTAAGTGGTAGTTGGGTCCTACAAGGTGGAAGTACATCGGGGGCATGAATTCCAAAAGATAAATGGCATGCAAGTGATGCATTATTTTTTAGCATAAGTATTAGTTTATTATCATGATGTATGGGAATGTGCACGGTTTGAAGAAACTCAACCACCCAAATTGGTTATTCGATGACAAAACCTGAGTATAACAGTCATAACGTAGTCACTATGTGTATAACATAGTCATCGGTAATCATGCGTTACCCACCATTTATCCTCCGAAACCTGGAGTCATGGGAGGGTTGTGCTACGACATGCTTCCCAATGTGTGATATTGTAGGGACCCCCGTTTGTGGGGTCGTCCCTAAATATAATATGAAACATATAAACGTAATATAAAACAAATTCAAACATATCAAGAAAGAAAAACTAAAGTACATAAAAATAAATTTACCTTAAGAAAATACAAGTGGAACCTTATACCTGTCATTCATCGGTCGATCCCACCGTCGAAGGAGTAATCGTCGTCAACTGATCCTGGCTTGTATCTTTCCATCCGCTTCACCCGTTAAATCCCTCCATCAAATCTCGTTTAACCATAGGCGAAGCAACCGTTAGGTTCGCCCCTCAACCGTAGGCTTATGCTTTCAGTCACATAGCCACCCTCGAGCTTCGGGGTCGTAGAGCTCACACACAAAACTAGAGACTCAAAAGTGGGCTCCCCCCCACCAAAATCTCTTGCCAAACTACAATAGAAGCAAATCAATGGCTTAGACACATTATGATAACCATCCAGCCATAGGGTCCCTTTCCCTTTCCTCAAGCCTTCCTTAAATAGAAAATTCATTGTAACACATGTCGCTTCATGCAAAAATGCCTAATTTTTAATTATTCAAATGTAATTTAGCTCACCCAACCATGTGTCAATTTTATAAGAGAGTGCATCTACCTTCCTATATTTACTCAAGTCTGTCCCCCCTGATGTTCAATCTAGTTTCTATTTTTGTGGGTGCAAGTGGGGTTAACTAAATGCTCAAGTTTAATATACCATTTGCTCTTAAAACAATATTCTCTATTATTTGAAGTATAAAAATATATTTCATGTGCAAATGGCTTAAATGCAATTTATATGTTTAATGCATAATGTTCATCAATTGTTTTCATCTAGGGTCTAGGTACCACATCGTTGGGTCCATCCATCCCTCATTTTCCTTTTGTCAACTGCACCATCGGTTCCATTCATCCATCATTTTCGTTTACCGTCAAGGTACCATGTCATTGATCCCTTTCGTCTATCATTTTCGTTTATCAATAACGTACCACATCGTTGGGTCCTTCTGTCGATATTTCTTCGTTGCATCTGATTTGGGGGAACTTCATGTAGGGATTTAAGATCCGTTACCTTCAATCCTCCATCTACACTCTATTGGAGACTAATGGCGTTGAGGAGTAAGTTCGTTCTTACTGCACGCCACCAAAATAGTACGTGACCAACTCCATCATGGTCCACTTCGCACGACTTCATGCATCCTCGAGTAAGCGGCTAAGGGATTTTGAACTCGACCGTGGATTTTTGTAGGAAGTCGACACCGTCGTCATTCTTCTGTGTGTGATTTATTCGTACTCTACGACCGCTTTATTTCCTTTGCGAGTCCGTTGGTGAACTGTTTCACCTGTCGCTACACACATGCTCGAAAGCACACATTAATAGCTCTGTTCTTATTCATCATAAGCTATTTCATAATCTGCTAGTTGTTAAGCATCATAATTTATCCATAATCATCGTAATTCATTCCATAAACTGCTAATCGTCAAGCCAACATGCATTTCTTTCACTCACATCATATATTTCCTAACATAACTAACCGTTAAGAAACATATTCATGTATACACATAATATATTCCATAAATCAACTAATCATTAAGCAAGCATACATTTATTCATCAATTCTAGATAAAGTATCCAATTCTACAAATTGCCATTTAATCCATTTTTTTCATTCATCAATTTTTTCGTCATGCACATCTTCAGTTTTTCCTCAATCGTTAAGACATATCAAGACTCAAAAGACCACTTTATCAAAGTTTGTTCAACCGGGTCACTCGACAGGTGCCTTTAAAGTCCACAGTCATTCTAGGGGCATTACAGATATAATGACTAGTGGGTTCCTGCTGGGGAAGCTTAGTTGTAGTAGTCGACACTTTCGCTTATGGGTTCTAACTCAAGTTAGGTCATGTAGTTGAGGCTCCTAGGTAGTCTAAGAGAGGAAGGATAGGATGTGGAAGTTAGTTGTGAATTAGGTAGAAGGAAGTAGGTAGATATGAATGCCATTGAAGTTAGGGATAAAAACTTAATTAATTGTGTTTGTGTTGAAAACCTTTGTTTGATTCTTATGTCGTAACTTAGTACTTTATGTTATTTTCATAATTTATTATGATTTAAGTTAGTATTTTGTTAGGCATTGCAAATTTTGGTTTAAGTCTGCATTCGTAGGTAATAACTTGTGTGATTATGTGTTGTGTGAGATTGAGTACTACTAGTACCTACACGAAATATGTAAGCAGTAGCTATGCTTACATAACTTGTCTATATATGATTGTATGAATTAACTATTAAACTATTTGATCTAGGCATTGATGCATTGCGATTGTGAATAATTACATCATAATTAGTTGGGGATTAATTATTACTTATTTTGATTATCAAATTGATGCATTTACATAAGGTTAATTAATGAATGGCTAAGTAATTATGCTAGGGGTTTGATAGCAATAGACCTAAATAAACATTAATGATGTTACTTAGTGTTAATAAGACTCTTATTAACTTGTCGATAAGTGTTAAATAAGTATTAATGGTATTAATTAAGTTTACTTGTAACTAAGGTTTGAATGTTAAATGTGGTAATAGTTCCATGGATGACCATTTAAGTTTAAAAGAGTATTAATTAGTTAATAAATAAATATTATTTAGGAATAATTATAATTAAGGCTCAATTATTAAATGTGGTAAATAGTTTTGTCACTGACTATTTAAGTTTAAAAGAGTATTAATTTGTTAATAAATAAATATTATTTAGGATTAATTATAATTAAGGTTCAATTATTAAATGAGGTAAACAGTTTTGTGACTCATCATTGAAGTTTAAAAGAGTATTAAATAGTTAATAAATAAATAATATTTGAGCCTTAATTATAATTATGGTTTGACGTTGAAATATGGTAATGGTAAAATGCAGGACATTTTATTATTTTATTATTATCATTTTGAAAAGAGATTAATGTGAAATTACAATATTAAATAAGTATATTGTTGAAAAATGGTAATTTATGTCGAAAAGGAATGGTGGTGTAACTTTATTTCAATAAAAAAATTTACTTGTAAATAACCACTCGGATCCAGGTTGTTGAAAAGTAAATGGACCCTAACATAGTAGATAAGTAAGGTGGTTGTGAATTTAATAAAGGGATAAGGTAGTAAAGACTCGGTAGGGAGTCGGTGGAGAAGAGAATATAGGAAGGAAGATGGGGGATGATGAAAGGGGAGGATATTTTTTGGAAAAATAATAGAGGAGGTTTGTTTTTCATTAATTTGGGGGAAAAACATTGCACTGATTGGACTGGTTGTACTTGGGTTTTTGGATTGGGGGTTCAAGAAACATATTTTCTTGGAGCTAGGAAGTTAGGGAGGCTTTCTTAGTTAGAAGGGTGGAAAAACCTGTTTGGGTAGTTGAGTTTTCTGGTAATGGGAGCTTGTAGGGACAATCTGGTTGTGGGATCTTGTAGTAGCTTGTAGGGACAAACTGGTGTACCTTGGTACCTTATGGGTATTTTGATTTGTTACTTCAATTTTATATTTAGAAAGTTAAATTATGTACATGTTGTAAGAAACAATTCTGAGAAAATTTTATTGTACATTCTTCCAACTACTTGTTGATGTATATGTAACTTCGGAATGTATTTCACATATATGTATATTGTATTCCTATAGAGATGTTATTATTCCTATATACGGAAGTGGTTGTATTCCTATAGAGATGTTATTATTCCTCTATACAGAAGTGTCGTCATTTATATTGTAAGTGTCGTAACTTATACTTGATGGGTTATTAGACCACCTTGTTGGGGTCGACCCTGTATAAGTCATGTGGGTCAAAGGGTTATTAGACCACCCTATTGGGGGTCGGCCATGTGGGTCAAAGGGTTATTAGACCACTCTAGTGGGGGTCGTTCCAGTCAGCATTATGTTAAGTGGTTAAGTTGAGGCCGACCTAGTTGAGTAAAGGTCAAGTCAAGTTAGTGTATAAATAGAGAGTGTGTCTCTCTCATTTTACACATATTATTCTCTCACTCACACTTGGGAGAGTGGCGCACTTGTGGAGGAGGAGGATCTGTTGCTAGGAGAAGACTATCTCTTGTATTCTGGTTGTATCATTGCTCTATCTATCTCTGAGGAAGTTATTGGGGTTTTTCACCTTTATGGTTTTCCCCAAGTAAACTCTGTGTCTCTTGTGTGCTTGCATTATTGTGTCCATGATTGAGATGATGTAGATTTGCTATACATGTTGTTCTCTTAGTTAAGATCCTAGATTAGATTGAAGTAAATTCTAAAAATTTAACATGGAATCAGAGCTAGCCTGAAAGAAGGCATGATATGGCATGTATGACACTTGTTGCACTTACGATGCTAGGGCTTGATATAGAAAAAACCAGTCATCGTAGTACTTTCGCTATAAATCCATTTTGGCGAAGTTTTCGGATCTGAAAATTTTATAGGTCGAATATCAGATCCCCATGTACCTTGTGTCCAAAGGAAAACCTCTAATTAGTTGTACTTTGTGATTTATGATATGTACAATATAGGGTTTCTGCCTCTTCTAGATCTGAGTCAAAATCAGGTTACCTTGGGAAAAAGGTCATAACTTGGGCTAGGAAGCTCCAAATGAAATTTCGTAAAACGTGATAGGTAGTACACAGACTGTACTATCTCAAGAAAATTTTTCAAAGGCTGAAGTTGAACCAGTGACACGTGGAACTCTATACAAGTTCGCTCTCCTGTATTATCCCATAAACAGGTCATGTTGCGACACTTGGAATAACTCTCTCTCAGAGAATCCAATTGAGGTCAGACCTATTGAGATGGAAAGACAACAGGTCCGGCTATTTCAGCAAAATTTTTCAGAGGCAGAAGTTGAACCAGTGACACATGGCATGCCGTACAAGTTCGCACTTCTGTATTATCCCATAAACAGGTCACGTTGCGACACTTGGCATAACTCTCTCTCAGAGAATCCAATTGAGGTCAGACCTATTGAGATGGAAAGATAACAGGTCAGGCTATCTCAGGAAAAATTTTCAGACCCCGTGGATCAAAAAGTTCGGATTTACACCAGAAACAATCAGGTACATATTTCTATCAAAGCAGAATTATTTTTGAGCACCTTCATTCATGGCTTCCGGAATTTAGGGTTTCGGAGAAAGTTGGAATTTTTGTAATCGGAGACCACGGCTGGATGCTACCCATCAAAATAAAAATTTAGAGACCAAGATCAGAATTTTTTGTTGGGAAGAAGGTCGGGCTTGATCAAACCCCAGTTCGGGACTTTGATCGGAAAGATGGAAAATTAGGGCTTCTGCAAAAATTGGAATTTTGGAAATCTATGACCACGGATGGAAGCTCCTCAGAAAAATAGAAGCTTAGAGATTTGGATCAAACCTTTTGATTGGGTAGAAGAGTGGGCTTCATCAAACCCTAGTTCGAGGTCACGTCTAGTGAGTCCAAAAATTTCAGAGGCAAAATTGAGGAGTGAAACTTTGCAGTTTTCAAATTCTGAATATACCAGCTTGATCAGCTCATCAAGGTGCATATTTCTATCCTTTCGGAAGTTTGAAATTCAAAGTTTGAATTTTTGGGGTTTCTCTGACAAACGCTAATCCAGCTCCAGGTCCAGTTCTTGCAAATCAAGTGGATTGGGTTAATTCTAGAAGAAGATGGATTGGTCACCTGCATAAGTGAAGAAGTTTCTGTTTCAGAGGGAGATGAGGCTAAGGCCTTCCATAAGAAGATTACAAGCAATCTTGATAGGTATGGCTTACAGGTATGTTTTGAATTCTGTTCATAGTTAAGTTTATGATATGTTTGTCTTTATATCATTACAGTACAATCTTGATTAATTGCTAGACTTGTCATATTACCTTAATAGAAGATATTCATTGATTAAGGTTTTGACACTTATGATTGTACTAATGCATTGTGATGTTGTATGAGGTTTATGTTGTTCACTAACATGAAAGGTACACCAAGAAAGACAAATCATGTTCTAGTTCAAGAACATATGATCATGATGACATGAAGACAAAGATTCATCCATTGTCATGGATCACTTATAAAATCTACTTATGAGGTATGTATAACTTGGTTCTATAATGGATAACTTATGAGACATGCAGGTTACTAGCACAAGTCATTGAAGAGAACCATAAGACATTATGCGGGTATGTTAGACATAACTAGCTAGCATGCTAATCCAGGTATGTTTTTCCTATATCAATCTAGAATCCTACCTTGTGTTAGGATCTTATACTGTTGTGTGTTGATAATGATTATTCATGAAGTCATAGGTTTGAATAGTCATGGTTGTATGCATATTATGTTTCTTACCATAATTGATGATATGACTAACCAGAAGAATCATGAAGGTATAGGTTTGAGTAATCACAGGTTTTATGCATATTATATCTCTTATCTTGATTAATGATTTAACTAACCAGAAGAGTCCTATGATCAAATAAGAATATGCATGAGTAAAAGAAGACTTCCCTGAAACCTTGAATACTAATGTTTATTATCTGTGTTTGAAATGATCCTGACTATACATGCTTTAGATTATTGTGTTTTGATAATATTAAGATTATACTAACGAATTTTTGATTATGTATGAGACCTAGAGGATAACACAATGATGATACTAACAAGCATGCATAGGGATCGAGAATGAATATAAGTTCAAGGACAGGTAATCCAGGAAGCAAAGATCAAGAGGGAGCACACTCCAGTAGTTTCTGCAAGGATGCAGATATTCAGAGGGAGTTGACCACTTCTCACAATCCACATCAGAATGGAGTTGCAGAAAAGAAGCAAAGACTGAGAGGGAGTCAACCCAACAATCAAACAAAGATAAGTATTTGAATTGTCATTTCTTACATAGTTGTTTGTTTAAATAATGTTATTCAATGATGTATATGCTTATGTTCCTAGAATTAGGTTGTGTATTATGCATATTAGAATAGTTGCATTGATGAACAATATACTACTTTTGTATGTGGATAACCTATTTGTTACAGGTGAAGATAGATTGATTGCCAACACGCAGCGGAAGCTTGCTGCCAAGTTCGAGATGAAGAACTTGGGGATGATGCACTATTTGTTTTTGGCATGGAGGTGTGGCAGAGTGCAGATGGAATCTTCCTTGGAAAAGGGAAGTATGCAGTAGAGATCCTGAAGAGGTTCGGGATGATGGATTGCAAGGCCATGGCCACACCTATGGCATCGAATATGAAGCTTCTTTGGGATGATTCATCTGAGCCGGTTGATGTCTCTATGTATCGTTAGATGATTGGGTCCTTGATGTACCTGATGAACACAAGGCCAGATATTTGCTTTGCGGTGAACACATTGAGCCAGTTCCTGACGGATCGGAGGAGTGTTCACCTGGTTGCTGTAAAGCATGTTCTGAGGTACGTGAAGGGTATAGTGTATTATGGGCTCAAGTATGAAGCGAAACAAAAGTTTAACCTGCAGGGTTATGTTGATTCAGATTGGGCAGGTAGTGTTACAGATAGGAAGAGCACATCTGGGTGCTGCTTCAGTATGGGATTAGGTGTTTGATCTCTTGGTTTAGCAAGAATCAATCCTACGTAGCACTGAGTACAGCTGAGGCAGAGTATGTTGCAGCCTGTTCAGCTAGTTGTGAGGCAGTATGGCTTCAGAAGCTACTGTCATAGTTATTTGATCTCCCGCTAGAGACTACTGGTATCTTTTGTGACAACCAGAGTTGTGTGAAGCTGTCTGAGAACCCGGTATTCCACGACAGGTCGAAACACATAGAGATCAAATACCACTATATCAGGGATATGGTGTAGAGAGGAGTAATGAAGCTCCTGTATGTTGCGATGAATCAGCAGATTGCAGATGTGCTGACGAAGCCACTAGCTAGAGTGAAGTTCGAGTACTTCAGAGAGAGGCTTGGTGTTCTTCAGATCAACGAAACTTCGAGGAAGAAGTGATGAAGATATTTGCTGAAGCCATTCCAAGCATGTTGGAATGAGGATCCTTCACATGGCTTTGGATGTAAGCATTGGATGATGAGCATCAGGATGATGTTCTAGATTCTGCTCTGTATGATCAGTTGGATCATTTACATTTATGTATGTATGCATCATGTTAGATGCTGGATATGATCAGTTGGATCATTTACATTTATGTATGTACGCATCATGTTGGATGCTTAGACCATGTATCTATATATGTATCAGGTATGATCAGGTAGATCATGTATGTTGATGGATACATTGTGTGAATAATGTATCTATGTATGTATCAGGTAGATACATTGTATATGATGATATGTATCAGGTAGATACTTAGTATGCATCAGGTGGATGCATTGTATGATCAGGATGGTCGTGGATGACGAGCTTCTCCAGATAACATGCATCAGGATGATGATCAGGATGATCATGTGTACATCAGGATGATGTATGGTGAGTATCAGGATGATACTTTGTGGTCGTGGATCAGGTTGTGCAGATGAGCATGTCTAGGAGATCCTATAGGTCGAAGTTGTGTACCCGTAACAGCCTGGGATGCTCTTTCGAGACATTGCTCTGGGAGGACATGTAATTTGTGCCCTGGGAGATCTTCAGGTCAGAGTTGTGTACCCATAACATCCTGAGATGCTCTTGCGAGGTTTTGTCCTATGGCATGTAATTTGCTCCTGGGATATTTGGACAGGATGAAAAAGGCCTCAGATGCTTCAGCTAGGTTTTGCCATGACCACTTGTAATTTGCTCCTGGAAGATTTGGACAAGATGAAAAAGGCCTGAGATGCTTCAGCCAGGTTTTGTGGTGGACCACATGTAATGTGCTCCTGGGAGATCCGACAGGTAGAGCTGTGTGTTCGTAACAGCTTGGGATGCTTCAGCCAGGTTTTGTGGTGAGATCACATGTAATGTGCTCCTAGGAGATCCGACAGGTAGAGCTGTGTGCTCGTAACAGCCTAGGATGCTTCAGCCAGGTTTTGTGATGGGTCACATGTAATGTGCTCTTGGGAGATCCGACAGGTAGAGCTGTGTGCTCGTAATAGCCTGGGATGTTGCAGCCAGGTTTTGTGACACACGTAATAAGTCCTAAGGATTCCACAGTATGGCCAGTGATGACTAAGACCTGCAGGTGGTGGGCCTACATCCAGTATGAAAAAGGACTGGCTCTGTAGAACTTCCTATGATGAGTAGATTCAGAGATTGATTGAGATAGCAGCAGCAGTGACGATGATCCAGAGAAGATGACTTGTGCTAGAAGACCTGTGTCGAGAAATACCTTCCTAGTTAAGAGGGAGTGTTGATGTATATGTAACTTCGGAATGTATTTCACATATATGTATATTGTATTCCTATAGAGATGTTATTATTCCTCTATATGGAAGTGGTTGTATTCCTATAGAGATGTTATTATTCCTCTATACGGAAGTGTCGTCATTTATATTGTAAGTGTCGTAACTTATACTTGATGGGTTATTAGACCACCTTGTTGGGGTCGACCCTGTATAAGTCATGTGGGTCAAAGGGTTATTAGACCACCCTATTGGGGGTCGGTCATGTGGTTCAAAGGGTTATTAGACCACCCTAGTGGGGGTCGGCCCAGTCAGCATTATGTTAAGTGGTTAAGTTGAGGCCGACCTAGTTGAGTCAAGGTCAAGTCAAGTTAGTGTATAAATAGAGAGTGTGTCTCTTTCATTTTACACATTCTATTCTCTCACTCACACTTGGGAGAGTGGCGCACTTGTGGAGGAGGAGGCTCTGCTGCTAGGAGAAGACTATCTCTTGTATTCTGGTTGTATCATTTGTCTATCTATCTCTGAGGAAGTTATTGGGGTTTTTCACCTTTATGGTTTTCCCCAAGTAAACTCTGTGTCTCTTGTGTGCTTGCATTATTGTGTCCATGATTGATATGCTGTAGATTTGCTATACATGTTGTTCTCTCAGTTAAGATCCTAGATCAGATTGAAGGGATCTTGTAGTAGCTTGTAGGGACAAACTGGTGTACCTTGGTACCTTATAGGTATTTTGATTTGTTAATTCAATTTTATATTTAGAAAGTTAAATTATGTACATGTTGTAAGAAACAATTCTGAGAAAATTTTATTGTTCATTCTTCCAACTACTATCTTACAACTCTTACCTTACTTGCTCAAAAGAATTAGAACTTTGTTTATTTGCACCTACACTTAAAAATAGTAACATAGTAGATATGCAAAGAAGCAAGTTAGAGTATATTCAAATTGATCCATACCTACACAAAATTTCATAGAAATACTAAATAGAATAGAGATAACTTAATGGAAGTGAAGACATGAAAAAATGCTAAGTTGTTATCAATAATATGAATTAAGGACCTGGATAGGTCCTTACATAAACAATAATCCCCTAATCCCCTAACCTCTAAATCCCCTAATCCATAAAACCCCTTCCCCTAAGTTGAAAAACCCTAAATCCATTAACCCATAAACCCTCTAAAATCTAACCCCTAAGCCCTTAACCTGTAATCCCTAACTTGTTAACCTTTAAACATCCTATCCCCAACAAACCTAAGCCCTAATCCATTGAACCTTAATCACTTATCCCCTAATCCCTAATCCATAAGTAACCTCTAAATCCCCTAATCCCTAAATCCTTTGTCCCCTTCACCCCCAATACCTTAACCCCTAATCCAGATTCCTTTATCCATCTAACCCTTAAACCCACTAACTCCTAATTCATTAAATCACATCCCCTTAACCCATGAACCCTCAACCCCTCAACCGTAATAACTTAACCCTCTAACCCATAAATCCCCTAAATCCTATTCTCTTAATACCCTAACCCTAAATGCATCAACCCCTAAATCCTTAACCCTTATCACCTGAACCCCCTAACCTATAATCCCCTTAAACCTACCCCTTAAGCACTAATCCTTATTACCTTAACCCCTAAACCCCTAAACCCTTCAATATTAACACCTAACCCATTAAAACATAACCTTGTAATTGCCAAACCCCTAAATCCCTTAATCCATCAACCCCCTACCACTACCCATAAACCCCTAACCCCTAATCCCTTAACTCGTAATCCCGAACCCCTTAATATTTAAACCCCCTAACACATAAGCCCTTGAATGTTCATCCATTAACCCCCTAACTCTTAATTCCTTAAACTGTAACCCTTAACCCCTAACCCCTAAACCCCTAAACCCCTAAACCCCTAAGAACTTTACACTCTAACCCATAAATCCCTTAAGCCCTATTATCTTAACTTCCTAATCCTAAATGCCTCAACCCCTAAGTCCTTAAGCCTTATCATTTGAACCCCCTAATACCTAATACCATAATCCATAACCCCTTAACCCATGACTCCTTAAGCGCTAATCCTAAATCTCTTAACCCTTTGAAATCTAAAACCTTAACCTTTAACATGTAACCCCTTAAAAAATAACCCCCTAAACCCCTAACCCCTAAATCCCCTTATCCATAAACCCTTTACTTGCAACCCCTAAATCCCTAAATCGCCTAACCCCTAAACCCGCTAACCCCTAACCCTTAATCCCTTAACTTGTAATCCCTAAGTCATTAACCCCTTAACCCCTAAACGATTAACCATTAACACCTAGCCCCTTAAACCATAACTTCCTAATTCTCTTACCGCCAAATCCCCTAATCCATAAACCCCCTACACCTAAACCTTAAACCCTTAAACCCTAAAACCCTAAATCCCTTAACCCCTAACCCCTAAGCCCTTAACCCATAATCCTTAATCTAATATCCTTTAAACACCCTAACCATTAAGTCACTAAGCCTTAAGGCCTTTAACTTTAATCCCTAAACCCCTAATCCCTAATCGCTACTTAGCCCCTAAATCCCCTAATCCCTAAATCCTTTATCCCCTTAACCCTCATGACCTTAATAACTTAACCCCTAGTTATTTATCCCCCTAAACATTAAATTTCCTAACTCCTAATTCATTAAACCCTAAACCCTTAAACCCTATCCTCTAAACCCCTTGGTACCTTCCAACCCATAAATCCCCTAAATAATATTCTCTTATCTCCCTAACCCTAAATGCCTCAACACCTAAGTCCTCAACCCTTATCCCCTAACCCATAATCGATAAACCATTAAACCCTAACCCCTTAACTGCTAATACCTAAGACCTTAACCCCTAAAACCCTAAACCCTTAACCCTTAAAACCTAACCCCATAATACCATAACCCCTAAATCCCCTAATACATAAACCCCCTACACCTAATATGTTAACCCCTAAAACCCCTAGCCCCTAACCCCTCAACCGTTAACTCATAGTGCCTAATCGGTTAACCTTTACATTCCCAAACCTCGAATCCCCTAAGCCATAAGCCATTGACCCTTAATCCCTTATCCCCTAATCCCTAATCCCTAACTAACCCTTAAATCCCCTAAAACCTAAATCCTTTATCCCCTTAACTTCCAAGACATTAACACATTGACCCTTTAACCCCTTAACCCATATTCCTTTATCCACCTAACCCTTAGAATCCCTAACTCATAATTCCTTAAATTGTAACATATCATCCTCTAACCCCTAAACCTATAAGAACTTAACCATTTAAACCATAAATCCCCTAAACCATATTCACTTAACTCCTTAACCCTAAATGCCTCAACCCCTATGTCCTTAACCCTTATCCCCTAAACACCCTAATCCCCTAATCAATAATCCCTTAACCCCTAACCCCTTAATCATTAATCCCTAAGCCCTAAAATCCTAAACGCTTAACCCTTAACATCTATCCCCTTAAACCATAACCCTCTAAATCCTTAACCCCTAAATCCCATTGTTCATGAACACCCTACCCCTAATCCCTAACTCCCTAAATCCCTTATCCCCTAACACTTCTAACCCCTAACCCATAAGCCCTTAGACTGTAATCCCTAATCCATTGACGTTTAAACCCCTTAACCAATAAGTGTTTGACCCTTAATCACTTAATCCCTTTACCCATAATCCCTTAACACCTAATCCCTAAATCCCTTATCCCTTTAACCCCCATGAACTTAACACTTTAACCCCTTAACCCCTAATCCTTTATTCCCCTAGCCCTTAAACTAACTAACTCCTAATTGATTAAACCCTTACCCCTTACCCCTGACCCCTAAAGCCCTAAGAACTTAACCATCTAACCCCTAATATCTTAACCACATAACCCCTAATTCCTTAACCCTTATCCCTAAACCCCCTAACCCTTAATCTCCTAATACCTAACCCCTTATCCCCTAACCCCTTAACTACTAATCCTTAAGCTCGTAACCCCTAAACCCCTAAACACTTAACCCTTAACACCTAACCCCCTAATCCTCTAACCCCTAAATACCCTAATCCATAAACCCCTACCGCTATAAATCCCTTAACCCCTAAACCCCCTACCCCTAACTGCTAATCCCTTAACCCATAATCCCTAATAATTTAACCTTTAAGTGTTGTAACCCCTAAGCCCGTAATCCCTAAGACCTTGATCCTTAACCCATTAACCTCTAATCCCTTATCCCCGACTAACCCCACAATCTGATAATCCCTAAAACTCCTATCCCCTTAATCACCAAGAACATAACACCTTAACCCCTTAATCCCTTAACCCCTAATGCTTTATCCCCTTCACCCTTAAACCCCCTAACTCCTAATTCATTAAACCTTAACTCCTTAACTCCTGGCCCCTAAGCCCTTAAGTACTTAACCCTCTAACCCATCAATCCCTTAACCCCAAATCTCCTAACCCCCTAACACCTAAATGCATTAACCCATGAGTCATTAACCCTTATCCCTTGAACCCCCTAACCCTGAATCCCCTAATCCATAACCCATGAACCCCTAACCCCTTGACTGTTAATCCATAATCCATCAATCCCTAAACCCCTAGACCCTTATCCCTTATCACCTAACCCCCTAATCCGCTAACCCCTAAATCCCCTAGTTCATAAACCCTCTACCCGTTTAAGCCCTAAACCCCCTAACCCCTAACCCCTAAGCTCTTAATCAGTAATCCCTGATCAATTAACCTTTAATTTCCCTAACCCCTAAGCCCCTAATCCCTAATCCATTGACCCTTAATATCTAAACCCCTAATCCCTAATCCCTGATTAACTCCTAAATTCCCTAATCCCTAAATCCCATATATTCATAAGCCCCATGACCTTAACACCTTAACCCCTTAACCCCTAATCATTTATTTCACTAACCCTTAAACCCTCTAACTCCTAATTCATTAAATCCTAACCCCTTAACCCTTGGACCCCAAACCCCTAAGCACTTAACCCTCTAACCCATAAATCCCCTAAACCTTATTATCTTAACTCCCTAACCCTAAATGCCTCAAGCCCTAAGTCCTTAAACATTATCCCTTGAAGCCCCTAACCCCTTCACTGTTAATCCCTAATCCCTTGACCCCTAAACCCTTAACCCTTAATACCTAACCCTTTAAACCATAACCCCCTAATCCCCTAATCCATCAACCTCCACCCTTAATCCATAAACCTAGAAATCCCTTAACCTCTAAATCCTTTAACCCCTAACCCTTAATCCTGTAATCCCTAATCCATTAACCTTTAAACACCCTAAACCCTAAGCCTTAATCTGTTGACCCTTAATCCCTTAACCCCTAATATGTAATCGCTTAACCCCTAAATCCCCTAATCCCTAAAGCCTCTATCCCCTTAATCCCCAAGAAGTTAATCCCTTAACCCCTTAACCCATATTCCTTCATCCCCCTAACCCTCAAACCCCCTAACACCAAATTCCTTAAACTATAACCTCTTAACCCCTAACCCTTAAACCCCTAAGCGCTTAACCCTCTAACCATAAGTCCACTAAACCCTATTTTCTTAACCCCTTGACCCTAAATGTCTCAACCCATAAGTCCTTAACCCTTGTCCCTTGAACCCCGTAACCCCGTAACCCCTAATCCCTAACCCTTAACCCCTCAACACCTATCCCCTTAACCGCTAATATGATAATCCCTTAACCCTTCAACCCCTAAACCCCTAAACCTTTTAACCCATTACCTGTTAAAACATAACCCCCTAAGTCCTAAGCCCTAAAGCCCCTAATCCACAAACACCCGACTCCTAAGCCCTGAAACCCTAAATCCCTTAACCCACTAACCCCCTAATCCCTACGCCCTTAACCCATAATCCCTTAAACCCATAACCCCTAAACCTTAAGCCATTATCTTCATCATCATCGTCGTGGTCATCAATTCCATTGCCATCATCATCACCATCATCATTGTCAATGTCATCATCATCATCATTGTCATCTGCATTGTCATTATCATTGTCACCATCCTTATCTTTATCCTCATTTTCATCATCGATGCAATCGTCAATGTCATATAAGCACATCATCATCTCATCATAAACTCTACACTAGTCATCATGGCCATTGTCTTCGTTGTCACCGTCATCAACATCACTGCTATGTTTGGCATTATCGTCATCATCCTCATCACCATCGTCGTTGTCATCATCATCATTGATATATAGGAAGCTAAAGTAGAAGCTACAGTAGGTTTTAAATTGGAAGCTAAAAATGACTAAATTAGAAGCTACATAGGAAGCTCAAATATAAGCTAATAAGGGAGAGAAAAAGGAAGTAGAAAAGGAAGCTAAACTGGAAGCTAGACACAAAGCTATACTAGAAGCTACAAAAGATCCTACATTGGATTTCTGCATTGTCAATGTAGTAAACACATCAGATTTTTGTCTAATGCAGTAAAGCCGAGTTTTCCTAGTTGCATCATCAATAAATGTAGCATAATAATGAGAGCCACCAAGAGATTGTACCTGAGCCGGTCCCCATACATCTGTATGCACTAGCTCTAACTTTTCATTCTTCTTATGTTTCCCAACCTTGAGAAATATGACTCTCTTCTGTTTTCCATAAACATAGTTCTCACAGAATTCCAAACTTACCTGCTTCAAATCTGGTAGCAACTTCCTTGAGTGGAGAATCTGCATCCCCTTCTCACTCATGTGGCCAAGCCTATGATGCCACAATGATGTATATGTTCCTGTGGAAGCTAAAGAGATAGAATGGTCAGTATTACGAGGACATAAATACAATGTACCTACCCTGTCTCCTTTTGCTATCACCATTGATCCTTTAGTGATCTTCCACCACTTTTATCCGAACGTAGATAAACAGCCGCCATCTCCCAACTGCCTTGTTGAGATCAGATTTCTTTTCATAGCAGGAATGTGCCTAACATCTTTCAACACCCAATCAGTTCCATTCTTAAATTTTATCCATACCTTACCCATTCCAACAATTTTACATGGCTCATCATCACCCAATAAAACATGTCCAAAATCGCCTGGAACATAATCATGAAAATATTTCAGAAATCTGATGTGTTTACTACTTTTAGGAAATATTTTCATGATTATGTTCCAGGTGATTTTGGACATGTTTTATTGGGTGATGATGAGCCATGTAAAATTGTTGGAATGGGTAAGGTATGGATAAAATTTAAGAATGGAACTGATTGGCTATTGAAAGATGTTAGGCACATTCCTGCTATGAAAAGAAATCTGATCTCAACAAGGCAGTTGGGAGATGGCGGCTGTTTATCTACGTTCGGATAAAAGTGGTGGAAGATCACTAAAGGATCAATGGTGATAGCAAAAGGAGACAGGGTAGGTACGTTGTATTTATGTCCTCATAATACTGACCATTCTATCTCTTTAGCTTCCACAGGAACATATACATCATTGTGGCATCATAGGCTTGGCCACATGAGTGAGAAGGGGATGCAGATTCTCCACTCAAGGAAGTTGCTACCAGATTTGAAGCAGGTAAGATTGGAATTCTGTGAGAACTATGTTTATGGAAAACAGAAGAGAGTCATATTTCTCAGGTTTGGGAAACATAAGAAGAATGAAAAGTTAGAGCTAGTGCATACAGATGTATGGGGACCGGCTCAGGTACAATCTCTTGGTGGCTCTCATTATTATGTTACATTTATTGATGATGCAACTAGGAAAACTCGGGTTTATTGCATTAGACAGAAATCTGATGTGTTTACTACCATCATCATTGTCAATGTCATCATCATCATCATCATTGTCATTATCATTGTCACCATCCTCATCCTTATCCTCATTTTCATCATCGATGCAATCGTCAATGTCATATAAGCACATCATCATCTCATCATAAACTCTACACTAGTCATCATGGCCATTGTCTTCGTTGTCACTGTCATCAACATCACCGCTATGTTTGGCATTATCGTCTTCATCCTCATCACCATCGTCGTTGTCATCATCGTCATTGATATATAGGAAGCTAAAGTAGAAGCTACAGTAGGTTTTAAATTGGAAGCTAAAAATGACTAAATTAGAAGCTACATAGGAAGCTCAAATATAAGCTAATAAGGGAGAGAAAAAGGAAGTAGAAAAGGAAGCTAAACTGGAAGCTAGACACGAAGCTATACTGGAAGCTACAAAAGATCCTACATTAGAGAATTCGAAACCAAAGCCGCCATTGTAATTGATTGAATGAGCTTGGAAGCAGCAAGCGGATTATAATGAGTGCTCATCCACGCGGATAACCTTGGGTGGGCTTCACACCGTACCATCCATGGGCATTAGGTCAAATAAATATTCTTCCACTAAAGTTTATTTTTATTAATAAAGATAAATTAAAGTTGACATATTAAGATAATTAATTGGACTGCCTTAGAATAGTTATATATTAAGATTTTTATATAGAATATGCTTCCACTCAAGTTTATTTGCATTTAATAATAAAAAGTTAAATTAACTTATTCATATAATTAATTGGACTATCTCAAATAAAGATATATTAAGATTTTTTATATAGAATATTTTTCCACTAAAGTTTACTTTCATTTAATATGAGAAAGTTAGCATATAATTAATTGGACCGTCTCAAAATAAAGGTATATTATTAAGAATTATATATATTGATAATAAGAGAAAGTTAATGGATTGTCTCGTAATAAATATATGTTAGCTTTTTAAGATAATGAAATTAGTTACATCTATAGGTGTTTATGTCTTAGAATTTGGGGTGGACTAGGTCTATGCTTTTCTAAGATTGTATAAGGATGAGATAACTGTACGGTCGAGGTTGATTTTATAGTTTATAAAAAAAAGAATATAAAAAATAACTGGTAGCTATGTATGGATAACTAGTAAATGATGAATATCTCATTGTCCATGCATAGATAACACATAAAAACTATGCTAGTCTTCGAAGGCTCTTTGATCACTTTTTTATTCAAGATATTGAAGATATTGGGTTGGCAAATTCATTAACCATAAAAACTATGCTAGTCTTCGAAGGCTCTTTGATCTTAATTCAACATTTAAATAACAACTCTCATCTTTAAAAGATGACAACCTTGTGAGCATAATCACAAACAAGCATAAGAACATAAATGCAAATGCTTGAGAAGGTTCATTTCTTCTATATCTTAAGAGCATTAAAGCATGAAGTGGATAGATTACCAAATCAAGCCTCAAGGTTTAAGCAAGGAATTAATTTTTTAAAGCATGAAGTGGATAGATTACCAAATCAAGCCTCAAGGTTTAAGAAAGGAATTATTTTAAAAAAAAAGGAGTTCAATTTCAACCCAATCCCCTAAGTTCATAATCCACTTTTATATTAGTTGCATGCTAAGGCGACATAACAATGACATTGATCTCACATCTAGAGAAGGGACAATGCATTAAGCACAACCCTGACTCCACACATGCATCTAATCCATCATTTTTAGAGTATTGAAGCCATGGGTTTTCGATGGGATGGCGAATATGGGATATATATGGCACAAGAGGACGCATTCAATTGTCTTGTTGTAGGGAGGGAAGGATTGAACCTTCTAAATATTGTGTGGCTCTAGTTTGCTTATGCGTTAAGTTTAATAACAACAGGAATGGTCTTGAGCCCTGTGCAAATTCAATATTTCAATATTTTGGACAAACCCTTAAATCTAGTTGTTTTCTCAGAAATTGTCTATAGTCTTAGCTTTTGTGTTGGTAGAATAGATAGGGATGACGCCTTTATTGAATTTTTGGTGTTTTGGTCCTATAATAACTTAGAGTTTCAATTTTCCTACTCTCTTTCTGCAAGTGTTTCTAAGTGGGGGTTAGAGGTCTATGTTTTTGTTGGCCCTAAGGTATGTTGACCCAGTTTTGTGTTGGTGTGAAAATGGGTAGTGTAGTGAAGTGGTCAAAAGGAAGTGCACCCGTAAAAGAAGGACGAACTTTGACGTAGCACCGAAAAAAGACATACAAAGTACCCTCGGGATCTTATGTGGAAACCCAAACAAGAGAAAACCATGGAAATGCTTTGTTTATTTGTTTATACCATTACATAATCATCTTTTTACAAATCTGCGCACATGGCCTGTAGACTACAATCCCTACAAAAACCCTTAAGTTATACAAACTCAATAATACATGGGATCACTAAGCTCTTTGCCACACTATCTCTTCAACAAAATTTCATTAAAAACTATCAGCAACCTACTCTACCTGACCCATTGCATTTATATAGTTATTGACATAGGCCCCGTAGACCACTAAGTGGACTGAAAATCCTAACTTACTCCCTAACTTTCTCTAACCACTTTCTTGGTTGACGTGATCAACCACTACTCTTCCCAATTTGTGAATGATCATGTATGTGCTTGTTGTTTTGATTTACATGCTACTGTTAAATGATAAATGGTTAATGATATGAAAATAAAACATGGATGTTCTCAGTTACAATATATTGTGCACTAGATGTACACATTATGTTAGTTATGTGGTTTAATCAGTTTTTGTTGAGGTTATGTTAATGGGTATGATGGTAGAACATAGTTCTCTCCCCTTCGCTGCTGCAAAAACATAGTTCCTAGAGTATCCATAGGTACTTTGGGTGAGACTTCACATGTTCGTAGGTGATTTTGAAAGGGTTAGTATCTTGGGGTTTGTTGGTCTGTGTCATAGTGAACCTAGGTCGGCCCACATTAGAGACAACAAATGGTTCGTGAATGTTCACAGGTATGTGTACCATTGATGGACGATGAGGAATTGCAAGAAATAACAAGTAGGCTAGAAGATGCGCAGAATAGGGCTACGAATCTAAAGGATCTTATAGATACCTTTCCACCATTGGAAATAATGAAAAAGTTTGCAGAAAGAAAAAGGCTCAAAGTAGAAGTAAATCACTTAAGGGAGAAGCAGCAGTGAATGAAACCGAAGCTAGAGACATTACAGAATGAATTGGTCCGAGTCTCTGAACTTATTAGTGGCTACATGCAGAGATAAAGAAAGTTGTGGTGATAGCTGAGGCAAGAATGAAGGTGCAAATAACAATGAAACTCGTAGTAGAATTGGAGCAGTAGGAAGAGAAAGTAAAAGGTATAGTCGTAGATGTTAGGGAACTATATAACTACTTTTGGTGACATGGAAGAATCCGCAAGAGCTTTGCTTGGGATGAGAAATATGTGAGTGTTGTGGGCTTGTTGGCCCTAAGGTATGTTGAACCAGTTTTGTGTTGGTGTGAAAAGGGGTAGCGTAGCAAAGTAGTCAAAAGGAAGCATGGCCATAAAAGAAGAACAAACTTTGATGTAGTACCTGCAAAAGATGGGAAGAGTAGTGGTTGATCACGTCAACAGAGAAAGTGGTTAGATTAAGTTAGGATTTTTGGTCCACTTAGTAGGCTGTGGGGGCTATTCCAATAACTCTATATATGTAACAGGTCAGGTAGAGTAGGCTCCTGATATTTTTTTATGAAATGTTGTTGAATAGATAGTGTGACGAAGAGCTGAGTGATCCCATGTATTGTTGAGTTTATATAACTAAAGGGTTTTTGTAGGGATTGTCGTCTGTAGGCTGTGTGCGCAGATATGTAAGAAGGTGAAATGATTTATGTAATGGGATCAATGAATAAACAATGCATTTCTGTGTTTTTCTCCCATTTGGGTTTTCATGTAAAATATTTGGTGTATTGTGTATGTGAATGATCATGTATGTGCTTATTGTTTTGATTTACATGCTATTTTTAAATGATAAATGCTCAATGGTATAAAATAAAACATGAATGTTCTTAGTTACAATATACTACGCAATAGATGTACAAATTATGTTAGTTCTGTGGTTTAATCGATTTCTATCAAGGGTCTGTTAATGGGTATGAGGGTAGAACAGAGTTATCTCCCCTTTGTTGTTGTAGAAACGTGATTCCTACAGTACCCATAGGTACTTCAGGTGAGACTCCACTTGTTCGCAGGTGATACTGAAAGGGATAGTATATTGGGGTTTGTGGTTTTGTGTCACAGTGAACCTGGGTTTTCCCACATTAGAGCCAACAAATGGTTCATGAAATTTCATAGGTATGGGTAGTGTTGATGGATGGTGTGGAATTGCAGGAAATAAAAAGTAGGCTAGAAGACGTGCAAATCAGGGATGCGAAGTTGAAGGATCGTATAAAGACCTTGCCACCATTTCAAAGAATGACCAAGGTCCCAAAAAGAAAAAGAATACAAGCATAAGTAAATTACCTAAGGAGGAGCAACAATGCACGAATAAGAAGCTAGAGACAATACCGAATGAAGAAGTCTGAGTCTCTGAACTTATTGGTGGAAAACATGTAGAGATAAACAAAATTATGGTGATAGATGAAGTAAGAATGAAGGTGCATATAAAAGCATAGCTAGTAGAATAATTGGAGCAGTGGGAAGAGATAGTAAAAGGTATAGTTGCAGATGTCAAGGAACTATACAACAATTTTCTGGAGACATGGAAGACTCCGTAGGAGGTAACTTGAGCTGCTCGGGATGAACAACATGTGAGTGTTGGGGGCCTGTTGGCCCTAAGGTATGTTGAACAAGTTTTTTTTTGGTGTGAAAAGGGGTAGTGCAGAAAAGTGGTCGAAAGGAAGTGTGCCCTCAAAAGAAGGATAGACTTTGACGTAGCACCCAAAAAATATGGGAAGAGTAGTGGTTGATCACATCAACCAAGAAAGTGGTTAGAGCAATTTAAGGATTAAGTTAGGATTTTTGGCCCACTTAGTGTTAGAATCGATTTAATACTGAGGGGGGGTGAATCAGTATTATCACAGTTATGAAGATATTTTTACCTTCTTTAAAAGACTTTCCTTAATTATTGATCTTCATTTATGCATCCATCATAAATAAACATCATTCATATATGCACCAAAAAAAAGAACACAGGACACACCGAATTTTGACGTGGAAACCCAAACGGGAGAAAACCGTAGAATGCTATTTTCTAATGAAAAGAATACATTCAATGAAGCACTGGATTCTTGTGTTTACCAACACCAACTGGAAGGAAGCACTGATCCCTTGGTTTTATGGGCATCGACCGAAAGGAAGAACCAAATCACTGTGTTGTCCAACACCAACTGGAAGGAGGATACAAACCCCTACTCCTTGCCACATCGTGCCATCGAGATATCCAATATAAGATTTTGTCTCTCCAAACTTCAGAATCAGACACTTCTGATATTCTGATATTAGTTCATATGCAGATGATTCACTGTCACTGTGTTGCATACATCACTTGACTTCTCATTCCACTCAATTCTTCACTTCTTCTAATTCCTTGCTTCATGCACTGTGTGCTTCTGATCCTATAGTCTATGCTAGGGTTCACTTTGTATTTCTGCTACTACACAACTGCACTCACCAACTAATGTTGTGCTTTCAATTGATAGTTTGTTGTTCTGATATTATGCACCAGTATCAGATGGAATTGAGCACCTACTTGGATGTGTTTGTTTTGTTTAAGTTCCACATACCTTTAGACAATCCGCAACATATGATTTGGCCTTTTGGTTTAGCACAATTGCCTCAGATCATTATCATCACGACGCGCTTACTAGATCATGTTGCTACTCTATCGTTGAGCATATGATGGACTTCTCTACTTCGCACACTTCACTTCAACCTTTATATATCATCAAAAATTCTGTGCATCATTTGATATTATTCGGTTCTCTTTCTATGCTTCTCTCTTACATCATATGTGATTATCTGCAGGCTGTCAGTAATACTGTCATTCGGTCCTCATGCACTTGCGCATGATTCTATGATTCTACCTTTTAGTATTTGCGCATCCATCACAGATCTACAACATCATTTTGCGCACCATAAGTATTTAATTCTTCTACATGTGTGTGCTCAGCTCTTCACTAGATCATGTCATTCTGTCCTCGAGCCCTTGATGCCCCAAATATAAATCTATATCTTCCACTGGAAGCTCTTATGATCTCACCATCAAGCTTACTTCAAATCTCCAACTTGAATCTCTATTTATACATCTCTTGCATGGATTGTATGTCCACAAGTTGGTTGTGGCATCCTTTCTTCTTTTCTTTATAGATTTTGCTTTTTCCACATGTCATCATCTGCACCATTGATGTGTCATCCTTTGTGGGTCTTGTGCATTCATGATCCACGACTTATTGGGACTTACACTTCAATGATGTAGTCTTGTGCTCATGATGCACCATTGATTTGTGGTATGTGCGCATCCTTACTCTTAGACTTGGTGGGTCTTTGACCCTTTCAGTATAATCACGTTTGGGACTTGCACATATGCTATGTCGTCGGCTATTGAATTTGTGCATATACTAACTTCAAATGTTGCACTCTTCTTGGAACTTGTGCATGTTCTACGAACTTAAGGCATATTTTGATTGGAAAGACTTGCACTATTAGGATTGTTCAACCATAAGATATTACTTGTTGCTTGCGCACTCCCGATCTTTGACCATACAATGTTTAGGCTTGCTTTCGTATTCCAGAATACTATCTCGACATGCTTGCACACTTCTACCTTTTCTTGACCAACTCCTTGGCTAATTGTGCACGTGTACCTTTGTCCAACCGATTCTTTGGCTGCTAAATTGAGAGAGTATGACGTGGTGGACTTGATATCTGCACAGGTACCACATGTAGTATGATATATTACTTATGTACTTCTTTGAACTGGATCTGCATGATGCACGTTCATTATGTGCTTCTTCATACTGGTCATGCATGATGTATCCTTTCTTATGTACTTCTTCATACTGTATTTGCATTATGTTCTTCTTCATAGTGGTCATGCATGATGTATCCTTGGACACACATCTTTAGACTGGATGCAACTTCTAGATATACCTCTTCAAACTGGAATCCATATCCTTAACCATATTGCGCATATACTTCTTCAAAGTGGCTTCCATATACTTCTTCAAACTGCTATAGGAATACTGTATCCACTTTGACATTAGTTGACATCAATGACTCAAACTGAATCAATTGACATCCTCTTTGACATTAGTTGACATCAATGACAACCAAAGTTCAACAATACCCCCCTTTAGCATTAGTGTCAACACCTTATGAAGATTTATATAATCTTCTTGAACTGTATGCTTCATATGTACGTGTCACAGTGCTCCCCCTGTGTATATGCTCCCCCTGAGCTCTTTGGGATTTTGACTTTTGCTGGGTGAGCCCATGAATTTGCTTCATAGTTTTTGGAAAGTGGGGCACCAAAAATGTGTGCAGCAGAACCTCGATCGAGGTATTTTTAAACCCTTGATTGAGGTTTTAATACCTCAATCGAGGGCTTAAAAATACCTCAATCGAGTGCTTAAAAATACCTCTATTGAGGGATGGGTTAAACCCTTGATCGAGGTATTGCTCGATCGAGCTGTTGAAATTTAAAAAAATAAAATAAAATGGAGCCTGTGGGCCAGCCCTGGCTCCATTTGCAACTAACAGTGATTGATCAAGAACTCGACTGAGAACCATAAGCTCATTCGAGGACACGAGACACTCACCACCTCACCAACGAACCATGTCATCAACTCCACTAGGTGAGTGGACCAAAAAACCTTGGTTATTTTATTTTTTAAATCAATTTTATTTCTTGTTTTCTTTTTCTAAGTTTATATCAATAAACAGCATTTATGATACCAGATTTATTTCTAAATGCGTATTGGAAAGCATAAATGTTGTTGGATTATACATTTGGAAATAAAATCGGAAACATAAATGTTGCCGATTTTTTTTCTTCAATAAATTTAACCAAATTGTGTAAAAAAAACCATTGAAACCTAATTTTTTTATACCAATGAACCCATCAATTACCAAGAACCATGTGAAAACTGATTGAAAACATCGAGTGAAAACATGTGTAACAAAACCAATTACATTAGGTTAAATATGTTATATATTTAAGTTTTATTTATTTATCAAAGTTTTAAATATTTATATTAATATCAACCGTTAGCATTTATACTGTCGGTTTTATTTTAAAATGTGTATTGGAAAGCAAAAATGCTGCCGAATTTTTTTCAATCCTCTGAGAATGCCATGAGGATTGAAAAAAATAAAAAACACACATTTGAAAATGAAACCAAGAACCATGTGAAAAAAACCAAGAACCATGTGAAAAACGATTGAATTACCAAGAGCCATGTGAAAACTGTTTGATATGTTTTAAATTTTAAACTTAAGTTTTTATTTATTTATTCATGTTCTAAATATCAATGTTTATATCAACCTGTAGCGTTTATGCTGTTGGTTTTATTTTAAAATGTGTATTGGAAAGCAGAAATGCTGCCCGATTTTTTCAATTCTCCAAGAATGCTAGGAGGATTGAAAATAAAACACATTTGAAAATAAAACCGACAACATAAACGTTGTTGATTTTTTTCCAATAAATTTCAATAAGGTCATATAACCATGTAGCAAGAACCAATAACATTCCAAAAAAAACATTTGAAAACCTTTGAAATTGAAATTTGAAATTAAAATTTCAATTTCAAATTGATGAAATTGCAAATTACAAATGAAATTGAAATTGAAATTTGAAATGAAATTGCATTTGAAATTGAAATTGAAATTGAAATTTGAAAATTGAAAATTGAAATTTGAAAATTGAAAATTGAAATTTGAAAATTGAAAATTGAAAATTGATATTTGAATTGAAAGGCAATTGCAATTGAAATTTGAAACTTGAAATTTGAAATTGAAATTGAAATTTGAAAATTGAAATTGAAATTGAAATTTGAAATTGAATTTGGAATTTGGAATTTGGAATTTGGAATTGGAATTGGAATTGGAAACTGTTAGGATATTTAGACACTTAGGAGTTAGTTAAGATCAACTTGTGTAATATATCCGTAAGGGATAGTGTGTTTCTTTAGTATGCATTAGTATGCATTTGTAAATACTTAATCCGACGGTCACGATATGTTTCCGACATAGAGTGATCCGACGGCTCAACTTCTCTTAGATCAAACCTAACCTTGATCCGTGGCTTAACACCTGATTGGTCCATGATCTCTATTTAAAGAGCATGGAGGGTCATTGTTTAGTTGATCGATTATGAGAAGCTCATTTGTAACTTTCTTTCTTTGCATAATAAATTGTCCCGTAGAAGCTATTTGGCCGGGGTCGTGGAGTGTTTCCCTCAAGAGGGTTTAAACCACGTCAAAACATCGGTGTGTTGATCTGTGATCTGTTTGTGTGAAGTGGTCGCTCTTGGTTTTCGGTCCTTTGGTAGTACCCTGTGTACTCGAACATGGTATCAGAGCTTTTATGAAGTGCCGCTTCCGGTTATGATCTAGATCTTGAACTGCTGTTGCCGAAACTCGAAAGGGTTTCTAGTTATGGTATTTTTGTGCATTTATGGGCTATGGGAGGTGTTCCATTGCGTCCGGAGCATTGTTTCCATTTGAAAATAGTTTTCGTTTGATCGAAAACGGTTCCCGGTTGCTCCAGAAACGCGTTTTTCATCAGATCTGAAGGTATAATGTTATAGTGACGCATTTTTTTATTTCGTTTTTTTTAAATGAGAAAATCTCATAATTTCATCTTTTTTTTACTGTTAGTTTTTTTTTTGGTTCGGATTTTTGCTTTCCCATCTGCGTATGCTCTTTGCCGTGCACCTTGAGCGATCTCGGCAAATCAGAAACAGAAAGGGAAAGGGTTTTTCTCGGCTGTGTATGCTCTTTGCCGTGCACCTTGCGCGATCTCGGCAAATCAGAAACAGAGAGAAAACGTAGACCTTCTAGGAAAACTAACAAGATCTAAGTCCACAAGTGTGGAAAATTTTTTTTTGTTTCGATTTGTGGTTTGTTTTGCAGGAAAAAGGGAAAGCACGCAATCGAGCAAGAAGGGTTTAAAAAAAAAAAAAAAAAAAAAAAAAAAAAAAAAGAAGCCCCCTTCCTCATTCCCATATTTTACATACCTTTTAATCTAGCTCACTTGGTTCAAAGTTGCTTTATTCCTTAATAGGTCTTGAGTTCAAGTCTTAGGAAGTTACTTTTAAAAGAAAAAGTGCATGCAATTTCTAATTTCAAGTTACTTTATTGTAAAAGTGTATCTCACTTAAATAATAAAAAATAAAAATACAAGTGAGTCACTTAAGTTTTTTTATTGTTGCACTATTTAAAAGTAATATCATTGTAAAAGTGAAACCACTTATTTTACAAAAGTGGTTCACTTAAAGCAACTTTCTTGTAAAGTGATTGTCAAAAGGTTCATCTTGGGAAAAGGGGGGTTCTTTTTTTTGTTGGCCATTCTCTAGCTGCCACGTCACTATTGGGGACATCTTCAACAGTTTCTTTGTTCAAGCATAACTTCATCATACAGAGTTAGTTTTCAGTGCTGTTTTTTTTTTAAACCTCCTATTTTTTCGAGCTCTTCACATCCAGACTATTGGTTTCTGCTTTTACAGCCATTAATTTACAAATATGGCCGCCCTTTGTGATATTCTACTTAATAGTTCCAACTATTTCTCATGGAAATCTCGTATGGAGGATGTTCTACGAAGTAGGGGACTTTTCAGAATTACAACAGGGAAAGAAAAAGAACCCACTGATGATGATAAGAAAATAAAATGGGCAAATAGATGTGATGAAGCTCGTGGATTGATTGGGATGTCAATCTCTACTGATTTGCGATTCCACATATCTGGAATTGATGAACCTAATGCTGCTTGGGACAAGTTGGAATCTGCGTTTGGTAAATACAATGAAATTCGAGGTCACCAACTCGAAAATGAGTTGATTTCTTTAAATCCAAGTGACTTTTCATGCATTCAAGATTATTTATCTAAGTACAAAACTCTTAAACTCTTATGTGCAGAATGTCAGATTGAGAGGGAAGACAAACAATGCATTTATCATATTCTTTCCAAACTTGGACCTGCATATTCTGTTTTTGTATCTACATTTTACTCCATGAAAGCATCCTTGAATGCAGCTAGCTATCAAGAGCCTAGTCTTGAATCCTTTTGTGATTCCTTGATTAGAGAACAAGATAAACTCATTCACCTTGGAATAATCAACAATGCAGATACATCTGGGAAAGCCTTATTGTCCCAACAGAAAGAAAAGTCCAAGCCTCCCAAGAAACAAATTGTTCGCAATAATAAGTCAAACAAGGGTCCCAAACCCTCTCAATCAGCTCCTTCTTTAAAAAATGACAAAGGATCCAAGCCAAAAGGCAAGAAGACTGAGCGTCATTGCAACTATTGCGGGAAAGATAATCATGATGAATCTAAGTGTTTCAAGAAGATGGTAGCCTTGGAAGCAGCAATGAAGAAGCACCACATCAGCCTAGATTCGCCTTCAGAATCTACCTCTCATGGACATGCACTTTGTGCTTCTGGTTATTCTTATAATGCTTCTTCTTCTTCTTCTACTTCAAATGAATGGCTCATTGATTCTGGAGCATCTTATCATATGGCTAAGGATCAAGCCATCTTTTCTACTATGCATGAATGTAACACCAAAAAAATATTTGTTGGTGATGATAGATCTCTAAGTGTTGTAGGAGCTGGAACAGTTCCAGTAGATAATGGTCATTTTAGTGATGTACTATGTGTTCCAAGAATTTCCTGCAATTTGTTATTAGTCTATCAGATCACTCATTCTGGTGAAGGTAAAACTGTGACCTTTACACCTCACCAAGTTGTAATCAAGGATTTTAAAGATCCTCAACAGGTCCTAGCTACCGAAATTGTTGATGATATTACCAGGTTGTACAAGTTTAACAACTTTGGGTCATCACCTTTCCCTTCAGTTTTTGTTGCTCATAGTGATAACTTGAGCAAACTTTGGCATGAGCGATTTGGTCACTTAAATTATTGCTCATTGCAACAATTATGTAAAGAAAATATGGTGACAGGTCTTCCGATGGTATCTTGCAGTGATGGTGTTTGCTCCGGTTGTGTACTCAAAAAACATCATCGGGACAGTTTTGACAAACGTGCCTCTTGGCACGCCTCGGTTCCCTTGGAGCTTGTGCATAGTGACTTGTGTGGTCCTCTTCCATCTGCTTCCTTTTCTGGTTTCAAATATTTCTTAACTTTCATTGATGATTACACTAGACGCACTTGGGTTTATTTCCTAAAACTTAAGAGCGAAGTATTTAACATGTTCTTGGCCTACAAGGCCCTTGTTGAAAAACAATCTGGTCATCAAATTATTAAGTTAAGATCTGACAATGGAGGAGAATATGTTAACAAACAGTTCACTACTTTCTGCACTAAACAAGGCATCCAACAGCAGCACACTGTTCCATATACACCACAACAAAATGGTGTAGCTGAGTGGAAGAACCGCACTTTAAAAGAAATGGCTAATTGTATGATCCAATCTAAGGGACTAAGTCTTCAATTTTGGGCTGAAGCCATAAATTGTGCAAATTACATAGTTAATCGCATCCCCACAAAAGCATTACAAGGTATAACACCAGAAGAAGCATGGAGTAAAATTAAACCTGATATAAGTCACTTTCGTGTGTTTGGTAGTGAAGCATGGGCTCACATTCCGGATGAAAAACGGAAAGCATTGTAGCCTAAAAGTGAAAAGTGCATATTTGTTGGATATTATGAAGATGTAAAAGGTTATAGACTTCTTCAACCACATTCTCATTCTATAATCATTAGAAAAGATGTTAAATTTGATGAAAATATCTTGGTCTGCGAGCCTAACTCGGCGATTGTGCCATCTTTTGCATGCGAGCCTGATTCGGCGTTTGTGCCTTCTTCTTCTTCTTCCAACTTCCTTGACAGGTTTCTAATTCCAGTTTCTGATGATGACAATGAGGATGAAAATCCACCTCCTCCTGCTCATGTTCCTCCAGTTGCACCAGCACAAGTGCTTCCTCGATGGGTCCGTTCAACATGTGAAGCAGCTGGTGATCTTGCCGGTGATCCTAGAGATCAACGTCGAACACGTTCTCAGTTTCAGCGAGCCTCTTCTCTTTTGGATCAAGTTTCTGAGAATCATGATCCAGAAACTTTTGAAGAAGCTTCAGGGAATCCAGATTGGGATGCAGCCATGGATGAAGAATATCGTTCCTTAATGGCGAATGATACTTGGGATCTTGTACTTCTTCCAAAAGGAAAAAAACTTGTCAGATGTAAATGGGTCTACAGAACTAAGTATGCATCAGATGGAAGTGTTGAAAGACTTAAGGCAAGGTTAGTTGCCAAAGGTTTTTCCCAAGTTGAAGGGATTGACTACAATGAAACCTTTGCTCCCATCGCAAAAATGAACTCCATCCGCCTTGTTCTTTTCCTTGCAGCCTTACACAACTGAGAAGTCCATCAAATGGATGTCAAGTCTGCCTTCTTACATGGTGATTTACAGGAGGAAATTTACATGGAACAACCTCCTGGCTATGTTATGAATAACTCTAGCCTTGTCTGCCGCCTTAAGAAATCCTTATATGGTCTTAAGCAAGCTCCTAGAGCTTGGTATGCCAAATTGGATAACTTTCTCCTTGACACTGGTTTTTCTAGATGCCATTCTGACCCCATTGTCTATACCAAGACAGTAGGAAACCATCTCATCATACTTGTTCTATATGTTGATGACCTTATTCTTACTGGTAGTGACCCTAAGCTTATAACCCATGTGAAATCCAGTCTTAAACAAAATTTTGAAATGTCAGACTTATGACATTTGCATTATTTTCTTGGTCTCCAAGTCCTGCAAACCAAAGAAGGAATCTTTCTTTCTCAGTCTAAGTATGCTTGTGACCTTCTTCATCGCTTTCACATGGAAGATTGTACACCAGCCCCTTCTCCCTTCCAGTCTGGAGTCAAACATTCTGCCACTTGTACTTCACCTGAAGTCGATGCCACCTTGTATCGTCAGCTTGTTGGTAGTCTCTTATACTTGACTCATTCCCGTCCTGACCTTTCCTTTGTCGTTGGTCGAGTTGCCCGTTATATGCAGACACCTCATGAAAGTCACTGGAAAGCAGCTAAAAGAATACTTCGATATATTCGAGGTACAGTTCAGTTTGGGATTCATTACAGTACAGGGGGGAAACCTTTGTTGGTTGGTTTCACTGATTCAGATTGGGTCGGCGATCCTGATGATCGAAAGTCTACTGCAGGTTATGTTTTCAGTCTGGGATCTGGACCTATTACTTGGGCTTGTAAGAAACAACAAGCTCTTGCTCTTTCTTCAGCAGAGGCAGAATATCGAGCAACAGTTAATGCCAGTCAGGAAGCTTTATGGCTTCGACAGATCCTTTTAGAGTTTGGATTCGAGCAGCAGCAGCATACTCCACTTTGGTGCGACAATCAAAGTGCCATCAAGCTTGCCAAAGATCCAGTTCTACATCAACGCATCAAACACATTGAGCTACATATGCACTTCATCAGAAATCTTGTTCATGATCGGGTTCTTGAAGTGCTCTTTTTCCCTACAGATGATCAAGTTGCAGACATCTTCACCAAGTCTCTTACAGAAGCGAAGTTTTCTAAACTTCGATCTATGTTAGGAGTTCAGGAACTTGTCATTAAGGGGGGATAGGCTCTAATGCCTCCTTCCTTATCCTAATAGTGTCACTTTTGTAAATCCTTCAATCCTATCCCAAGTTGTTCTTAAGGGGGGATGTTAGGATATTTAGACACTTAGGAGTTAGTTAAGATCAACTTGTGTAATATATCCGTTAGGGATAGTGTGTTTCTTTAGTATGCATTAGTATGCATTTGTAAATACTTAATCCGACGGTCACAATATGTTTCCGACATAGAGTGATCCGACGGCTCAACTTCTCTTAGATCAAACCTAACCTTGATCTGTGGCTTAACACCCGATTGGTCCATGATCTCTATTTAAAGAGCATGGAGGGTCATTGTTTAGTTGATCGATTATGAGAAGCTCATTTGTAACTTTCTTTCTTTGCATAATAAATTATCCCGTAGAAGCTATTTGGCCGGGGCTGTGGAGTGTTTCCCTCAAGAGGGTTTAAACCACGTCAAAACATCGGTGTGTTGATCTGTGATCTGTTTGTGTGAAGTGGTTGCTCTTGCTGTTCGGTCCTTTGGTAGTACCCTGTGTACTCGAACAGAAACTGAAAGGAAATTGAAATTTGAAATTTGAACTTGAAATTGAAATTGAAATTGAAATTTGAAATGGAAATGGAAATGGAAATGGAAATGGAAATTGAAATTGAAATTGAAATTGAAATTGAAATTGAAAATTGAAAATTGAAATGAAATTGAAATTTGAAATTGAAATTGAAATTGAAATTGAAATTTGAAATTGAATATTGAAATTTGAAAATTGAAATTGATATTGAAATTTGAGATTTGAAATTTGAAATTTGAAATTTGAAATGAAATTGAAATTGTGAAATTCTAAATCACAACAAATCATAGAGTTGAGAATACCTCACAGTGAAAGAATGAGCAGAAAAAGTGAATTACAGTGAAATTGAAGTGAAAAGAGCAGTAAAATTAATGATGCATTGGAACTTAGATGGAAGCATAAATGTGTAACATTATCCATTAATCAATATAGTCCACAAATATGTTACAATAGAGATAATTCAAATATCCTAGGAGAATTAGAGTCTTAGTATGTCTAGCATAGGAATTGTCACCATTGGAGTTCTCCGGAAGACCCAAACTCAACTCAACGCAACCAAATATTGGTTAACTGAAGTTACTGTCAGTTAACTAACTAAGAAGGGAGCATTAGTGATTTTTTCATGCAACTTACTAAGGAAAGGGCACATTAGATCACAAACAGTGGCGATCGGAGCACAAACCCCTCACAAGAGTTAGCTAACTCAGGTGGACTAAACCAAATCACTGAGTTGGATCCTAAAATGTAGGGAAGTGACTTTGGTGGTCCTAAAATGATGCATGCAGGGCGCATTAGGTGGCTAATGGGTCCTAGATGACATATGCACACCATTAGGGGGGAAATGACATCATCAACTACTAGGAAAAATAAAATAATGCTAAGTAGGAAAAGGATGGAGTATTAATTATCCTAACACCCCCCCTTAATCCAAACTTGGACATCCTAGGCCCTGGTTACTAATACCAAAGGTCACCCATACAATCAAATAAATGATAAAAAAATAACTGTCCGTGAAACAAGGAAATTGGGAAAAACTCATGGGAAACCCCCCCCCCTCAAAAATAGGATAGTAGGGAGCTCAAACAACTTTCACACCATGTAGATATTTGAGATAAGAAAATATCTTTTGAGTGAAAAACTTTGTGAATATGCATGCAATAATCTCCTTTGTAGGACAATAATGTAGTGATATGGTCATGTTGTGCACCAGCTCCTTGATGTAGTGCATGTGAACCTCAATATGTTGGTACTTTTCTTTTGAACTAAATCACTAGAGATACTGATGGCACTTTGATTATCACATAAAAGTTCTACTGAAGGAGAAGTGCAAATTCCAAACTATGTCAAGATCCCATGCAACCAAACTTCCTGGATAGTTGCATTCACAACCCCTATGTACTCTGCTTCTGCTGAAGAAAGTGAGAGTGCTGCTTGCTTCTTGATTGACCAACAGATTGGTCCTGATCCCAACATGGACACATATCCTGAAGTGGATTTCCTATCATTTTTGTCTCCATCCCAGTCTGAATCAGTAAAACCAACTAGATCTGACTGAGCACCAACAGAATAATGTATACCAAACTATTTCATACCTTTCACATAGTGCAAGATCCTCTTTGCTTCCTTCCAATGCAGCTCATGTGGATCCTGCATGTACCTAGCCACAACACCAACAACATATGATAGATCCGGTCTCGAATGTGTCAATTACAACAAGCTACTAGTTAGTTGTTTGTACAAAGTGCTATCAACCAAGGGAGTAGAAATACCTTCTTCCAACCTAATTCGAGATAGGAAAGGAAAGGTTGCAGCTTTGCAATCATGCATGTGGAAATTTTTAAGCAAGTGAGATGCATACGTAGACTGTGAAATCATGATCCCTTAAGTATTTTGAGTTACTTCAATACCAATGAATTGTTTCAACAGGCCTAGATATGTCATGGAGAAGGATTTACTAAAAGCATACTTGATGTTCTTCATCATAGTAGATGAACCATTGGTGATGAGCAAGCCATCAACATACAAAAAAATCAATAGAAGGCAACCTCCCTTATTCCGCATGTAGACATTGCAGTCATATTTGCATCTCTTGAACTTTTGTGATAGTAAGAAAGAATCCATTTTGGCATACCATTCCCTTGGGGCTTGATTGATCCCATACAATGATATCCTCATTCTACATACCAAGGATGGATCATCAGCATACCCCTCAGGTTGATTCATTTATATCTCTTCTTTTAATTCACCATGCATGAAGGCACTCCTTAAATCCACGTGATGTACCTCCCATGCATTCAAATCTACAATTGCCAAAACCAATCTCAATGAATCCATTCTTTCTACAGGAGCTAATGTCTCATTGTATTCCAATCCATGAACTTGTTAGTACCCCTTTGCAACCAATCGAGCATTGTACATGGTTGTAGATCCATCAGATGCAAGCTTGGTTTTGAAGATCTATTTGCATTGAACTAGCTTTCACCCTGGGGGAAGAGAGACAAGATACCATGTCTCATTGTTCTGCACTGACTCAAATTCTTCATCCATGGTTGATTTCCATCTTAGATCATGGAAAGCCTCTTTGTAGGATTGTGCATCAGATCCCACCATCATGTAGCACCTCTCAGGGAGAACTGGATCTGTATTGCATAGTGCAAGATTTTCATCTTGGTATTGAGATCTTGTTCTTCTATAGTCATATGGATCTCCAACAATATTCCCAACAACCTCAAGTATATTTTGAGCCCATTTAGGCTTTGGATTGGGAGTAGGTGTTGGATCTGGATCTAGATCTGATTCACTTTGTTCCTCTTCTTCAGATCTGAATGTGGATCATCTGAAAAAAAAATCATTAGGATCAAATGGAATAGGTAAACCAATTATACATTGATCTTCAACTCATTGTAGATATTGCAATGGATATTCATCGAACATGACACTTCTTTCAATGAAGCATCTTTTAGTTGCAATCTCCATCAGCTTGTAAGCTTTTGCATCCTATGTATGTCCAAATAGAATGCATTCTCTACTTTGAGGTTGAAGTGATTTTATCTTGTCAGAGGGGATTTTGGCCCATGCCTTGGATCCAAAAACCCTCAGGTGAGAGACATCATGTTTGTGTTCCTTCAATACTTCAAATGGAGTGACCCCATCAATAGATTTGTGGGGTACCCTATTATGAATGTATGTGGAACAGTTCACTGCTTCTACCTAAATATTTGATGGAAGATCCATTGCTTCAAGCAAGTAGGTAGCCATCTCTTTCAATGACCTATTCTTCCTCCATGCTACACCATTTTGCTATGGTGTGTATGGGAAAAAATGTTGCATTTGGATGCCCTCAGAAGCACAATAATACTGTCACTCTTTGTTGATGTAGTCTCCTCCATTGTCATATTTGAATGATTTGATATTCTTCCCAGCAATGTTCTCAACTAAGTCTTTGAATACTTTGAACTTCTCGAATACCTCATACTTCTCCTTAAGAAAATAGATCCAACATAACCTAGAGTAGTCATCTATGAAGGTCGGAAGGTATTTGGATCCATTCATGGAGGCTGTGGGCATTGGTCCTAAAACATAATTGTGCATAAAATAAAGTGTGGAGGAGGCTCTCCTTGCCTTCCCAACATCATACTTTCAATCTGGATGTTTCCCTACCAAGCAACCTTTGCATATCCCTTGAGAGAACTTTATGTCAGGAAAACCTTCAACCATCTCTTCCTTGTGCAATTGCTACAAGTACTTGAATTTTAGATTTCCAAATATTTCATGCCAGAATTGTCTCATTTGTATGAGTCAAGAGAGCACTTTGATGTGAATATGGAAAAAAATAGGAGAACTCATATGCATTGGAGGAATGGTTTTCAACACCTTTGGCTATGAGCTTCCTAGATGAGATCTCTGCAACCTCAATTGTGTCAGGTCCAAAAACTACTTTATTTGGTGAACGTGTGTGAGTCATTTGATAAAAAGACAACATATTTGCTGCTAGAGAAGGCACATACAAAACATTGTTGAATTTTCCATGCTCAAGTTGTATTGTGTCCTTCCCTTCTGCACATATTTGAGAACCATCTCCCATGTGAATGCTAGGGCCATCGGTGAGATATAGAGAATACAATGGCTCTTTGGAGGAAACCATGTGGTTGGAGGATACATAATCAATAAGGAAGGCTTGGGATTGTGAGAATCCAACCTCCAATGCATGGCACCTCTCATGATCTTCTGACTTGCTTCCTGTATCAGTCTTCCTTGCACCTTCTTGGAGGGAAATGTTGTTCTATTCAAAGGGTTTTTCCATTTGATCTATGGTCTTTTTCATAGAAGAGCTCTCAAGATGGTTACCTTTATTGCAGTATGTACACTTGGGTTTCTTGAATTTATTTTTATTATCCTTCTTGGAGCTGGAGGCTCCTTCCGATAGATTATACTTTGCATTATGCTTGATTTCAAGTTGCTTCTTCTCTTTAACTTTGTTCTTCCCTTTGGAATTCGCACTTTTTTACTCTCCAACCATAAGAGCTTGATTTTCAGAGGCCTTCAAGGCGCCCATCTAAATCAAGTTGTCTTGTTTTTGGATGAGATATTCAATGAATGCATATAAGGAGGCCATTTTCCAATTGGGGATTGACAATATCCCTGAATGGAAAGTAGAAACAAAATTGAAAACTCTGGACCAAGCTTGCTTAGAATGGATAGCACCAGCTGCTGATCCTTCTTCTCAATGCCACATTGTTTGCATTGCATGGCCAAGGATTTGAATTTAGAGAAGAATTGTTGTATGGTTTCAAAACTGCTGGGTTGAAGAGAAATTAACTCATTCTCCAGAATATGGCTCCTTAGCTCATATTGCTTTCCCAAGAGGGTCTCAAGCTTCTACCAAACCTCTCTTGGAGTCTTCAATCCATTAAGGTGAAAGAGAAAATCTTTGGAAATATGAATACACATGAAACCAAATGCTTCATCTAATATGTTTAGATACTTGGCCTTCTCAACAGCTGACTGAGGTTCGACCTCCTTGCCCATTGTGACCCTATAAAGACTCTTGTTGTGCAATACCATCTGCATATCATCCCTCCAATCAAGATAATTGAAGGGTGTCAGGATCCTCGGAGACAGAGGAACATTCAAATTCTCCATTGAAACTGCTGGAGCGAATACAAACTAAAAATTGCTAGTACTGCTGCACTAAAAAACCTTCAATATCCTACAAAATTCCGTCAATTTTGGAGATACACTACTACTGAGCACTACTTTAGGACAATAGGAACTTTTATCCAGATCCTTCACACCTGGCTAGACCTTAAAGTATTTCTCCAAGAAATTCAATGCGATGGCACCAAGATTTGTTGTGGAAATCCAAAGGCTTCTAGTGCACCACTGAAAGCAGCTTCTCAACCTATGCTCTCTGAGCTTTGATACCATGTGAAATTCTAAATCACAGTAGATCATAGAGCTGGGAATACCTCATAGTGAAAGAATGAGCATAAAAGGTGAATTACAATGAAAATTGCAGTGAAAAGAGCAATAAAATTAATCATGCATTGGAACTCAGATGGAACCAGAAATGTGTAACATTATCCATTAATCATTGTAGTACACCAATATGTTACAATAGAGAGAATTCAAATATCCTAGGAGAATTCGAGTCTCAGTCTATCTAGCATAGGAATTGTCACCACTGAAGTGCTCCGGAAGACCCAAAATCAACCCAACTCAACCAAATATCAGTTAATTGAAGCCACTGTTAGCTAAATGACTAAGAAGGGCACATTAGTGAGTTTGTCATGCAAACCACTTAGAAAAGGGTGCATTAGTTAACTGAAGCTATTGTTAGCTAAATGACTAAGAAGGGCACATTAGTGAGTTTGTCATGCAAATCACTTAGAAAAGGGCGCATTAAATCACAAACAATGGAAATGAGAGCACAAGCCCCCCAGAAGAGTTAGCTAACTCAAGTGGACTGAACTGAATCACTAAGTTGGCTCCTAAAATGTAGGGAACTGACTCTGGTGGTCCTAAAATGATGCATGTAGGGAACATTAGGTGGCTAATGGGTTCTAGATGACATATGCACACCACTAGAGGGAAAATGACATCATCAACTACAAGGAAAACAAAAATAATGCTAAGTAGGACAAGGATGTAGTATTAATTATCCCAACAAAAAATGAAATTTTAAATTGAAAATTGGACTTGGAGTTGGAATTTGGAATTGGATTTGGATTTGGAAATTGGAAATTGGAATTGAAATCGAATTTGAATTTGAAAACTAAAAATTGAAATTGAATTTGAATTTGAAAATGGAAAAATGAAATTGAAATTGAAATTCGAAATTGAAATTGAAAATTGAATTTGAATTTGAAATTGAAATTGAAATTTGAATTGAATTTGAAATTGAAATGCGAAATTGAAATTGAAAATTGAATTTGAATTTGAAAATTGAAATTGAAATTTGAAATTTGAATTGAAATTGAAATTGAAATTGAATATGAAATTGGAAAATCGAAATTGAAATTGAAATTTGAAATTTGAAATTTGGATTTGAAATTGGATTTGGAATTGGAATTGGAATTGGAAATGGAAATGGAAATGGAAATGGAAATTGAAATTGGAAATTGGAATTAGAATTTGAATTGGAATTGAAAGTGAAATTGAAATTTGAAATTTGAATTGAAATTGAAATTTGAATTGAAATTGAAATTGGAATTGCAATTGCAATTGAAATTGAAATTGGAAATTTGAAATTCAAAATTTGAATTTGAAATTCAAAATTGAAATTAAAATGGAATTGGAAATTGAAAATTGAAATTGAAATTGAAATTGTAATTGAAATTGAAATTGAAATTTGAAATATAAATTGAAATTGTAATTTGAAATTGAAATTGAATTTGAATTTGAATTTGAAATTTGAATCTTGAATTTGGAATTTGAAATTGAATATGAAATTGAAATTGAATTTGAAATTGAATTTGAAATTGAAATTGAAATTGAAATTGAAATTGAAATTGAAATTCATATTGAAATTTGAAATTTGAAATTGAAATTGAATTTTTTTTTGTACTAGGGAAATCGAGAACTGGGGGTTGGGCTAGTACTCGCGTGACACAGGGTCCAGGGATCCAATCCCGCTACCACTATACCCCTACGTGCATCCACGCAACCCACAAGCATGGGGCACATGTAAGCCAGGGTGATTTGAACTTGTGACCTCCATTTACATCATGTCCTTCATATCAAGCAAATCGTCGGTTGAGCTACACCCCTGCAGGCCAAATTGAAATTGAAATTGAAATTTGAAATTTGAAATTGAAATTGGAAATTAGAAATTGAAATTGAAATTGAAATTGAAATTGAAATTGGAAATTGAAATTGGAAATTGAAATTTGAAATCGAAATTGAAATTTGAAATTTGAAATTTGAAATTGAAATTGAAAATTGAAAATTGAAATTGAAAATTGAAATTGAAATTGAAATTGAAATTGAAATTGAAATTGAAATTTGAAATTGATTTGATTCTTCTATGTTATACTTAGCATGATTCTCCTATGTTAAAATAACCTAGCATCAAGTTCATTTAAAGTAATTATTTTCCTATGTTATTGATTCGATGTAATTGATTATACTTAGCACATGATCCTAAGTTTAATGAATATAGAAGTGATTAAGTGTGTCACAATGGAATGTGATGCAAAGAATTATCCAAAGAGGCTTTCATTGCTTCATGCTCGGCGGAGCACGAGAGGATCTAAGGTGGCCCCACGGGGTGGACATTGTCCTCATTCTTGTTCACTGAGGAATGAGGCCACATTGGGGTTAGATGCCATTGGTGGAAGCAACAGGAGAGATAATGCGTTGGTTCATTCTGACGATATACATCTAGATCCCGAGGAGGAGGCGACGTGTTAGGACATAGGTACATTAGGTGCATATTTATATTTTTAGATATGTTTTCATTAAATTCTTAATATAGAATGCATTCAATTTCACTTGCAAGTGATGATGTATATTTTCACTAACATTTGTGTTTTTTTTGGGATTGCAGGTGCCTTGGGAGGATCGTATGATTATGAGGTCACCCATATCACCCTTGTTGATATTACCACCCAGCGAGACTGGGTGCACTCATGCGTCTACACATTGATAGAGGACTCTCCTACCAGACACTCCTTGTTCATGATGATATCAACAGTTGATGACATGTTGTCCCTTTATAGGAAAGTGGTACCTCTTGGTGGCATCTGGTGTTTTGAATGCCAGAGGCGAAGATAGGATGTTATGGGTCCACATAAATGGGACAGTATGAAAGATTCCATAAGAGGACCTAACATCAAGGGAAATTTGTTCGACATCCCTCCTGATCGCCCTGCTGGTAAACTGCTTAGACTCAGGGAGTTTAAGCTCGAGGCCACAACACCATATTTTTATGATAGATTCATTGGAGTGTGGGGCATGTTCCACCACCATGAACAGGTCCCTTTATACTTTTAAAAACATATATATTTAGAGTTTTTTCTAGATATGCAACTGGGATACACTAGCATTGGATCTAGTTCTTTGTTGTTGGTAGGGGATGTTGAATATTGTAACTTCTAAGAATATTATATTTGTACATTATTTATTCCGGAGATGTTTCATTCCTCCGAGGTAACCCTACTATGTATCTGGAGATGTTTATTCCTCCAGGGGTTGGTATTAACTAGGGTTATTAGACCCACCATGTGTGGGTCGGCCCTGTAGTTATATTTTAGGGGTTATTAGATTTCTCCAGGTGAGGTCGGCCCCAACAGGTCTTTTAGTCAGTTGAGAGTCAAGTATAAATAGAGGAGGTGAACTCCTCATTAGATCATTCACTCACTTGTGGAAGAGTGCGTACTTGTCTGGGAGATCAGCTAAGGAGTTAAAAGAAGGAGGAGCACATCTTGTATTTTGGTTGATCATCTTATTGAGGAAAGATTTACTGGGTTTTCTACCCCATGAGGGTTTCCCAGGATATATTGTGTGTCTATCTTGTGATTATGCTTCTTTCAGTGATCTTGCTTGGCTATTTGGTTTAAACTTAACAGGGGATGCAACTGCCAACGTCCTGGAGCTTGCAGAGACCTTGCTTTCATCCCATCCCCTACGAGGTTGGTACCGATTCTAGACAAGATGGTTATCAGGTCATGGGACGTATCCCAGCCATCCCATCTTGCTACAGAGGCTAGGCAGGGGATTACAGACTTGTTGCTCAGTTCCATGGGTAGTGCTATTGTTGTTGTGTAGGGAGAGACATCCATACCACCCCCTGCACCTCCAAAACCAGAGATAGAGTGGGTGGACTATTATCTACTCAATTTTATTGATGAGGAGGCCTTACGAGGGTATGCTCGGTTAGCTCGAGATGCATACTTTCAGCTGTATTGCAGATATGCTCAATACAAGACAAGTATATTTTTGTACAATTATGTATTCTTTCATGTTACATCATATTATACGTCTTAAATTGAATGCTCAATAATAATTAAGGGATGTTTTTTATGGCTCTATGTAGGGGACCACACTCATGAATGAGCTCTTTCATAGTGAGCCATCAGTTGTTGGTCATCCGCGAGGTTCATCTGCTCATCCTAACCTGCTAGACCCAGTTTGCGAGGTAAGTTATAATTTATGTTCCATTTCAATTTGTGTTTATTAATATCAATTTATAATTTATGTTTTAATTCTTGATTCGATATTTTATGTTTTAGATCCTAACTTTCAAGTTCAAATTATATAGGGTAGAGCCAAGGCAATTGCTCCGGATGATACACATGAGGACCGCTAATGTCCTGACCAGCCAGACCTAGACACAAATGTAATTTTTAATTTATGTTCCAATTCAATTCACATTTAGTAATTTCAATTTATACATTTTGCTTTAATTCTTGAATTATAGTTTATGTTTTAGTTTTAATTTTTTATTTATTTCTAACTTATTACATGTAATGGAAGCTTACAAAGGCATTGCTACAGGTGGGCGTCAATGCTTCCATCACTTTATCAGATGATTGGGATGCATCTCATCCATGTGGTCCTGATGAGGGCCCATTGACCCGGTTTACCACCCACATGCCAGATATCAACATTGACTCGAGTCAAGTGAGTTTTACATCCATCCATTAAATTTTTTCACTTCTTGTTGAATATTATACATTGTTCAAAATAAAAATAACTTACAGAGTTCACAATTTTAAATTTTACAATATGTTGAGATCAAGGCCTTCTTTCATAGTTTACCGCCTCAAGGCCAAGGGTCTACTACAAGTGAAGGCGGTCACAGGGCTGATGAAGGGCTTTGTGGTGGTAGCGGCCAATGATTTGATGATGTATACATTTTCATGTTTTGGATATTTTGTATATATGGACATGTATGCACTTTTATCATATATATGGACTTGTATCATATATGGACTTTTGGATATTTTGTTATATATTTTGTATATTTTATCAAATTGACCTCCATGTGTATTTTGTATCAATTTGAAATTGATCGTCTTTTATATTACATCTAGATATAGTTATTACAATTATAAATATTTTGTTGGTTCAATTTAGTTCTCTCTCTCTCTCTCTCTCTCTCTCTCTATATATATATATATATATATATATATATATTTATATGTATATATATTATGGACTTTTGGATATTTTGTTATATATTTTGTATATTTTATCATATTGACGTTCATGTGTATTTTATATCAATTTTAAATCGATCGTCTTTTATATTACATCTAGATATAGTTATTACAATTACAAATGTTTTGTCGATTCAATTACAGTCTAGACACATTACAATTCGATTACATTTTACACATTGCAATTCAGTCACAATTTAAAATTTAAAATTAAAATTCTAAACTTAATGTGTAATTTCAATTGAAAATTCAATGTGTAGTTACAATTTAAAAGTTCAATTTCAATTACATTACAGTTGCAAATTCAAAATTTAAAATTCAATTACATTACAATTTAAAATTTTAATTACAATTACATTACAGTCTACACATTACAATTCAATTACAATTTACATATTGCAATTCAATTACAATTTAAAATTCAAAATTAAAATTTCAAATTTAATGTGTAATTTCAATTGAAAATTCAATGTGTAGTTGCAATTTAAAAGTTTAATTTCAATTACATTACAATCGCATTTGAAATCAAAATATAAAATTCGAATACATTACAATTTAAATTTTAAATTACAATTTTACATTGTATAGGTGTATTTTAAATTGTAATTTGAAATTTAAATTACAATTATATTAAGGTTGTATAGGTGTTGCATCTCCTTATTTCTACCAAATAGAATTTTGTGGTGTGTATGGAACATTCTATAGAAGTGGGAACATCTACTATTCAACATCTTTCATAAAGTCAAGATGGATAAAAATCATTGGGCTAGTGCAAGGTAATGATACCCAATTATGACACGTTAGTTGCAATGACATGCTGGAAAGACATAAATATTATCATTAAATGAATTATTAGAGGTATTTACAATTTTTTTTCGAATTAGGTGTAAAAAGATGAAATGTAGAAAAATGGATCACCTTCCAAAATATATAACTTTTATTTATGGAAAAGTGTTATAACCACCCCAAAATGTCATTATTTTAAGATTGGAATGTTATTTTTTCTCTAAAACATAATGCACATGTTTTTGTTGGTCCACCAGTTTGTTATGTAAATTGTCAATTTATGAGGAAAAAAATGTGTAGAGGCGTGGGAAACAAACAAATCTTTAAAAGTTAATTTTATATATTTTTTTTAATTACGAAAGTTAGTGAAGCCTTAAGATGACATGGTCAAGTGTTGGTCCACCATATCATGGTCTGAACATAATCAATCAATTTTTTTTTTAGCTTGTAGGTATTCTCGTACTCTTGTGCGGGTTATTTTCCGTTTTCAAAATATGTAAGCCAATCAAAAGTTATATGCCAAATAAACGACCTATTTTTTTTACAAATTTGACATGAGTGTAGTTAAAAATGAATTAAAAATAGAAAAAAACAACATATCTATTCAAAAAATATATAGTTAGAATCTACACAGAGAGCTCGACAAGTGTTTGCAATTTCATAAATAGTGCACTAGTGGAGCATATGCAGAACTAGGCATGAAAAACATGAAGTTACAACATTTGATGTGTTCTGCCATAAATTAGAACGAGCCTCAAGGTTTGGCAATCCGAAGCTAATACCGAACCTGCAAGGGCGACACAAATAATTTGAATCCAGACACGCGTGTGTGCAAATGCGCGCATGCGTAGATGCGCGCACATGCATAGGTGTGCACACGTTGCTATGTTTGCACCTGCAGATGCGCGCACGCGTTGCTATGCATGCATGCATTGATTCTATCTCTATAAAATCTAATTTCCATTCATAGACATAAAAGTTCCAAACTATTTTCATTCACTATTTTTGTTGAATAATATGAGATTTCCTCTAAGGTTGGGACCCCCCCCCCCCCTCTCTATAACCCCACCCCCCCTCTCTTCTTATCAACCCAATCCCCCCCACTCTCTTCCACTCTACCCAATCCCTCCTCCCTCCCTCGCCCCTCTCTTATCTCCTTCACCACAAGGGTTAGGAGATATACTATTAAAAAAAATCACTAACTCGCATTATCCTCATGTACATATAAATATTCATCCTTGTAACCATAAATCCATGACCCCTATATCTCAATCCCCAAACCCTTGACCATTAGTCCCTAGCCACTGCAATCCCCAGTCCCTAGCCATTCCTAATCACCATAACTCTTGGCCCACTATAATCCTAAACTAGTATATCCCCTAAGACACCTAAATAATAACACATAATGATATATATCCCTTAACCCCTATAATCCTAAACACGTAATTCTAACCTCTAAAGTGTCTAGTCAAATAAAAATTAACCCCTAACCCTTATTGTTGTCATCATATTCATCATCTTCACCATCATCATTGTCGTCATCATCACCATCATCTTCATGTTCATCATCATCTTCACCATCATCATCATCTTCACCATCATCATCATATTCATCGTCATCATCATCTTCATCATCATCATCATCATCATCATCATTGTCCTCATCTTCATCATCATCATTGTCCTCATCTTCATCATCATCTTCATCATTTTCATCATCATCATCTTCATCATCATCATCTTCATCATCATCATCATCTTCATTATCATCATCATGATGATGATGTTCATCATCATCATCATCATCTTCATCCTCATCACCCTCTTCCCCATCATCATCATCATCATCATCATCATTGTCACCATATTCATCATCATCATCATAATCATCGTCATCACCACCACCACTACCATCATCATCAGCATTATCATCATCATCTTCATCATCATCATCATCATCATCACCACCACCATCATATTCATCACCATCATCTTCATCTTCATCGTCCTCATCATTATCATCATCATCATCGTCGTCGTCATCGTCATCTCCCTCTTCCTCATCAACATCTTCATCATCATCATCTTCATCATTATCATCATCGTCATCGTCATCATCATTTTCATCATCTTCATCATCATTGTCGTCGTCGTCGTCATCATCATCATCATCATCATCATCATCATCATCAACGTTATCATCATCATCATCATCATCATCATCGTCATCTTCATCGTCATCTTCATCATCATCATCACCATCATCATCACCATCATCAACAACATCATGATCATGATCATGATCATCATCAACAACATCTTCACCATGATCATCATCATCATCATCATCTCACACCAGTAATGATTCAACAAAATTAGAGAAGCTCCTTATATCCAAAATTAGATAAGCTCCTTATGATGAAGGCGGTGATGAGGAAGAGGGTGATGATGATGAAGATGAAGATGATGGTGATTAAGATGATGATAATGATGATGACGATGACGACGATGATGATGATTATGATGATGATGACGATGATGATGATGATGGTGGTGATGACGACGACAATGACGATGATGATGATGATGATGATGATGATGATGATGAATATGGTGATGAAGATGATGATGATGACGATGATGATGATGATGATGATGGTGATCACGATGATGATGATGATGATGAGGAAGAGGGTGATGATGATGATTAAGATGATGACGAGGAAGAGGGTGATGATGATGATGATGAGGAAGAGGGTGATGACGATGATGATGATTATGAATATGATGATGACGATGATTATGATGATAATGAATATGATGATGATGATGATGATAGTGATGGCGATGGTGATAATGATGATGATGATGGCAGGGAAAATTTTAGGGGCTAAATTTAGGGGTTTTAATTTTTTAGTGGTCTATTTTTTAATTAAATCATCATTTACTATGATTAGTCCAATTTTTATATATTTATTTTTAATAAATGGCACATTAGCCCCATAAAATATATAATTAGACCCTAAATATATCCATTTAGCCTTGATTAGATTTGGAGCTCCCATCGCCCGTAAAATAAGCCCGCTCCCTCTAATTCGCCCAAATCTCTAGAATGGTAGTTGCCATTTGGTAAATTAGCCCTTGAGCAATCATGGAAATGGTTAGCCCTTGCCCTTTGGTTGTTATCATGCTTAACGATTTTGGGTTCTTCAAATTTCAGGATTTCAGGCTTGTGGAGCGAGCAATCAAGGATCTTGGTTTTGTTTTTGCCACATCTCAGATTTTCGGGCCTTTGAAGCAAGCAATCACGTTGTTCTCAGACTGCTCTGTCTTCAGCAAATAGCCTACGGCCCTGATCCAGGTTAGTGTAACTGTACAAATCTTACAGCTTGCTCCTTTGCATCACATGCCAGCAACTAATTTTCACTACAGCAGGGTCCAGCTTCATGCTTGGACTTCGATAGTCTCCCATTAAGATCCTTGCTCACAATGTTTTATTATATGTCAAATTGTGATTGCACTCAATATTCCTTGTGGTGTTCGATTTCTTTTAAATTTTAAAAATTAATAAGTGAACACGAAAACTTGTATATTTACTACTGACATATTTCCCGCACCATATTAGCAATTTGGCACTGCAGTCGATGCCTCCTCCTGAGTCCTGTGGCTATCTGTTGCTGCAGTCGATGCCTCCTTCTGTGGCTATCTGCATGCAAAGAAAGAAGGATCTAGGCTTCTCAAGTGGCCTTTTGCATTCACCCAGCCAACATCCATCCGGCACGTTAAACCTATGTTGCAAATTACCAACGGGTGCGACGTAGCAGAGAAACTGTACGCTGCCAGCCCGAAGTTAGATCTGAATTGTTTTACCTCCTTGATAAGAATTTCTGTGATAAATTTATGCAAACAACTTGAGATCGACCCTTCCTTGAGTAGAGATTCATTCTGGAAATTAATTGTAATACGCCCTAGACGAGTTTGACTTGTAATTTTAGATCTGAGCTCAATCTTAATTCACCGTGGCTTGACTTGTAATTTTAGATCCGAGCTCAATCTTAATCCTCTCGGTCTGTACGCAACCTTTTCCTTTTCTTCCCTGAGATTTAACTCTCTGTATGCACAACGTGATTATTTAATTCAGTATGCTTCTTGTTTAATTCCAGAGATGTGTACTCTGTATGGATAGCGTGATTATTTAATCCATTATGCTTCTTGTTTAATTCCTGAGATCTGTACTCTGTATGATCAGCGTGATTATTTAAGTCGACATGCTTCTTGTTCAATTCCCGAGATCTGAATTCTTGTAGGGATAGCTTGATTGTTTATTTCGATATGTTGCTTGTTTAAATCCTGATATCTGGATTCCAGAATGGATGGCGTGATCCTTTATTTCTGTATACTTTTTGCTTAAACTCCTGAAGATCTATATACCTGTAAGAACAACGTGATTATTTCTTTAAATCCGATATGCTTCCTATTTTAAATTTCTGAGATCTGAATCTCGATTTGAGTAATCGAAACTATCTCCAATTCAAGAGCTATCTCTCTATTTCCTTTCTGGGTTCTAGATTTATTCATGAGAGCCACGAGAACCCATTCTGACCCTGTACTCTTGGGTCACAATACCTCAGTCCTGAGACTGGAATTGTTACATCATTACGACCAGCGACCTAGAACCTGGAAGACATGGAAAATCTTAGACTCCAGGCACCGACAATCTGGAGATATATCCAGCTCCGGACATAAGGGCTTCTGCAGATGCTGGGCAAAGTCCGTAATTATATCTCTGTCGAGCTTGATAGTTTCATTATGATATGGACTCGAAGTTACGGTTTAAGTCAATTAAGATCCATGGACTCAACTTATAAATTCGATCCTGCATTATAGTGATCTAGAAGTTGTTAATGCCGTGTGGCATGGATGTGTGAATTGCATTTTAATTAAGTATTATTTAAATAGTGAATCGGAAGTTCCACTACTCATTATATTCATTTTAATATATGAGCATGAATGCTCATATATTGCCAGTAGCAGAGCTATCCGACCATATTTCCATTCCTCATAAGCTTACCCATTTTTATATCACTTGTATTGTAAATTTGGTGTTAGATTGTAAATTTGTAATGCATTTTGTATTGTATTTTAATGCCAGTTGCATTGTAAATTTGGTGTTATATTGTAATTTTGCAATGCAATTTCTTGGCATTTTGCTGGAATTCGACAACGACAAAAGTTTCCAAAGCACTGGTGTTAGATGGCATTTTTCGCTAGTGGTCCCCGCTTGCCCCACCCCCACTGGTTTTTTTTAGAAAGAGCCCGTTATTTTTTTCATTTAACAATAATGTGAATAGGGAAATTGTGATTTATACTTTGATATTTTGGAGCCCTACATTACTATAGAAACCCTATAGAAGCTTCGCCAATCAGCAAAGTTTCGAGACAACTGTGATCGAATTCCTACTTGGTGTTGTGACCTCGCCAAAACCATTATCCCTGCAACATATATATCAATGCTCATTAAAATTAAATCATTTTATTATTTATAAAAAAGAATAAACATGTGTTTAAAAACAAATTTACCAGAAATAATGAACCAGCTTGGCCTAAAAGATAACTGGACCATATTGCAAAATATGTGGAATATACTCTGTTATTACATTTTCACTTTGGGGCCACTACCGCTCAGACAAATGGAGGAGTGAACAATGGTGAAGTCCTTAGTAAACAGAATGCCATTTCAGAAACATATGAATCGATTTTTGAATTTAAGAGAATGGAAACACTAGTTAATAAGGAAAATATTTTATCACTCAGAATACGTCTCATTAAACCAAAGTCTGAAAGTTACCATTTGTTAATAAATGTCGTGCCAACTTGAAGTAGAATAAGTGAATTAAATCAATGGCAGCGCCGTTAGGAAACAACGTAATGGGAAACAACGTATTTGTGAGCAAGTAATGGGAAAATCCAGTTATGGCATGCAAACGTTTTCAATAATTTGTATGGTATGAAAAAACTCAAAACACATGTAAACCATATTTATTAGATTGTAGAACACAAATGAGGCCTTTAAAACAATTATCCAGTTGATTTTGTACCTGTGCCAAGCCAGATGTAGTAGGCACAATGCATATTGAAAGCCGAGACAGGAACTGGGCTCATCTCTGATGTATTTGATGATACAAAGCTGAGTCAATTGAAGGCAAATGAATCTTATTCACAATTGTTACTAAAGCATTCCTCGAGACACGAAAAGTATAAGTTACTATTTTATTAATACATTCCTGTCAACCAAAATACATCCCATCCAAAGTTCAAAAATGATGCAGGAGCATCGCGCTAAACTTGAAACACGTCATAAGTTTTGATTTTTCCGTTGAGCCAAAAAGTGATGTAATTGCCACCTATGCCAGCCTAAGCACGGTGACACGTGATCCTATTGGTCTTCCAACCGATGCGCTGTATTTTTTTGAATCCTCGGCTAGTAAGGCCATTTATGCTATTAATGACGGTGGTTGATTTTGAAAACAAGAACCCCGCGGGCTGCTTGAGGGCTCTGTTTGATATATCAACAAGATTTTTTTCATTTTCATCGGCAGCAGGGGAGAACAGGAGGAAAAAAACCCCACAGCCGTGGATAGCCTGTGAGCTAGCGGCCAGTTCTGAACCGCTGTAACTCGTTTTGTAGTTCGATTTGTGAATGGTCCTCTATCTATGAGGCCATATATGTAACCAGAATGATGAATCCGATTTAATGAATAGCATATTTTGTCCTCTAGAAGTGATTTCTCTGCACGCGTTCTATGAATCTGAGTGCTGGGTGTTCTGTTTCGCGAATTTAAATTTTCTGAAATTGTTTATGGTTGATGGGTTGAATGTATATGTCGAATGCAGGACTCGTTGAAGGCTGTGTATATAATATTGGCTGCAGGTATGTTCCAGGTCGAAGGGGGGAGTTCCTGCGTGCAGTACAGACTCAGATAGCGGCCGAGCAATAGATCGAGGGTGCAGAGAGCGTGGGACAGAGCTTTGGGGACAGGAGACGTGAGTTTTCTTCGGCCAATCCTTTGGGGTTGGCATCAGTTTGGTATCAGAGCGATTGGCAAGGTTCTGTGGAAGATTCGGAGAAGGATTTGCAGGAAAAAAAAAACGTGGGAGTGAGAATGCCACCGAGAAGAGAAAGACCAGGACCCGAAGTTCCAGTTTGGGGACGAGGAAGAAGAAGAGGAGAACCAGTTACGGAGGAGCAAATGAGAAGGCTGGAAGCAAGGATGGCAGCCATGGAAAGGAGAAACCCTGGTATGTTTGATATCAGTGACAATGAGGAAGAAGCACAGGAGGAAGTTGCAGAAGTTCCAAATGAAGAACCAGAGCATGGAGGATGTTAATGGCAGCCAGCCATAAACCAAGACTAGAAGTCCCGATGTATGAAGGAAGCCTGGATGCAGAAGAATTAATAGACTGGATTGGTGCAGTGGAGAAGTATTTCGACTTTGAAGAGGTAGAAGACAGGAAAAAGGTGAAATATGCAGCTACAAGGTTGAAGGGATATGCATCCATATGGTGGGATGACCTGCAAGCACAGAGAGAAAGACAAGGGAAGAACAAAATCAAGAAGTGGGACAAGATGCTGGGTAAAATCAAAAACCAATTTCTGCCCAAGGACTACCAGCTAACTCTCATAAGACAGCTGCAAAACCTGAGACAGAGAAGTATGTCGGTTAAGGAATACACTGAGGAATTCTACAAGTTGTGTATCAGATCAGGACAGAATCAGACTGATATTGAAAGAGTGGCAAAATATGTTAATGGGTTGAGATATGAAATCCAGGATGAGATAAGTTTGCTGAACGTCAGGGGTGTGGAAGAAGCTTACCAAGCAGCCACTAAAGTGGAAGAGAAGTTAGTAAGAAAACAAAATCAGAAAACCAGAGGAAGAGGAAATGCAGTGAGAGGTGGATGGTCTTCGAATAGGGGTGGAAGAATTCAAGAATATAGGAATGATGGAGGATTTCAGAACAGAAATGTGAAGTCCCAAGGATACCAAGATGAGGCTGGCAGCTCAGGTAATCAGAACACTCAGAGAGGTGGATTTAGAGGAGGAAGTTTTAGCACAGCAGGAAGAGGGGAAAATAGAGTTATGAAGTGCTACACATGTGGAGATCCTACACACAAGTCATACAATTTCCCAAAGAACCAACGAATTCAAAGAAGTGCACACATTGCAGAAGGTAGAATGGAATCCCATAAGGGAGGACAAAAAGATAATGCAGCAGAGGATGGAGAGAGTCTCATGTTAAAGAGAGTACTGGTTAATGCAGAAAAAGAATTGCAGGAGCCACCACAAAGAAGGAGCTTGTTCAGAACTAGATGTAAAACTCAACGCAAATGCTGCAAAGTTATCATAGACAGCGGAAGCACTGATAACCTAGTCTCTACTGAGATGGTGGAAAAACTAGGATTGAAGAGAATGAAGCATCCTGCACCTTACAAAGTTTCTTGGTTGCAGAAGGGACACCAAATCTTAGTGAATGAACAATGCAGAGTTGAATTCCAGATTGGGGATTATAAGGATGAAGTGTTGTGCGACATCATGCCCATGGATGTTTGCCATATACTCCTAGGGAGGCCTTGGCAATATGATAGGAAAGCCATTCATGATGGAAGGAGGAACACCTATTCTGTGGAGAAGGATGGAGAAAGACAGAATTTGTTACCATTGCAGCCAGAGAAGGTTCAAGAGGCAGTAGAACCTAAAGTGTTGATGATGAGTGGAAAGGAGCTATTGCAAGAAGTTCAGAAGGAGGAAGAAATGCACTTTGCCATTGTTGGCAAACCCAAGGTAATCTCGAATACCCCAGCAATAGATGAACTGCCTCTAGAGATTAAAGATATGCTTGATGAATTTGAAGAAATTGTCGTAGATGAACTGCCTAGTAAGCTACCACCAGTTAGAAGTATCAGTCATCACATTGATTTGATACCAGGAGCAAGCCTACCTAACAAAGCAGCATATAGGTTGACATCACAAGAAAATGAAGAAGTTAAAAATCAGGTTCAAGAATTGTTAGAGAAGGGTTTGGTGAAGGAGAGCTTAAGCCCATGTGCAGTACCTACTGTACTCAGCAAGAGGAAGGATGGAGGATGGAGAATGTGCACCGACTCCAGGGCTATCAACAAAATAACAATCAGGTACAGATTTCCTTTGCCCAGAATGGATGATTTAATGGACTGTTTAAGTGGAGCAAAGTATTTTACTAAGTTAGATTTGAAGAGTGGGTACCATCAGATTAGGATTAGAGAGGGAGATGAGTGGAAAACAACATTTAAAACCAATGATGGGCTGTATGAGTGGTTAGTTATGCCTTTTGGGCTTACTAACGCACCTAGTACTTTTATGAGGTTGATGAATGAAGTCCTAAAAGATTTTATGGGGAAGTTTGTGATAGTGTACCTAGATGACATATTAATTTTCAGTCAAAGTAAAGAGGAACATTTGAAGCACCTTAGATGGGTATTGGAAACTTTACATAGAGAGAAGTTGCTGATAAATTTGAAGAAGTGTAGTTTTATGCAGACAGAATTGGTATATTTGGGATTTGTGATCTCGGGAAATGGACTAAGAATGGACCCGGAGAAAGTGCGGGCTATTTTGGATTGGCCTACTCCAAGTAGTGTATTTGAGGTGAGGAGTTTCCATGGTTTGGCAAATTTTTACAGAAAATTTATAAGGAATTTCAGTCAGATAAGTGCACCTATTATAGATACCATCAAAGGAAATAGGAAGCCATTTAAGTGGACGGAGGAAGCAGACAGAAATTTTAAAGTGCTGAAAAGGAAGGTTACTGAACAACCAGTGTTAGCTTTGCCGAATTTTGATAAGGTTTTTCAAGTTGAAACCGATGCTAGTGGAACTGCCATAGGAGCTGTCCTAACCCAGGAGAAGAGACCCATAGTATATTTCAGCGAGAAGTTGAATGAAGCTAAACAGAAATATTCTTCTTATGATAAAGAATTGTACGCTGTCGTTCAATCAATGAAGAAATGGAGACATTACCTTATGCCAAGGGAATTTGTTTTATATTCTGATAATCATGCATTGCAGTTCATTAACAGTCAGCCTAAGTTGAACCAAAGACATGCAAAATGGGTGGAGTTCATGCAGAATTTCACATTTGTAATCAAGCACACCAGTGGAAAGTCAAACAGGGTTGCAGACGCTCTAAGTAGGGTTAATCTACTGTTAGAAGAGGTTAAAGTGAGCATTGTGGGATTTGAAGACATGAGGGAAGCCTATAAAGAAGATGAGGACTTTAAGGATATTTATGCAGCTTGTGTAAGCCCAATTACTTGTAATAGAAGTCAATGGCTGGAGTATACCTTGCAAGAGGGTCTGCTGTTCAAAAACAGTAAGTTATGTATCCCAAATTGTTCGGTAAGAGAGAATATAATCAAGGAGAAGCATAGTGGCAGCCTAGCTGGTCACTTTGGAGGGGATAAGACATTAGCCCAAGTAAATGCATTTTATTATTGGCCCGGTATGAGGAAGGACATCAAGAAGTTTGTGGAAAGATGTAGAGTATGCCAGCATGCAAAGGGAGGAAAACATAATACAGGATTGTATCAGCCTTTGCCCATTCCTGACAGGCCATGGGATGCGGTTAGCATGGATTTTATTTTAGGACTGCCAAGAACTCAAAGAGGGAACGATTCAATTTATGTTGTGGTTGATAGATTCTCAAAGATGGCACATTTCATTGCTTGTAAGAAAACTATTGATGCTACCAATGTTGCAAACTTGTTCTTTTCTGAAATTGTTAGATTGCATGGCTTACCATTAAGTATCGTGTCAGATAGAGATGTAAAGTTTGTGGGCCATTTCTGGAGGACATTATGGAAGAAATTGGGAACAAAGCTGGATTTTAGTTCAGCCTACCACCCATAGACAGATGGGCAGACAGAGGTAGTTAATAGGAGTCTTGGAAACATCTTAAGAAGTCTAGTGTATGAACATCCTAAGCAATGGGACTTGGCACTTGCCCAAGCTGAGTTTGCCTATAACGACTCACCTAATAGAAGTACTAGAAGGAGCCCGTTTCAAATTGTTTATGGGATGCACCCAAGAGGTGTATATGAGCTTAGAAATCTGGAGAAATAAGAGTTTAGAAGTTCTGATGGGGAGGATTTCGCATCTGCAATGCACAACTTACAGGAGAATGTTAAAAGAAAGTTGGAGGAAAGTGTAAGTAGGTATAAGTAGAAAGCCGATGAGAAGAGAAGGGAAGTGAATTTCCAAGTGGGAGATATGGTGATGGCGTACTTGAAGAAAGAAAGATTCCCAAGGGGAACTTACAACAAACTGAAACTCAGGAAGATTGGACCTTGCAAAATCTTAAGGAAATTCTCTGCTAATGCATATGAGATTGATCTACCATCTGGGTATGGTATATCACCTATCTTCAATGTTGCAGATTTGTCTCTTTTTAAAGAAGTAGGAGAACAGGATGAGGAACGAGGAATTCCATCTAGTGATGGACAGGCTGTGGATTGGCAAGAACAACTGCCTCAGCTGGAGCAGCCACAAGTTGAAGTAGTGCTGGACAGGAAAGTTACAAAAAGACTAGAAGCAGGACCTATTATCAGTATTTAGTGAAGTGGAGAGGGCAGCCTGTTGAGGATGCTGTATGGATGACAGAAGCAGAGGTTCACCAGCATGGGATAGACCCTGAAGAACATGTGAAGAACTTCATTTTCTCTCCCCGGGAGGATGATGCAGGAGCATCGCGCTAAACTTGAAACACGTCATAAGTTTTGATTTTTCTGTTGAGCCAAAAAGTGATGTAATTGCCACCTATGCCAGCCTAAGCACGGTGACACGTGATCCTATTGGTCTTCCAACCGATGCGCTGTATTTTTTTGAATCCTCGGCCAGTAAGGCCATTTATGCTATTAATGACGGTGGTTGATTTTGAAAACAAGAACCCCGCGGGCTGCTTGAGGGCTCTGTCTGATATATCAACAAGATTTTTTTCATTTTCATCGGCAGCAGGGGAGAACAGGAGGAAAAAACCCCACAGCCGTGGATAGCCTGTGAGCTAGCGGCCAGTTTTGAACCGCTGTAACTCGTTTTGTAGTTCGATTTGTGAATGGTCCTCTATCTATGAGGCCATATATGTAACCAGAATGATGAATCCGATTTAATGAATAGCATATTTTGTCCTCTAGAAGTGATTTCTCTACACGCGTTCTATGAATCTGAGTGCTGGGTGTTCTGTTTCGCGAATTTAAATTTTCTGAAATTGTTTATGGTTGATGGGTTGAATTTATATGTCGAATGCAGGACTCGTTGAAGGCTGTGTATATAATATTGGCTGCAGGTATGTTCCAGGTCAAAGGGGGGAGTTCCTGCGTGCAGTACATACTCAGATAGCGACCGAGCAGTAGATCGAGGGTGCAGAGAGCGTGTGATAGAGCTTTGGGGACAGGATACGCAAGTTTTCTTCGGCCAATCCTTTGGGGTTGGCATCAAAAAAAGCCCCAACTCTGCCATGTTGTTATAATTCTTTAACATAGTTGATAGAATAGATGTAAAAACAAAATAATTGTCATCGTAGCTGACATAATAGATGTAATAACGTGGGAAGGACACAGTTTCATAAGCATAGGAGGACATGATGATGACGTGAGGCTAGCTGCTGGAGTGTTTTTACATTTGTTACAATCCAATGTGGCGGAGTTGCTTCTCCTTTTCTTCCATGTCCTTTGTTGTGTTTTAAACATATTCGATCAGTTTTTCTCCAGACTTCATTTTGATTAACTTCTTCATTAGTCATCTTAAGAGTTTTCGGCTTATGTTGGTTGTTTATTAATCCTTTTTAGTGAACTGTTCCTCAAACTGTGTTTTGATTAGCTTACTTATTAGTAATATATGAGCATGAATAAAGAATTATTTATGTTTGGTTTCATCCCATTGTTAATGTATTTGTTTTCATTGCTATCCTTTTTATGAGTGCAATGTTCAATTTAGTTATTATTGTGGCTAAGGTGTAGAGTTCTACATGCTAGTATTATTGTTTCTTGTAAGTGTAATGTTCATTATTGTACCCAAGTTGTTGAGTGATATTTTATAAAGGCTTATAGAGTTTCAAAATTAAAAAATATAATAGAAATGTTAAAGGCTAAAATTATCCAAAGACTATTCTTTTATTCATAATCCTTATTTTTTTTTTGTTAATTGTTTTGTTTGTAGTTATTTGTGATGGGAAACAAGAAGGATTCACCATCGGCATCGCAGGTAGGTCATTTCACCGTAAATTAGGTAGGTCATTTTGCTTTAATGTTGATTAATGCTTAAGTCAAGAATCTTCAATTAATAGCAATCTCCCAATCGACATCTTATCTTATAAATTTTCTCTCGAACATTAGTGACAAAGACTTTTCAATAATAGTTGAACACAAACTTGGACATCAATCAGGCATCGCTATTACGGTGACAGTGAGTATTTCATGTTACTTGTGCTCATTGCTTTAAAAAACTCCAAAAACTCCAAATATTATTTTTGTATATGAAGTTGCAGGGTATTAGCTCAATGGTAGAGCATCTGCATTGGTTCGATAGGAGGTGTCTTAAACTATCGTCTTAAACTATTGTCTTAAATTTAAGACAATAAGTTAAGACGATAGTTTAAGACACTCACTTAAAGACAATATTTAAGACAATACACAATTTTATTTTTGTCTTAAGTTGAAACAATTTACATAAATATTATTTTAATATCCCACTGTATAGTAGTGAGAGTGACTCTAGTTATAAATATGAATATATTATTGTTTCAATATAATTATATTAACAAATGCGATAGTGTAACCAGTAGAAAGAAAAATGGTACAGGGTCACTCTAGTTATATTTATGAAATTAATGTTTGTTTGAATAGAATTATATTGCAGAATACAATAGCGTAAATCTGTAGAAGAAAAATAGCACAGAGTTATCCTAGATACTGCAAATATGAAATTATTTTTTTCATATTTTTATTTCAATATAATTATATTGCAGAATAAAATAGCATAATCGGTGGAAAGGAAAATACCGAATTACTCTCATTTACAATTATATAATTATAGTTTGTCTTAATGAAATCCTATCTTAGATTTACATTAGCATAATCCGTGGAAAAGAACAACATATAAATCTTCTCTTAGATTTACATTAGCATAATCCGTGGAAAAGAACAACATATAAATCTTCTAGTTTACAATTAGAGTATTTATTGGTTGTATACGATATAATTAAATCCCAGTGGTGTAAATAGCGTAATTGATGAAATGAAACTGACAGTGATAAAATTATGTTAAGTATAGCTTTTGTTTATTAATGAAAATTACACGTTGTCATGTTATGTTTGGGAAGCGGGAATGGATATTAAGAGTTTAGTTAATATATATATATATCCAGGTGGAAAGGTGTTAAATGCGTATATTTGTACTTTATTAGTAAGAATAAAAAATGGATGACTAGATAGCAAAAGTTTGGATAATATATATACAAATATATATATTTAGGGTGCAAAAGTTTGTATAATATATATACAAATATATATATATATTTAGGATGCATAAAATACTTAAAATTAATAAACGCATATGTTGTTATGTTATGTTTTGGAAAGGTGTTAAATGCATATATGTGTACCTTATTAGTAAGAATAAAGAATGGATGATTAGATAGTAAAAGTTTGTATATAATATATATATAAATATACATATTTAGGTTAAAAAAGTTTGGATAATATACATATAAATATATATATTTAGGATGCATAAAATACTTAGAATTAATCAAACGCATATGTTGTTATGTCATGCTTTGGAAAGGTGTTAAATGCATATATGTGTACCTTATTAGTAAGAATAAAGAATGGATTACTAATAAAGAATGGATGATTAGATAGTAAAAATTTGTATATAATATATATATAAATATATATATTTAGGTTACAAAGTTTGGATAATATATATACAAATATATATATTTAGGATGCATAAAATACTTAGAATTAATCAAATGTATATGTTGTTATGTCATGCTTTGGAAATGTGTTAAATGCATATATGTCTACCTTATTAGTAAGAATAAAGAATGGATGATAACAAATATATATATTTAGGTTGCAAAAGTTTGGATAATATATATACAAATATATATACTTGGGTTGCATAAAATAATTAGAATTAATCAAATGCATATGTTGTTGTGTTATGCATTGGAAGATGTTAAGTGCGTGTATATATTTATCTTATTGGAGAGATAATGAATGTCGCTTGGGAAGGGTGAATACATATTAAAATTTTGTTTAATATATACATAAATACATATATCTAATTTGCATAAGGGGAATTAATAAAATTCATATGTTGTTGTGTTATACAAAATGACAACCTAGTAGATCGAGAAGATTAAATCACTATAATTATAATAAAATAATAGTAGGGAGAATTTCTTTATATATGTACCGAATGCCTTGAGTATAATATTATTTCTTAGTAAACATTTTATCATCTGACTATCTATTTGAAAAAAAAAATATATATATATACATGAAAATAAATATGTCATAACTTAGACTATCTATTGTGAGTGTGTATAATGTTGATTACTTGATCTTGTTGAAAATATTATATTGTAACTTAGATTAATTCAAGGTGTTTATTATTCTATTTAAAACAAAATAATTGCCCTCTCAGCTATGAAGGTTCCTACAAAGAGAATAAACACTTTCGATGCAATAACCATAGATCCTATCACTTCAGCCATAAAGGAGTTTTCTGATGCTGCCCATAAAGCTGTTGAGGAAGATGAGGTAAGACTCCAGCTAGATCTATCTCAAAAATTAGAGCAATGGCATAATGGTTGTAACAAAAGCAGCCTGAATCTAACTCATTGTTGTTACCATTCGTAACCCAATGACAAACAAACCTATTTAGAATATTTATAGAGATCCCCTTTTATAAATGGCATAATCCCACACAAATGTAGAACCCAATTTACATTCTGCTTTGTTCAATGAAATTTGCTGAAACTCAATGAGCAATTTGTGTAGGTTTTGAGAAAACACATAAAGGGAGATGCACACATAATTCTATGGAGAAGGGCCTTCAATGATCTCCTATTGCTTACAAAGAGAGAATTTCTAGACAACTATCATCTCACTTGATAGAGTCTCCCTAAGGAAAAAGGTATTGAAATTTTTTAGACATCTTCGTGGTGTTGCTATATTTTAATGTATTGAAAAACAAATTTACTAATTTACCGAGGTACCATATTGTAGGTGGTGCATGCACTCAATATTTTGACAGTTCCTTGAGCAACCTTTTGCTCCGAATCTTCCTAGCTTGGATGACGATGTTGTAGATTTACTTGAAAAATGTTTGTATTCGAGCCAAGCAAGTGTATCATAGGTATTATATGGGTCAACTTCTATAATTGGTTAGTTTTTATTATTTTTGGGTGTTTGAGGATGGTTTTAAGTCTTAGAGAAGGGAAATACTTGGACATTGAATCTATGCTATATGATTTTAGTTTTTATTTTATTATCAACTGATGCATTTTTATTATATCGTGTTTCCTATCAATTGAAGAGGGCTTGAGTCACCATTATTTGACAAGTATTCATGGCATCAATGAAGAACCTAGATGCCTTACTCCTTTCAACTTTGATTTTGAGTAGGGATCGTTTACTTAGAAACATATAAAACAACTTATATGGAGGAAATCTCTTAGCCTCAATGTAAACATGAAGCAATAGCCAAAGCAAACGAACTTGATATTTATCTATTTGTAATCCTTCTTTGCTAGTTATGTTAATATGTTTCTACAATGCAATCCATCTCTTGGTTTGTTGTTGCAATAAATTTTGCAGTTGTTGGCATTCGGTTGGATCTTATTCTTTAAAGGATTGGTAAAGGTAAATAAATGGATGGATATGTTTACTTGCATGTCTAGATATATTGGGTTAGTTGTGTATTCCAAATCTAGGCCATTTATTGGCCTCTATGTGATTATTATTATTAGACATCAAAATGTAATAAAAAAACTTAATAATATAAAGTAAATGTTTTTGTAAGAAGTTTTGTGGCAAGCATGCTCTCATATATATTTGGACTTACAAGTGTTGCAAAATATGGTGGGCATGACTAACAATGTTTGTTTGTTTTACACCCCACTTTTGAATACATGATAATAATAATTGGAAATTTGCAGTATATAATCTCAATATATAATCTGGAAGTTGGTTATTTGGCTTAAAATCCCACATTTTTTCCATATAGACATCAATTTATTATTGTTTAGTATTGTTTTGTATATATTTATAATATTATTATTGTTTGTATTTCTACAAGGCAGTGACCAAGCTACGTGCAACTCTTGTTCTTTCTAGTTTCTACTCCCTTCTTTGAGCTTCCACTTGGATTTTTATTAATTTTATCACCCTTATTTAGCTTGATGACTAGGGTTTGAGGGTTTAGATGCATATGAATTGATCAAAGGGTTTGAGATTTCAAAGTACTCTATTGATGGTATTTTATGTGATTGCAATAACAACTGGTCAATTGATCTTTTAGTTACTTATGAGAATGGAAAAACATGGATTTTAGCCAAACCTAGTTTGATGTAATTGTATCATAATGGAATTGATTGAAGAAATCCTATGTGAATAGGCAAGAAATCAAATAAAAATTATCTTAATTCAACAAGTATTGGATAATGGCTCTTTCTCTAGGATATTATAGTTTAATGAATATGTTGTTTTATTATTATATGTGGTTTATGCATTATTGAAAAATTCACCAAGTCTTCATAATGTTTTATAATTTAATAAAAGATTCGCCAAGACTTTATACGGTTTTATAATTTAGTGAAAGATTCGCCAAGTTTTTACAAGATTTTATAATTCAATAAAAGATTCGTTGAGATTTTACAAGATTATATAATTTGGTGGGACATTCGCCAAAAAAATATATATACGTATTATTTAATTGATAAAATAGCCTTCATATTTTCCTATGTATCATGGGGATTAACCCAATTATTATACATAGAAATTTAGGGGGGGTTCTTAAAATTTTCCCTAGATGATGGTGAAGAAGTTGATGATGATGATGATGATGATGACGAAGATGACGATGATGATGATGATGCTGATGAAGATGATGATGATGAATACCATGAAGATGATGGTGATGATGAAGACACTGATGATGATGAATATGATCATCTTCATGGTATTCACCATCATCTTCATGGTCATCACCATCATCTTCATGGTCTCCACCATCCTATTCATGGCCTTCATCATCATCATCATTGTCGTCCTCATCTTCATCATCATCATCATCATGAAAGTGTATATGGGAAAACCCTAGAAACCTGGAGCCTAGCCTAAAAAACCTAGTTTTGAATCCAAATAAGTATACACTTATGTGCAAAGTTTCAGACATGTATATAGCAAGGGTGCATACAACTAAAAACAAATCAAGTGCAATCCATATCTGACCCAAAATACATAAACAAAGAGGCCAAATGGCCTAGAATCCAATGATCACGATGGCGGCAATGGTGACAATGAGTACAATGATGACGATGGTGATAATGGGCGTGAAGATAGATATGGTGACGGTGACAATGAGACAAAGTGCATTAGGTTTATGGTGGATGACGAATGATTGATGGGGACGAGGATGGTGGCATCGCGAGCAAGAGGATGACGAGGCTTGATGGTGATTGTGGTAGTGGGCATGGTGTTGGTGACAATGTTTTCATGATAGTGTAGTTCAACATTAAGCTGGTAACCCTAGAGCTTGGAGCCTATCCTAGAAACATGAGATCCTATCCTAAAAACCCTAGTTGGTACGTAAACCTTAGCTTGTATTCTAATCACAATGAAACCCTATTATGTAGCCTAATCCCTTGCCTAAATTATAATACATATAAAAAGTAAATCATTTTCATTGAACATATATATTCATGTGCATACATTTGAATCCAAATCATTATACACATATATAGAACAAAAATCGAACAAAACTATATATAAATCCATGAGATAAAACCATAGTGGAACAAAACTCGAACAAATATAAATTTTTTTTAGGAAAATAGTGGAACATGGTTCCCAATGTACATACGATGGCAACTCGTTCCCTATACAAAATCAAACAACTCGTGTTGTAGATCCAAAATACATGGCAACTTGTGCCCTATACAAAATCCGACAACTCGTGTCGTAGATCCAAAATACATGGCAACCCGTGCCGTAGATACAAAGTACATGGAAATTGGTGCCCAAAGGTGCCACATTGTGGCTAATGTACATAACATGATGTGTCAAGCATTGTGACCACCCCGGTCACTCCCAAGCTCATCTCCAAAATCGATCTTCCTCTTCTTCGAGCTACTAGAATCTCGGGTCTTCTTCCATCTAGGAGTAGAGTGTCTCTCCATGCTTTGAAACAAATGACATAAGATACCATCATTTTCAAGCATTTGTAACATTTACCACATTTATAAAATGAATGTACATTTCAAATCTTAAATAACTCATCGCTGATGCGAGTGGGAGATGAGAGGAAGGTGTCCTGGATCTGTTGAGCCTCTCAACAATTCCACCCTACGACATTTATGACAATCATTTCATTGAAAAATAATAATTTTTTAAATTAATTTTGGTTAATGCATCAAATTTTTTTCATAAATTAACTTGATTCTCACTGTGAACACCTCCGACAATGGACATGGTTGGGATTTTGGGATAGTAGGTGGAACAGTTGGTTGGACGACCTGCTCCGATGTAGTCATGGGGGGGGGGGGTGAAGATGTAGATGCAGCAAGTATGGGTGCAACAACTGTAGATACATGGGCAGATAATGGAATAGTAGTTGCCACAATAGTGGCGGGAACTAGAGATGATATAGTGGAAGACGACATGGTGGTATGGGGTGGAGGAGGACGTCTTGGACGATGAACCCCTACCAGCTCTATAATAGGGGGTATCGACCCAAAAGGGATAGGGGGGATGTTGAGGTATGGTGAATGGGAGGGAGGTCCTGGATAGAGGGAGGAGGATGGATAGAAGGGAGGTTGTGGAAAAAGAGGGGAAGCTAGATGGAAGGGGGGGCGTGGATGAATGGGGTAGGATGGATAGATGGGGGAGGGTGGATGAATGGGGGAGGATGTATAGATGGAGGAGCGTGGATGAATGGGGGAGGATGGACGGAGGGGGGAGTATGGACGAAGAGGGGAGGGTGGATGGAAGGGAGGGGGTGGACGGAGGGAGTGGCCTAGATAGAAGCGAGGGGGGCGATTCATGGAAGAGGGTGGAAACATGGGACTAAAGTGGCCTGCAACTGTTGGCGGCCCCTGTATACAAATTTGTAATATCATATTTTAATAAACAAAAATCAAATTACACCATAGTATGTTGTAACATTTCAAATTAAAAGCGTTCTTTTAACTACACATTGTACCTGTGTATATGGTGATCTACCGACCCCTGGAAGAGATGGCTGATCATCGTAGTCCATGCATACCCATGGAAACCAAAGCACATGCATGTTATAAACATATTAAACAAGTAATTATTCAATCAATCAAAATATTAAAAATATTGTACGAACTATCATCATGTATGTCATAAATATAAATACATAAAAATAGAAATTCCATAAGTAATAACAATATTGTGTGGGGTATTGAAAATACCTCCGTGTGAGGTGTCGCAATTTTAGTTACAGCTGCCATTGCTGCATCCAGGTTGGGAGATGTTGCATTCTCCCATGACGGCGTCTCAGCTCTAAATAGCTGTATATTGAAATAATAGTTTAATTCAAGCACAAATACTTTAAAATTACTTTACAAATTATCAAGTGATGATTGAAAACACATTAAAAAAGTGTTAACTTGCTCCATATAGAAGCCCTTGATTGGGATAGGGAAAGTGTGCCCGCAATGGGGACAAATATGTGGCATTGTCCCCATCGAACTAGAAGGCCCAACATGGCTACCATCGGTGAAAGGTTTATCCTCACTCTGTCCTGAAGGCCCTGCACCTGTGTCTCTATCAGGGTCAACCCATCTCTCCACTGTAGTAGATGCTACAAAGGTAGTGTGTCTTGTTGGTTGTGGAGCCAGATATTCTAGTCTCATAGATGATATTGTCTCAGTTGTGCATCCCAGAGGACTGTACACTCATGCCCCAACCTTGGGGTTCAGGGGCAGCGCCCCCGAGAAAATTTTTTGGGGCTGTTTTCTCGAACACTTTTCGGGCCCATGGTTTTGGGTATTCCGTGGTATTTTCCCATTGTGTTTCCCTTATAAAAGAAAGACATTGTAATACGGCTAGGGTTGATGTATTAGGTTTTATGCATTGTAAAGATCTCTGAGATCATTAGAGAGACTGTGAGATGGTGAAGAGGAAGTGCAGTGGTTGTGCTACAAGTTGTATCCCTTCACTTTGCTAGACAGAATAATAATAAAGACTGGCAACTTCAGTGTGGACGTAGACCAAGTTGGGTGAGCCACGATATATCTGTGTTTCTCTTGTAATTTGTATGTGTGATTATATTTTCATTTCTGTTTATAGTTATTGCTCTGCGATCCTATTTTGCTAACAATTGGTATCAGAGCCAAAGGTCTATTTGGCAGTCAAACTCGTAGGAAACTAGGGTTTCTGGTTCGAGTGGGAGCAATGGCAAAAGAATGAAAGTTTAAGGTCGAGAAGTTTAATGGCCAAAACTTCCAATTATGGAAGATTCAAATGGAGGACTATCTGTACCATAAGGATCTATTCCTGCCATTGGTAGGAATAGCAAAGCAGTCGGCGACCATGAAGGACGAAGAATGGGAGGTTCTTGATAGAAAGGCACTGGGGAAAATACGACTGTCCCTGGCTTTCAATATCTCAAAACAAACGACAACGGAGGGTTTGATGAGTGCATTGGGTAAGCTGTATGAAAAACCCTCGGCTTCCAACAAGGTATTTCTAATGAAATGTTTATTTAAGATGAAGATGTATGAAGGTGGATCTGTTACTGATAATTTAAATGAGTTTAATGAGTTTAATATGGTTACAAATCAACTAAGGTTTGTAAGTGTGAACTTTGATGATGAGGTTAGGGCTCTTCTAATCTTGTGTTCATTTTCAGAAAGCTGGAATAGCTTGTTCATGGCTATAAGTAACTTTGTATTTGGTTCAAACACCTTAAAATTTGATGATGTTATTAGTGTTATTCTTAGCGAGAAAATGTGAAGAAAAAGCACAGGTGAGACATCAGGTAATGCGTTGACCATGGAGAGTAGGGGAAGACAAAAGGAGAGAGGGAAGAGCCAAGGTAATTGTGGAAAGTATAAAACGTGTAGATCAAAGTCCAGAATGGGAAAGATAGAGTGCTGGAACTGTGGAAAGAAAGAACATTTGAAGAAAGACTGCAGATCTCTAAAGAAGAAAGGAGATGGACAGCAAGAAACTACCGAGGAAGCAAATGTAGCAGGTGATTTGTTACAAGATGCTTTGATTCTTGCATTAGATAATACTAATGATTATTGGGTAGTAGATAAAGGGGCTTCATGTCATGATACACACCATAGGAAATATTTTCATGATTATGTTCCAGGCGATTTTGTACATGTTTTATTGGGTGATGATGAGCCATGTAAAATTGTTGGAATGGGTAAGGTATGGATAAAATTTAAGAATGGAACTGATTGGCTGTTGAAAGATGTTAGGCACATTCCTGCTATGAAAAGAAATCTGATCTCAACAAGGCAGTTGGGAGATGGCGGCTGTCTATCTACGTTTGGATAAAAGTGGTGGAAGATCACTAAAGGATCAATGGTGATAGCAAAAGGAGATAGGGTAGGTACGTTGTATTTATGTCCTCATAATACTGACCATTATATCTCTTTAGCTTCCACAGGAACATATACATCATTGTGGCATCATAGGCTTGGCCACATGAGTGAGAAGGGGATGCAGATTCTCCACTCAAGGAAGTTGCTACCAGATTTGAAGCAGGTAAGATTGGAATTCTGTGAGAACTATGTTTATGGAAAACAGAAGAGAGTCATATTTCTCAGGGTTGGGAAACATAAGAAGAATGAAAAGTTAGAGCTAGAGCATACATATGTATGGGGACCGGCTCAAGTACAATCTCTTGGTGGCTCTCATTATTATGTTACATTTATTGATGATGCAACTAGGAAAACTTGGGTTTATTGCATTAGACAGAAATATGATGTGTTTGCTACTTTTAAGAAGTGGAAAGCTTTGGTTGAGAATGAGACAGGAAAAATGTTGAAGTGTCTCAGATCTGATAATGGAGGTGAGTACTGCAGCAAGGAGTTTGATAGTTACTGTTCATACCATGGGATTCGTAGAGAGAAGACAGTCCCAGGAACATCACAAGAAAATGGTGTGTCTAAAAGGATGAATAGAACAATCATGGAGCGTGCAAGGTGTATGAGATTGCATGTAGGGTTTCCCTTACAGTTTTGGGCGGATGCTGTAAATACTGCGGTTTATTTAATAAACAAAGGACCTTCAAGTGATTTGGACGGTGGTATTCCAGAGGAAGCATGGACAGATAAAAAGGTAAACTACTCATTTCTGAGAACATTTGGTTGTGAAACATTTGTCCATATTGATAAAGATAATAGAGAAAATCTTGAAGCTAAATCTAAGAAATGTACCTTTATTGGATATGGGGTTGATGAATTTGGTTATCGCTTATGGGATTATGAAAATAACAAAATCATCAGGAGTAGAGATGTGAGATTTAATGAAAAGGTCATGTATAAAGATCAGTTGTAGGGAAAGAAACTGGAAAAAGAAAACACAGAGTACACAGTGCTTGATGAAATTAAAGAAAATGAAGTTCTGAAGGTGCTAGAAAATCAAGAACAGTAGCAAGTACCTGAAACTCCTGCAAGTGTAAGAAGATCTGCCAGGTTAAGTAGACTACCTGGACGATACTTTCCTTCAATGTATTATTTATTGATGACTGATTCTGCTGAACCAGAATGTTATGAAGAAGCAATGCAGGTGGAAACTAGAAAGAAGTGGGAGCAAGGCATGAATGAGGAGATGGACTCATTGGTAAGAAACTAGACTTGGGATTTAGTTCAGTTTCCTGGTGGTAAAAGATCATTGCAGAACAAATGGATTTACAGGTTGAAGGAAGAAGAAGGAGGTAAGAAGCGGTACAAGGCCATACTTGTTGTAAAGGGGTTTGCATAGAAGAAAGGTATAGATTTTGATGAAATATTTTCTCCTGTTGTTAAGATGACTTCAATTAGGACTATTTTAAGTCTAGCGGTGGTAGAAGATTTGCATCTTGAAAAGTTAGATGTAAAAACAGTTTTTCTCCATGGGGATTTGGAGGAAGAGATATATATGCAGCAACGACAAGTGTATGAGGTCAAAGGTAAGGAGAAATTGGTATGCAGGTTGAAGAAGAGCCTGCATGGATTGAAGCAAGCTCCAAGGAAGTGGTATTTAAAATTTGACAGGTTTATGACAGAACAGGGTTATAGTAGATGTCATTCTGACCACTTTGTTTATTTCAAGAAGCTAGACAATGAAAGATATATTATATTATTATTGTATGTGGATGACATGCTTGTTGCAGGGTCTAACATGCAGGATATAAATGTGCTCAAAAGGAAGTTAGCTAATTCATTTGCGATGAAGGATTTGGGTGCTACAAAGCAAATCCTTGGTATGAGAATAATGAGAGACAGGAAAAATCACAAATTGAAATTGTCTCAGAGTGAGTACATACAAAAGGTGTTGGAGAGGTTCAGAATGCAGAATGCAAAACTAGTTAGTACACCTTTGGCCAACCATTTCAATCTAAGTAAGGAAATGTGTCCCAAGACATAGGAAGAGATAGATTACATGTCCAAGATTCCCTATCAATCAGTAGTCGGCAGCTTGATGTATGCCATGGTGTGCACAAGACCAGATATTGCACAAGCAGTGGGAGTTGTGAGCAGATATATGAACAATCTAGGTAAAGAACATTGGAAGGCAATACAGTGGATTCCCAGGTATTTGAGAGGTACTACCACTCATGCATTATGTTTTGGAGGTTCAGACACTATTCTATAGGGATATGTTGATGCAGATATGGCAGGTGATAAGGATAACAGGAGGAGCACCACATGGTATGTGTTTACTATAGGTGGAACATCAGTAAGTTGGATTTTGAGATTGCAAAAGGTTGTTGCACTTTCAACAACGGAAGCAAAGTATGTTGTTGTTACAGAGGCTAGTAAAGAGATGATTTGGTTGCAAAGGTTTATGGAGGAAGTGGGTAAGAAGCAGAAGGATAGCAGGTTGTATAGTGACATCCATAGTGCCATTCATATTGCAAATAACTCAGCATTCCATTCCAGGACTAAACATATACAACTCAAGTACCATTTCATACGCTCTGTTATGGAAGATGAACTGTTGAAGCTGGAAAAGATAAATACTAGCCATAATCCTGCAGACATGTTCACAAAGTTAGTGACCAGAGAGAAACTGATTTCCTGATCGGTTTCAGTTGGCCTTCTAGCATGAAGGTGAAGATGAGAAAGTTTCCAAGTCCAAGGTCCATCAAGTACAGCAGCGGTGGAGTTGTTGTGATCAGTCTCCAAGTGGGAGATTGTTGGTTGTGGAGCCAGATCTTCTAGTCTCATAGATGATATTGTCTCAGCTGTGCACTCATGCCCCAAACTTGGGGTTCGGGGGCAATGCCCCCGAGAAACTTTTTTGGGGTTGTTTCTGCCAACAGTTTTCGGGCCCCTGGTTTTGGGTATTCTGTGGTATTTTCCCATTGTATTTCCCTTATAAAAGAAAGACATTGTAACATGGCTAGGGTTCATGTATTAGGTTTTATGCATTGTAAAGATCTCTGAGATCAGAAGAGAGACTGTGAGACAGTGAAGAGGAAGTGCAGCGGCTGGGTTGCAGGTTGTATCCCTTCACTTTGATGGACAGAATAATAATAAGGACTATCAAATTCAGTGTGGACGTAGCCCAAGTTGGGTGAACCACTATATATCTGTGTCTCTCTTGTAATGTGTATGTGTGATTATATTTGCATTTATGTTTATTGTTATTGCTCTGCGATCCTGTTTTTCTAACATGTCTAAGCAGTCCCCATGCAACACTCGTCATCGCACCCTCGATTTGATCAAGTTTGTGGGGTAACTGAGGTAGCTGGGGAGAGGGGTTGGGCTCATTCCTAGGAGTTGGTGGCCCTCTCAATGGGTTCCTCTTAGCAACAAGTTGATCTTTGGTAGATCCATGCCCAACACCCTAGAACTCGGTTATGTCAAAATATTTGACATGTAAACCGAACACAAACTCAGCCCACATTTTCCGAAGGAAGTACTTTGGAACCTCCCTATTATTGCAGGAAGGTTTATCATAAACCATGAACCACCTATGCATCCAGTTGTCCCTCCATGGTTGGAAATGACACCAATCCATGTAGACACATGGATTTCTAATCTTTGGTGGTTGTTGTGTTCTTGGATTGGTGAACATATTGTACAATTGGGCCTTTGTAATATTCAAATCTTTTATTTCCTCCTTGGAAATGCCCATGGAATAATACTCCCGCATCCTAGCTCTATATTCAGTCATGTCAGTAAATTGGCGATGTGCATGGATCAGGGAGTCAATTGAGCTCTTAATTGAGGTGGAAAGGGACACTTGAGATGGTTCCCCTGTGTTTCTTAGATCTCGAGTGTGAAATCTCATTATATTTACATAATGGTTCAAGTCATCTTGGTCAAAATTTGGTTGGGGTTTTTGATTTTCTTGGGCATTTGGATTTTGTAGAGGGTTTTCATTGGTTCCAAGATTAGTGTTTTCTTGTGTACCACCTGTTAAAATTCAATATGCTATGACAGAAAATAGCAGCATTACATTCCATTTCACAATAATAGCATATACAGGATCACTGAAGAAACAACAAGCACAGCATAAACACAAGAGACAGAGATTTATCCTGGGAAACCCTCATGGGGTAGAAAACCCAGCAAAGCTTCCTCAATATAGATGACCAGCAATATACAAAGATGAAACCTTGAGACATGATCTCCTCCTCCACAATATCAGACCTCTCCTCCACAAGTGCGCTATCCTCAAGTGTGTGAGTGTATCAAATGAGGAACACACCTCCTCTATTTATACACTACTCTGATATGTATTTTACACAAGTACATGTAGGCTCGTATTTAACCATTAGGTTAAATACCCCATTATAACTGACTGGGCCGACCCCCACATGGTGGGTCTAATAACCCTAGTTACCACAGCCAACTCGGAGGAATAAACATCTCCGGATTTATAGTATAATCACATCGGGGGTATGGAACATCTCCGGAATAAATAATATGCAAATATAATATTCTTTGAAGTTACAATATTTCAACACCACCGGACTCCATGTTAACATTTTTTTCACTCATTGTGTGGGTTTACACTCTGCAATTGAAAATGTCTCTATTATTTTAATAATTTGGGAATTATTACAAATTTAATAAACAAAAAAAATGAATAAAATGACAAAAAAAATGGAATTTACCTATCCAATTGACTTGATGATGAGTTGGTGGATGGATTTAGATAATTTTGGAGTGGAAATGGTAAGTTTGGTGTCTTGCAACGATGCGCATGCAGAGAGTGACTCACGCTCGGCTGCAAAGGGTAGAATTACAAAGACTCTTCCCTATTTTTTTAAAAATTTTAACAGGTGCACGTGCGAGCATTTGAGCATGTATGCGCCAAAAAAGCGCACGTGCCTCAGTTCGGTACCGAACCTAGCAGTGCGTGCGCGCTACCTTAGGTGCGTGCGCGTGATCTTTTTCTCCCCGCTAGCACAACCCCGTTGCAACACTTTTGGGGAGAAAATTTGTGTGCCTGCCCCATGCTTTAATTGTTAGGAGTGTAGACAAGGCATTGAAGTGATACATACATGCAATTTTTTACATTATTATGGTTTTGTTACTATAAATATTTTAATTCAAGTTAAGGTGGAATAGCCATGCATCAGTGAGGATTGATATTCACTGGTAAGCATATGGAAGATGGCTACTTTGGTTGTGTATAACATATTGAAGGACTCAACCCTTTCATTGTTGCTTCATCTTCATGGTGGACCTCTCAATATTAAAACGACCTCCTCCATTACAACTATAACAAAATTATTTGAAGAAATAAGGATGTATGACCCTCCCTTAAGTGAATCCATGAATGTATACATGAAATTTAGGGATATTTCTTGGAGTATTTAGTTTCTATCAATCCACATAAACTCTCAATAAAAATTTGCTTCCCAGAACTACTATCAAATAAAATTTACCCATTTTATAAGGTTAGGTAGTTGTATTTTAATCATTCTTGGTTTTTAGATATTATGACTCTTTAACACATGTTTATCTTAGATATTGATAATCTTCAATCATCTAGTATCTTTAATCTTGATTTTAAAGCATCTAAAAAAATATTTATAAAACTATTATGGAGGAAGTTCATGGAGCACTAGTGCATTCAAGTGTATTCAAAGTATCAATGTGCTTGTCACATTGGAGCACCATGACCCAATTTTCACAAAACCCTCCCATGTAGTATCTTTAATCTTTATTTTAAAGCATCTAAAAAAAATATTTATAAAAACTATTGGTCACCTTGAAAAAAAAATATATAAACGAGGAAAAAAAAAATTCCACAAAAATCTCCAATAAAATATTCAACAAGTCAGCATGACAACTAGGTCAATGTTGCAAATGGCATGTGTAATTCATTCATCTAGCCAATGGGTTATAGGAATGTAAGTCTTCATAATATGATCATGGTCAACTTCTGCCATCTTCCATCTCTTTGGCTCACCTCTCTTCACCTTGATTTATGTTAGATGTATCCGAGCTATCACCACCAAATGACTGTATTGGCATGATATATAGTCAGGCATAAAATCTTTATAAATAATATAAGTACCCTATTTTTTCACTCTTTCAAAAAAGTGGCCCATCATAACTAGGTCTCCAATTTGGTACATGAACTCTCCATCTTGATAGGGTCACACCAACCTGATTTTAATTTGTGTGCACTGCATCAAATAATAGGATACATTTTCTTTATTGTCGGGGGGGTGCAATGACAACAAATACATCACCTACAAGAGAAATTACAAATATTATTAAAATTTCCTACGTGCATTTCTACAGGATTTGTATATGTGTAATATATAATGAAATAACTAATAATGAAGTATTGTACCTTCCCTAACCACATGAGAAACTCGATCATGATTTAGTGATACCACTACCTCATTGGTGTGCATCTCTTGCCATGTCAGAATTGGATGTGGGCCCTTTGGATTAAGAGGTACACATTTCCATGGTTTCACATATACATCATTTTCACAGTGATGAAACCCACATCCATTTGCATCAATGCAAAAATCGCAAAAACAAGCATACTTACTCGTTTCAATGGTAAATATGTCACCCATGTATTTACTCCAAACAGAATGTAAACCCCTTGTACCAGGTATTATCTCACAATACCACATAATGGGTCTATTCACATCACCAAGGGAAACATCCAAAAAGAACTTGCATGGAATTCAATTTGTCATATAAATTCCTACTGAGAAGGATTTTTTTTGGAAATGATGATATACTTTTATTAGGTTATTAATTGAGTTTGGATTTTATTATCTGCGCACCGTCCTTGCTTGTTCATGACCTTGATGTCCCAAATGTTGTTTGCACCAATCAACTACTTCTGCGGAGAATTTGAGTTGGTTTGCACCATGACTCATCTGGTACCTCCAAATTGCTTGTTTCACACATGCACCTCCTTTCCATTCCCTATTTAAAAAAATCTCCAGGTGTGTCAGACTCTTATCTCTTTGTGAAGGTGACTCAACTAGTAAAAAGAGTGTGTCAATTTGAACTACCCTACACACACATATGACTGAATCCAGTTTTCAGTAAATGATACACCTCTCTGTCTGAATGAATCATAAATCAACCCAAAGAAATTTTGAATGAACAATGTTTCATGCTCACGATCATCACTGACATAAAAATGGTACTCCTTGATCACTTTGCATGACTGAGGAGTGCTATCCCTACCTTCAATGTTTTCCTGAGCATGTCTTTACAATACATGTACGAATATAGACACCTGGTCGAAGTGATAGTACTCACTCTGTATCTCTCTTTGAGGAGGAAATGTGTAGTTCTCAGTAAAGTCTACCACTGATAATATTGCACCCGGCTAAAATATCTCACAAGAATGTTTAAATTTTGAAGCTTTCCACCTAGACCTATGGGAGTGCTTTATGTATTTATAAATCGAACTTTGAAACTTCTCCATGAAATCTGAAACAGGAATCTCATCCTCGAGCATGTTGATCCTCTTATATGGCACGGATGAAGAAGAGTATGGATTCATGGAGACATAATTGTACCTCTTCCACATAACTGTGATATCTAACAATCCAGGGTGTGTTGGATTGATAGGAAATTTCCTATGGAACAATTTCAAATCACCACTTTCAGGGCATCTTATCCCACCTACACACCACTTATTGAAAAACACTTGTTCATGATTCCTATTGCATAGTATCATACAAATAAAAGCTCACACTGTGTGATGAGTTGGTTCACCATTCTAGTGCATTTTGCAAAAATCCAAAAATGTGTCATAGTATAGTTGGAATTCAACATGGTATCAGCAGTAATAAGTGTCATGAATTGTATTCGGCCTAATATACCATGGTTTCAATTTGTTGAACATGCTAAATGATATCTATGTTCTTTTTGAAACTTTGAGAAATGATGCCATTGTTGCTACCATTCGATTTCTTGAGGTGCTTGGTGCCACAATAGCCATTGTAATTTCCCTATGAGCAGCTTGGATATCATCATTTCTTGATTTTCCAAACGAAGATAATGCAGTTCTTACATTTTCTATTCCATTCTCACATGTGTTTTTTTGTCACGCTCCCACACTTCTCAGGTGGCCTTTAGAGGCCATGGGATACCCTCTGATTCTTTTTTTTCTTTCGAATTCTTCCAAATCCACACAAATCCGCAATGGGATCAGGTCCACAATCCCCATTGCGATCCGTAATCCTCCTTTCTGCATTCTGCATGTGGGACTCGAAAATTGGATTTCCAAACCAATTCTAAATCGAAATCATCCTTCTGACTTCTGTAATCCACAATGCGGAAGTTAGAAGTTGAAAGACATTTTCGGCTTCAAAAATTTGTTCATTCAACTTTTGCAGTTCTGCAATCCACATGCAGAACTTGGAAGTCAGATTTCTCCAATTCTGACAATAGTTTCATCCTAGAACCCGCATTCTACATTCCGCATTGCGGGTGCGGAAATGTAGAATTCCATATTTCAAGTCCAGGGAATTTTACCTTCCGCAATACGCATTTTGCATTCCGCATTGCAGATGCAGAACTGCGGATTTCCATACGCCCCAATGGTTAGTTCCTGATCTTCGCAATCCCTGATTTGCATTGCGGATGCGGAAGGATCAGAGCCACAGACCCCTGCTCTAGTAAGTTTCCATGGAAAACTTATGAGGGGAATAACTCCCTCATCCTTGGTCCAAATGGGATAAGGTTGGTACCATTGGAAAGATATTGGAGATCCCTATCCAATGGTGAAATCCCCACCCCATCTGAGCATTCCAACCATGCCAATTTATCAACTGTATTTCTGTTCATAACCCCACCTAAGTGACTTTATCCTTCTGCAATGGATTCTGCCACCTCCCAGCCATGAATTCTCCCTCACCTGACCCACAGAGGGGATCTGAAACACATCAAGGGGTTATCCCCTTCCTTCCCCAAGACTAGGTTAAGTCTAGCCATCCCTTTGAAGGTTGAATACAATGCATAATCACACATATAATGAGCTAAGTTAGTTATCATATCAACAACCTGCAGGGGTTAGTCATGCATATCATTCATGTAAATGAGGAAGCATTCAACTTCATATTCATGCTCAAACATAGCTTCCTATTGATCCATTCCATGTAACCATTCAATCGTATATTCAAGATTATATATGACTTCCTAATGAGCAAGTTCATGGATTCATCAATTCATTAGTCTAGTACATGACAAGCATAACTTAACAAATAGTTATAATACATGAATTAGCATCATTCAACACATAGAAACGCTTACCTTTGGAACTAAAGATGCCTCAAGAAACTGGCTAAGTGAGAAAAACTTTCCACCCAACCTTAGGTCTATGCCCATCCTGTACTCTTTTAGCTGAGAGACCACCCCTGAGCTGGGTTGTGTATCCACTAAGGAGGGCTAATGGACTCTCTCACAGTCATGGTCTCATCCCAATGCTAATACAACCTACAACTGGGTTTATCAAGCAATACAAGGAACAAGAGGGATGCTGCTAAGCTAGTGAGCTCAACCATAGAGCTACAGGCATCTCATATCACTCAGTCAGCATGGCACCCACATTACCTACCTCACCCAACACAAGGAAGGCCCTCTTCTCAGCTGCACAGTCCCTCAAGGCCCCTTCCCTCCAGTGCTATTCAAGGTGGGAATACAAAGGTCCAACTGTTGTTATTCATGAGATTTCATCCTTCACTAGGTTTATCAAGTGGATCTAACCCTAAATTGACCTTCTTCACTGTTATATAAGCTAATTATTCACAGGTTCGCGACCTAAGTTCTTCTCGGTGACTGTGTCCTCTGCAAAACAGATCTCAGGGTTCTCATGGGTTCTCTCGGTCGTTCAAACTCTATAATTCATCCGCCACAAATCGATATATGGCTGTCCCAACCCATTTCCATTCTTACATAGGGTTCTCTTTGCGCGTTCGGCCCTGTACATTCGGCTAACACTGAAATCACGATTTTTCTCTTGTTTCTTCACGGCTGGGATTTGCAGGTGCGTGAATGACTTGGGTTCTTGGTAAAAAAAGGTTAGCAACAGGATGGGCGAGTTCCCAAGTGTGGAGTGGATTAAGGTAAAAGTAAAACACAGGTCTATACCCTACCCTACGGAGTCACATGCTTCCCCATACTCCATTGAATTCATGGGTCGGTTCCCTCAACTACCTTCTTACATTTGCATTAATGTCAGCATGGTGAGTCAAACAGGTTCACAATTGGACATGTGGCAGCATGGTTAGCAATCCCATAACCCCCTCACCTCTCCCTAGTGGATACACATGGACCCTACTCATTAGTTGCCTCCTTAGCTAGCTTCTTGGGTAGTTTTATTTCATTAATTAATAATTACATCATTTACATTTCTTCATGGATTAATAGCTCATGGATAATCAAACTGTTAAATACTTTCCTATGCAATTAAAACATGAAGATCCACTAGTAGGGCCTTGGCTTTAATCTCCACACTAGGGAAAACACATACAAATCATGTATACAATATTTACATTGAGGCCAATAAACCATAAGGGTCAAAATAGGGGTATTACAACTCCCTCTCCCTTAAAATAAAATTGTCCTCACTGTTCTCAAAATTGAACAAAAATGGAAACGCCTCTTTCATGGCATCCTCTAGCTCCCATGTGGCCTCTTCGAGACTAAGGTGCTTCCATTGCACCTTTACCTATACTATGGACTTGTTCCGAATCAAAGTGACCTTCTTGTCTAGGATGCATATAGGATCCACTTAGAACTCTCCCTCTGGTTCCACCTGTATCACATTCCAATCAATTATGTGATTAGGGTCATGTACACATGTCTTAAGAAAAGAGACATGGAAAACACTAAGAGATTTCATGTTAGCAATAAAAGCAATCCTATATGCAACTAGTCATATCCTATCAAGGACTTCAAATGGCCCACAATATCTTGGTGCCAACTTGGCACAACTTCCCAACTTCATGGAACTCTTCCTTGGTTTCACTCTCAAGTAGACATGATCCCCAATCTGAAATTCCTTATGCACTCTTTTCATATCTGCATAACTCTTCTGCCTGTCCTGTGGTCCCTTCAAATTCTGTATGATATTAAAAATCTCTTTCCCCATCTCCTTGATAATTTCTAGTCCAAGTACTACCCTGTTCAATGGGGTGTCCCAATTCATTAGAGTTCTGCATCCTTTTCCATACAACACTTCAAAATGACTCATCTTCAATGATGCTTGATGTCCATTGTTGTATGAAAACTCTACCAAATGTAGATAGTATTCCCACTTGGATGGCTTGTCCATAACATACATCCTCAAAATGTCTTCAAGAATCTGATTTACTCTCTCATTCTGACCATCAGTTTGAGGATGATAGGATGTGCTAAACTTCAACTGAGCTCCTAATTCCTGGAACAATCCTTTCCAAAAATTGGAAGTGAACTTTGTGTCACGATATGAAATTATTTCCTTGGGAAACCCATGCAATCTGAATAGCTCTCTCATGAAGATATTTGCAATGTCATTGGCCTTGTGAGTGGACTTGACTGGAATTAAATGAGCTACCTTAGATAGTGTTGATGTATTTGTAACTTCGGAAGATATTCTTCTATGTATTACATTTGTACTTTATTATATTCATGATGGAGATGTATTATTCCTCCAATCAGAAGTGTCATCATTTGTATTTGTAAGTGTCGCAACTTATATTTGATGGGTTATTAGACCACCAGTGTGGGGTCGGCCCTGCTTGTGTCATGTAAGTGGGTTATTGGACTTCCTTAGGAGGTCGGCCCAGCTAGAGTTAAAGGCAGGTTAAGTTGTGTATAAATAGAGAGTGAGTGTGTCTCATTCTATTCATTCACTCACTCATCCAACTCACATTAGTTGAGAGAGGAGAACGGACAAGTGGAGGAGGAGTAGCTGCTGGAGTTATCTATCTTTTAGGGATTGATATTTGTGATGTTTGTATTGGGCCTTATTCTATCTCTGAGGAAGTTGCGGTGTTTTTCACCTTCTTGGTTTTCCCCGGTGAAATTATTTGTGTCCATTGTCTCTTATGATTGTTATGCTGTGCTTGTTATTCTCTTAGTATGATCGTAGATAATGTTTGAATGCAATTATTGAAAATTTAATATGGTATCAGAGCCGTGCTAAGAAGAAGACACTATGCAGCTGCAAAATCTAGGGCTTCTTAATATTTGGGTTTCTCTCCTCAGATCATCAAAGGTAGGAGGCTAGGATGACTCTCCTTGGAAGGGCGCATCTTTCTGTCGAGATAGAATTCAATTCTGAGCACTTTCAATTTTTGGCCCGTCACTGCTGCGGGAAATTAGGGTTTATGCAAAAGTTGAAATTTTTGGAATCTGAGACCACGGCTGGATGCCCCTCAAGAAAATAGAAGTCTATAGACCAAGATAGAACCTTTTGTTTGGGCAAAAGGCCGGGCTCCATCAAACCCTAATTCGGGATTTTGATCAAAAAGGTGGAAAATTAGGGTTTATGCAAAAGTTGAAATTTTTGGAATCTGTGACCATGGTTGGATGCTCCTCAGAAAAATCAAAGTTTAGAGCACAAGATCGAAATTTTTGGCTGGGTAGAACCCCGGGCATTATCAAACCCTAGTTCGGGATTTTGTCAAGAAGATCCGAAAGTTTCAAAGGCAATTTTGAGGGGTCAAATTTTGGGGATTTCAAAATTGAAGTATATGAGCTTGATCAGCTCAGAAAGGTGCATCTTTCCATCCTTTCAGAATTTTGGAATTCAAAGTTTGAATTTTTAGGGGGTCTCTGAAAAACCCTAATCCAACTCCAAATCCAGTTTTTAACAAATCAAGTGGTAAGACCTAAATCTTTTATTTCCATTTGAGTTTCTCATTAAGATGTCTCACCACACCAAGCTTGAGGATAATCTTGAAGGAGCTGACAACTTCCGAGCATGGAAGTATAGGATTGGGTTAATCCTAGAAGAGAATGAATTGAACACCTACATAAGTGAAGAGTTTCCTATTCCAGAGGGAGATGAGGCTAAGGCCTTACACAAGAAGAACTTGGTAAAAGCCAAGAGAATCATTGTTGATTCTATAAAAGACCATCTCATATCCCATGTGTCTTCTCTAAAGACATCTAAGGAGATGTTTGACTCCTTGACCAAGTTTTTTGAAGGAAAGAATATAAATCGGAAGATGACTCTGCGGAACTAATTGAAAGGGGTAAAGTTCCAGACTAGAGAGACCATCCAATCCTACTTTACTAAGGTCTCTCAAATCAAAGAACAACTTGAAGCTATGGATGAAGTAGTAGAGAATGGAGAGATTGTGATGACCACATTGAATGGCCTACCTAGGTCATGGGACTCCTTCATCCAAGGTATTTGTGCAAGAAAGAAATTGATCTCTTTCAGTAGACTATGGGAGGAATGTTCACAAGAAGAATCTAGACTTGTGGCCCGAGAATAAAATATGGGAAGTGAATACCAAGCTCTCACTGCTCACACCAGAAGAAGTAAGTTCAAGAAGGAGAAGCCTAATACCAGGAAATATTCTCACCATCATCAAAGGGATAAATTTAAGAAAGACACCTCTCATGGTAGATGCTTCACATGTAATGAGAAAGGACACTTTGCTCGAGATTGTCCAAAGAACAAAAGAGACTTCAACAACAATAAAAATAAGAACAACAAGAAGAGATATCATGCTCATGTTGCTGAGGATGATGAGCCTCCCAAGAAGAAGGCTAGAGAAGAAATTGAAGATTCTTCAAGTGACGATGAATATGTTCTAATCTCTGCTCTCACATGTACTGTTACACATGGGTGTAATGTTTGGCTTATTGATAGTGGGGCTTCTAAACACATGACGGGATTCAAAGAATCTCTTAGGGACCTATCTGAACATGAGTCACCTCACAAGGTGAAACTTAGGGATGACTATCAATACCCTATAAAAGGAAGTGGTGAAGCCTCCTACAAGTTAGACTCTGGGAAGTCTTTAAAGATGCAAGATGTTCTATATGTACCTATACTCAAGAAGAATCTTCTCTCCATATCATCTTTGGATGCAAAAGGAATGAGAGTTGCATTTGTGAATGGCCAAGTACACATGTGGCCAAAAGGTAAAACCATAGATGATGCAGTAGTGATTGGAGAGCAAGAGGGAGGATTGTACAAGTTGAAGGGACAACCTGAACATGCCATGGTACATGAATCCATGGAGCCAAGTGAACTTTGGCATAGAAGGCTTGCACAGGTGCACTATAGAGCACTACCCATTGCAAGCAAAAGGAGTAGAAGGTCTTCCTGAAATCCAGTCAAAGCATGAAGGTGTTTGCAAAGGATGTGCAAAAGGAAAGAACACAAAGAAGACATTTCCAAGCAGTGAAAGCTAGGCATAAGGAATCTTGGAAATTATGCACTCCGATGTATGTAGTCCGATGTCATCCAGTTCTCTGAGTGGGTATGTATATTATGTTTCTTTGATTAATGATTTCTCTAGGATGACTGGGATGTGTTTCTTGAAGAATAAAGATGAAGTATTCAACAAATTCAAGGAATTCAAAACCTTGATAGAAAACCACACTAAAAAGAAGATCAAGACTTTTAGATCCAACAATGGTGGAGAATTCACTTCAGAAGAATTCAAGAAGTTATGCAGTGATTCAGGGATCAAGAGGGAGTTGACCACTCCTTACAATCCACATCAGAATGGAGTTGCAGAAAGGAAGAACCTCTCATCCATTTTCAACATTGGTTAAGGTGCACACTATCAGAGACTCCAGTAGCTCCTGCAAGGAAGCAAAGATTGCGAGTGAGTCCACCCAACAAATAAACAAAGATAAGTATTTGAATTGTCATTTCTTATATATCTGATTGTTTAAATAATATTGTTCAATGATGTATATACTTATGTTCCTAGACTTAGGTTGTGTATTATGCATATTAGAATAATTGCATTAATGAACAGTATACTACTAATATGCATGTGATGGTTAAGTGGCCTATGGCACCGTACAACATTCCATTGCTACTTATCTAGAATGAAACCTCTTTGCTGACATGTTGGGAGTAGTGCAAACTCTTAACTATGTTCTGGTAGAGATGGAAGGAATCTAGAAAGTTATCATATGAATACGGGATATGGATGAATGTTGTATTGAAGCATTGGCTAAGATAATTGCATGACTGTATGACATATGCCTTTATGTGTAAGACTTGGTTCTATAAACTATGAGAAGTTTCTAATCATGCAATTGAATTTGACTTGTAGGAATGATCGTGTACAATCACCTACAAAAGCAGGACTACAACATTTGTTCCAGCAACGAAGTTCAAAGAAAACTATATATTGAAGATATTGAAGAATCTGAAGTTCCCAGGATCCAGGATGCAGTAATGGAAGAATGCCATGATTGAGAAATATCAGTCGATCAGGAAGAATGATGTTTGGGATGCGGTCCCAAGACCAGAAGGGAAGTATTTTGTGACTTCCAAGTGGATCTATAAGATCAAGCATGCTGCAGATGGTAGAATAGAGAAATACAAGGCAAGATTTGTAGCTCGTGGCTTCTCCTAGAAAGATGGGATAGATTATGAAGAGACTTTTGCACTTGTAGCTAGATACACTTCCATTAGAACAGTACTTGCTCTGGCTACAGCGATGAAGTGGAAGATACACCAGATGGATGTCAAGACAACTTTCTTGAATGGTGTAGTCGAAGAGGAAGTGTATGTGGAGCAGCCACTTGGTTTTGAGACACATGACATGGAGTCACATGTGTGCAGATTGAAGAAAGCCTTGTATGGATTGAAGCAAGCACCTAGGACATGGTATGGTAGGATAGACAACTTCCTGTCCACTTTAGGATTTACTAAGAGTAAAGCGGATTCCAACCTTTACTACAAGGTTGAGGAAGGCAATCTAGTGATAATCCTATTGTATGTGGATGACCTGTTTTTGATAGGAGAGGATAGATTGATTGCCGACATGAAGAGGAAGCTTGTTGGTGAGTTCGAGATGAAGGACTTGGGTATGATGCATTACTTTCTAGGTATGGAGGTGTGGCAGAGTGAAGATGGAATCTTCCTTGGACAAGGGAAGTATGCAGTAGAGATCCTGAATCGGTTCAGGACGATGGACTGCAAGGCCATGGACACACCTATGGAATTGAACTCGAAGCTATTGAGTGATGCTTCATCAAAGTCAGTTGATGTCACAGTGTATCGTCAGATGATTGGATCCTTGACGTACCCGACAAACACGAGACTAAATATTTTCTTTGCGGTGAACACCTTGAGCCAGTTTCTGACAAATCCTAGACATGTTCACTTGATTGTTGTAAAGCATATTCTGAGGTTCCTGAAGGGTACAATTGATTATGGGCTCAAGTATGATGCGAATCAAAAGTTTAACCTGGAGGGTTATGTTAATTCAGATTGGGCAGGCAGTGCTGCAGATAGGAAGAGCATTTTGGGGTGCTGCTTCAGTATGGGATCCGGTGTGATCTCTTGGTTTAGCAGGAATCAATCCTGTGTAGCATTGAGTACAGCCGAAGAAGAGTATGTTGCAGCTTGTTCGGCTAGTTGTGAGGTAGTATGGCTAAGGAAGATACTGTCTAATTTATTTGATCTCTAGTTAGATGCTACCTGTATCCATTGTGACAACCAGAGTTGTGTGAAGTTGTCAGAGAACCCAGTGTTCCATGATAGGTTGAAGCACATCGAGATAACATATCACTATGTCAAGGATATGGTGCAGAGAGGAGCAGTGAAGCTCCAGTATGTTGCGACAGATGAGCAGATTGTAGATGTGTTGACCAAACCACTAGCCAGAGTAAAGTTTGAGTACTTCAGAGAGAGGCTTGGTGTTCTTCAAATAGAATATACTTCGAGGAAGAAGTGATGGGACACATTTGCAGGATCCATTCCAAGCATGGTGGTAGGAGGATCCTCCCATGGATGTGGATTTAAGTGATGTGTGATGAGCATCAGGACGATGCTCCAATTACTGCTATGTATGATGATCAAGATGATCATGTGTGATGAGCATTAGGACAATGCTCTAGATGATATGCATTAGGACGATGTTGTGCCGATGATCAGGATGATCATGCGATGATGATGTGCATCAGGATGATGTACTGTATGATGATGATCAGTATGATCATGAGCATCGGGATGATGATTCGTGCGAGGATGATAAGGTGGATCATGAGTATAATCAGGATGATACTTTATGGTCGTGGATAGGTTGTGCGGATAAACATATAATAGCGCCTTGGGATATTTGCAGATACTCTTGCTAGGTTTTGCCTATGGCATATAATATCTCCCTGGGAGATTTGACAAATGCTCTTTCTAGGTTTTGCTTAGAGGGACATATAATAGTGCCCTAGGAGATTTGCATATACTCTTGCTAGGTTTTTCCTATGGCATATAATAGCTCCCTGGGAGATTTGGAAAATGTTCTTTCGAGTTTTTCTTAGAGGGACATATAATAGCGCCATGGGAGGTTTGCAGATACTCTTGCTAGGTTTTTCCTATGGCATATAATAACTCCCTGGGAGATATGGAAAATGCTCTTTCGAGGTTTTGTCCGTGGCATGTAATTTCACCCTGGGAGATCTTGCAGGTTGTGGTGGGCACGTAATCAGTCTTGGGATGCTCTTGCTAGGTTTTTCTTTCCTGGTCGCATATACTAGCTCCCTGGGAGATCTTGCAGGTTGTGATGGGCACGTAATCAGTCCTGGGATGCTCTTGCTAGGTTTTGCGAGGTCACATGTAATAGATCCTTGGGAGATCTTGCAGGTTGTGTTGGGCACGCAATCAGTCCTAGGATGCTCTTGCTAGGTTTTGTTGATGCACGTAATTAGTCTCGAGATTCTACCGGATGGCCGCTCATAGACATGATGAAGACGTACAGGAGGCTAGGCCTACAACTAGCATGAAAAAGGGTTGGCTCTGTAGAACTTCCTATGACGAGAAGAATTGAGATATAGCCCAATGATTGAGATGACGAGTACAATAGCAGTGACGATGATGCTCCATGATCCAGTGACGATGATCTTTCTCCAGAATTGAAGACTTGTGGTGATATGTATTGATGACCTGTGTCTAGAGAATACCTTCCTAGTTAAGAGGGAGTATTGATGTATTTGTAACTTCGGAAGATATTATTCTATGTATTACATTTGTACTTTATTATATTCATGATGGAGATGTATTATTCCTCCAATAAGAAGTGTCATCATTTGTATTTGTAAGTGTCGCAAGTGTTGCAAGTGTCATAACTTATGTTTGATGGGTTATTAGACCACCAGTGTGGGGTCGGCCCTGCTTGTGTCATGTAAGTGGGTTATTAGAATTCCTTAGGAGGTCGGCCTGGCTAGAGTTAAAGGCAAGTTAAGTTGTGTATAAATAGAGAGTGAGTGTGTCTCATTCTATTCATTCACTCACTCATCCAACTCGCATTAGTTGAGAGAGGAGTGTGCACAAGTGGAGGAGGAGTAGCTGCTGGAGTTATCTGTCTTTTGGGGATTGATCTTTGTGATCTTTGTGTTGGGGATTATTCTATCTCTGAGGAAGTTGCGGGGTTTTTCACCTTCTTGGTTTTCCCCTGTGAAATGCTTTGTGTCCATTGTCTCTTATGATTGTTATGTTGTGCTTGTTATTCTCTTAGTATGATCCTAGATAATGTTTGAATGCAATTATAGAAAATTTAATAGATAGCTTGTCCACCACTACCATGATTGAATCATGCTTCTTTACTGTCATTGGAAAACCTGTTATAAAATCCATAGATATCACTTCCCACTTCCATTCTGGAATGGGAAATGCTACAACAGTCCTGCTAGATGTTGATGCTCTACCTTGAATTCTTGACACTTTTTACACCTAGCAATGTAATCAACTATGTCTTTCTTCATATCATGACAAAAGTACTGCTTCCTTGTTATTATTATCGTTTTCTGATATCCTAGGTGTCCAGAATATGGACTTTGATGTATCTCATCCATCGCAATCTTCTTGAACTCTTACCTATATGGAATGTACAGTCTAGTACTCTGATAGATGAGAACATCATCATCACCCAACTGATATCTTACACATGCTTCATCCACATTACCCTGCTGCAATTTTCCTTGACGTGAAGGTAAACTTCATCACTGATTTGAGCTTTCTAGTATCCTTGCCTTTAAATCTGATTCACACACACTCACTGCTGCACTATGGAATTTTTTGCTGAGTGCATCAACAACCTTATTCTCCTTACCTTTGACATGCTTAATATCCAAATCAAACTCACAAAGAAACTCCATCCATCTAGTTTGTCTGGAATTCATATTTGGCTAGTCAAACAAATATTTTAAACTCATGTGATCAGTCCTAAGTTCGAATCTTCTTCCCAAGAGATAATGTCTCCATCTCTTGAGGGCATGAACTATGGATGCCATCTCTAAATCAAGTGCGGTATAGTTCCTTTCATGCTCCTTTAACTTTATGGACTCATAGCAGATTACAAACCATTCTTGCATGAGCACTCCACTAATACCTTCAATGCAAACATTTGTGCATACCACAATGTATTTCTTTGAATCTTCAATCTTCACAACATGGGAACTAGTAAGCAATTCCTTAAGCTACTAAAATTTCTTCTCACATTTTTCAGACCATACAAATTTCATATTTTTCCTATGCAATGAAGTGATTGGGTGAGCTATCTTGGAAAATACTTCAGTGAATATTCTGTACGATCTTGGAAGACCCATAAAATATATAAAATATGTTGCATTCCTTGGGGTAGACCAATCCATTATGGCTTCAATCTTCTCTGGATCTACTGCAATTCCTTCTGCTGATATAATATGACCCAAATATTGTACTTTCTACTGATAGAAGTCACACTTACTCATCTTTGCATACAGCTGGTGTTCCCTAAGGAATTTCAATACCATTCTCAAATGCTCATTATTTTCTTCTTTATTCTTTGTATACACAAGAATGTCATCCAAGAATAAAATCACAAACTTATCCAAATATTTGTTGAAGACACTATTCATGAGGCACATGAATGTGGCAGGTGCATTGGTAAGACCAAATGGCACCACTGTGAATTCATAATGGCCATACCTTGTTCTGAAAGCAGTCTTATGAATGTATTATTCCTTTATCCTCACTTGATGGTATCCATACCTCAAGTCAATATTTGAAAACACTCTAGCTTCCTTCATTTGGTCAAACAAGTCATCAATCCTAGGAAATGTATACTTGTTCTTAACTGTTACTTTATTGAGCTGTCTATAATCAATACATGACCTCAATGTCCCGTCCTTATTCTTTAAAAATAGCATAGGTGCACCCCAAGGAGGTACACTAGGTATGATATATTCTTTGTCCATTAATTCTTGCAGCTGTGTCTTCAATTCTAACAATTATGGTGTGCTCATTCTATAAGGAGCCCTGGAAATTGGTGCTTACCCTGGAAGAAGGTTAATGGAAAATTCAATGTCTCTCTTGGATGGAAGCCCTGGAACTTCATCTGGGAATACATATTGGATATCCTGTAATAGCTGAAAGTATTCTAACCTGGGTCCCTTATCTTCTGTCGAATCTGATATATGCACAACAAATAATTGGCATCCCTTTTTATAGAACTTTCTTAGTTGTAAGAATGAAATATTCCTTACTGAAACTTGCTTGGGAATTCCTTTCACCAACCTTGGTCTTCCTTCATCATCAATGCATGCAAGTGATTTCTCATAATAGTCCAAATTGGATCTATGTATTTCCAACCAATCCATGCCAATTAGGGCCTCATATGATCCTAATGGTAAGACATTTAATTCTACATGTGTGAGGAGTCAATTCAATTCTATGGGGCACTCCTTCACTACCTCATTTACCTTCCTCTTGGTACTTGTGGCTAACTGAACTAGCTGAGACTTACCATGCTTTACTTTATCGAGAGAAAAAAATTCAACTACCTTAGGAGACACATAACTATGAGTAGACCCTGGATCAATCAAAACATAAATAGATTGCTTAGCAATCTTACCTTTAATCTCTACCACTACTAATTGATGGCCTGCTTGGTGATCATCCAGTGCTGCATAAGTCCTAGGTGTTTCCCTTTCCATATATCCCAATGTAGTTGCTCCTTTTATGTTTTGCAAGCTCCTTGGATTTTCCTTCTAATTTGGGCAATCTTTAAGCATATGGTTTCCTTTGATTACCCAACATTGGAGTGGCCCTTTTGGTGTCTTTTTTGTTGCTACAGCTGGCTTGAATTCTGTTCTTGCTTGCTGGTCCTGTGGAGAAGTTATGGGTTGTTTATGAATGGTGGTTTGAATCCACTTTTGTTTTGTTCAAACCTTCCTTTGGGCTTACCTTTCCATGATGGCTGCATCTCTGATTTACCTTTACTCTGCTCATAGAAATGCTCTGCCATTCTGATGGCTTCATCCAAGCTTAGTGGATTTACAAATTCTATCCTATCTCTATAATTTTGTGGTATATGTTGGAATATTCTCACCATCATTTATGTATTTGCATGCATTCTGCATGAATGCATGCATGCATCCAATCATCAGTATGGTGGTATCCAATCCCCTAGTCTTCAGTTTTGATCCCCCTGGATCCTGTTTCTAGCCAGCAGTTGGTCTCCCACCTACCTAGTGTGCCTTGTTTTCATCACTTGGATACTAATGCACCTACTACATACCTCTTGGATTCCATTAGTCAGTTCATGCATTGATCAGTCAGTTCTTGCATTGATTGCTCAATTAGACTGACTGTAGCTCCCATATGTCTATAGTAGAGTGCCACTTGACTACTGACAGTCTCTCATGCACCCACCTTGTTGTCTCCTTCCCTTGATTAGTGCCACATGCAACAGTTAGACTCATTTGATTGATCTTTAACTATTGGTGGTCATTACCACTGATTAGGTGATGGTTCCAATGTAGTCAAGCCATGCTATTGAGGAGAATTCGAATGACCTTTGGGTAATTTGAATTCATTCTATTGTACTCTCATTATTGTTCCATCTTACAACTGATGTATGAATATACAACATATTTTCATCATTCTTGAGCTAATGTGTGAATACTGATTCAATTCCTCTTCTTCTTCTCTGCAATTCTTGTGAGGTTTGTTCAAGATTAGTGATCTATCTTGTAGAATATCACAGTAGACTAGCAAGGAAACATTTTATTTTCACTCTTTCATCCTTAATGTAGTCTACATACCTCAACAGCTCCAAGAACTTGTGGACATGCTCATCCATGGTATTCTTCCCTAATCTGATTTCATTGAACTCTTTTCTTTTATTATCATAATACCTACACGATAGGTATTTCTCCTGGAAATACCTTTTAAACCTTTCCCACTTGATTCTTCTTTCACTAATTCCTTTCACTTGGATGAGGCGTTCTCACCAAATTGAAGATCTTCCACTAAGGTTATAGATGAAAACCCTAGCCTTTAAATTCTCTCAATACTCATGCATTCTCAAGTACTTTTTAATTCCAAGAAGCCATGCCTCTGCTTCTTGTATTTCTTTGCTTTCACCATCAAAAGTGGGAGGCATTGCCTTCCTAAAATCACCCTGTGGGATACCTCTGTGCCTCTATCTGCTCTTACTTCTGCTGGAAGTATGTCTTGGGATTCCTTGGGAACCCTGGGACTCATTTGATCTACTGGAGGAAAACCTAGGAGATGGCATTTTGTGTTTTCTGCTCACATAATTCCTTCTAGGGCTTGGATTTCTTCTCTTAGAACGACCCCTAGAGTGGCTTTCTACATTTCTTTCTTCTTGGCCCTCATTGCTAGGATTAGAACTACCATTTATTCTCTAATGCATGTCTGTAAGGCTTTGCAAGATGGCCGCATTAAGCTAGTGTTGTTCTTCTTGTGCTTTCATCAACCGCTTGTTGAAGCTTACCATGGTCTCGACCAAGTTTGGGGGCATCACTTGTTCCCTTCTTTCATGAGAATCATCCTCTCTGTGCACTTCTTACATGTTCACTCCCAGCACATCGTCCTCTGGTTCAAATGGATCCTATCCATTGTTGAAGGTTACCATTTCCCTCCTTTATGCGCGTTACCCTGCGGTACGTTTCAATGATTAATTGCTAGAACCAATGTGCATAATAGAGGCATCTATTAGACATTACAAGCATGTAAATAAACCCTAACATATCCATTCAAATATGGAATTATTTATTAATCAATCAATAAACGTTATCAACTCGTACCATGGGCGCATTTCTTGCCCAAAAATTCATACACGGCTCAGCCCAACAGCTCCCAATGCTGCAACTGAAGCTCTGATACCGCTTTGTCATGCTCCCACACCTCTCAGGTGGCCTTCAGAGGCCATGGGAGACCCTCTTATTATTATTTTTCTTCCAAATTATTCCAAATCCACACACAACCGCAATGGGATCGGGTCTGCGATCCCCATTGCGATCTGCAATCCGCCTTTCCACATTCTGCAGTCTGCATGCAGGACTCAGAAATCATATTTCCAAACCAACTTATTCTAAATCGAAATTGTGCTTCCGACTTTCGTTGTCCTTAATGCGGAAGGAAAAAGTTAGAAGCCATTTCCGACTTCGAAAATTTGTCCGTCTGACTTCCGCAGTTCCGTAATCCGCATTCAGAACTCGGAAGTTGGATTCCTCCAATTCCTACTATAGTTTCTCTCACAACCCGCATTGTGGGTGCATAAATGTAGAATTCCATATTTCAAGTCTGGGGAATTTTACCTCCCTCAATCTGCATTTCGCATTCCGTATTGCAAATGTAGAACTACGGATTTCCATACGCCCCAATGGTTGGTTCTCGACCTCTGCAATCCACGATCCACATTGCGGATGCGGAAAGGTCCTTGCAGATGCAGAAGGATCAGGGCCACAGACCCCTGCTCCAGCAAGCTTCCAGGGAAAATTTTTGAGAGGCATAACTTCCTCGTCCTTGCTCCAAATGGGATAAGGTTGGTACTATTGGAAATATCTTGGAGAGCTCTATCCAACGGTGCAATCTCCACCCCATTTGAGCACTCCAACCATGCAAAATTTTCAACTATATTTCTATTCATAACCCCACCTAAGTGACTTTATCCTTCTGTAATGGATTCTGCCTCCTCCCAGCCATGACTTCTCCCTTCACTTGACCCATAAAGGGGCTCTGAAACACATCAAGGGGTTATCCCCTTCCTTCCCGAATACCGGGTGAAGTATAGCCATCCCTTTTAAGGTTGAATACAATGCATAATCACACATATAATGAACTAAGTTAGTTATCATATCAACAACCTGCAGGGGTTATCCATGCATATCATTCATGTAAATGAGGAAGCATTCAAACATGCATTCAACTTCATATTCATGCTCACACATAGCTTCCTATTGATCCATTCCATGTAACCATTCGATCTTATATTCAAGCTTATACATGGCTTCCTAATGAGCAATTTCATGGAGTCATCCATTCATTAGTCTAGAACATGACAAGCATAAATTAACAAATAGTTATAATACATGAATTAGCATCATTCAACACATAGAAACACTTATCTTTGGAACTGAATCTTACCCAAGCAACTGGCTAAGTGAGGACAACTTTCCACCCAACCTTAGGTCTTTGTCCAACCTGTACTCTTTCAGCTCAGAGACCACCCCCGAGCTGGGTTGTGTATCCACTAAGGAGGGCTAATGGAATCTCTCACAGTCAAGGTCTCATCCCAATGCTAAGCCAACCTACAATTGGGTTTATCAAGAAATCCAGGGAACAAGGGGGATGTTTCTAAGCTAGTGAGCTCAACCACAGAGCTACAGGCATCTCAGATCACTCAGTTAGCATGGCAACCACATTACCTACCTCACCCAACAGAAGGAAGGCCCTCTTCTCTGTTGCATAGTCCCTCAAGGCCACTTCCCTCCAGTGCTATTTAGGGTGGGCATAAAAAGGTCCAACTGCTGTTCTTCATGAGATTTCAGCCTTCACTAGGTTTATCAAATAGATCTAACTCTAAATTGACCTTCTTCACTGTTATATAAGCTAATTCTTCACAGGATCATGAACTAAGTTCTTCTCGGTGACTCTATCCTCTGCAAAATAGATCGTAGGGTTCTCACGGGTTCTCTTAGCCATTCATACTGTAATGCATCGCCCATGAATCGATATATGGCTATCCCAACCTGTTTCCATTCTTACACAGGGATCTCTTTGCATGTTCGGCCCTGTACATTCGACTAACCCTGAAATCAAGGTTTTTCTCTTGTTTCTTCACGACTGGGATCTGTAGGTGCGTGAATGACTTGGGTTCTTGGTCAACAATGGTTAGCAACAAGATGCGAAAGTTCTCAGCATTGGAGTGGCTTAAGGTACAAGAAAAACATAGGGCCATACCCTGCCCTACGGATTCACAGGTTGCCCCATGCTCCATCGAAATAATGGGTTGGTTCCCTCAACTAACTTCTTACAATTGCATTAATGTCAGCATGGTGAGTCAAATGGGTTCACAATTGGACATGTGTCAGCATGGGTACCAATCCCATAACCCCCTCACCTCTCCCCAGTGGATACACATGGCCCCTTCTCATTGGTTTCCTCCTTAGCCAGCTTCTTGGGTATTTTTATTGCATTAATTAATAATTACATCATTTACATTTCTTCATGGTTTAACAACTCATGGATAATCAAACTATCAAATACTTTTCTATGCAATTAAAACTTGAAAATCCACTAGTAGGGCCTTGTCCTTGAGCTCCACACTAGGGAAAACACACACATACCATGTATACAATATTTACATTGAGTCAATAAACCATAAGGGTCAAAATAGGGGTATTACATTTTTGTTTTAGAATCTTGAAAACCCAACTTTGTGGCACGTTTCAATTTTTTGTGTATTATCAAACCATGTAGGATTTGAGCCCATGGCATCACTGAATGTTTTTCAAAATATTAATTGATTATGTTAATTGAAGATGAACCTGCTTAAAAGGTTCGAAACTCTCGAATTGGAAAAATTCTACCACAGACCTCCTCTCATTCTAAAATGTTCTCTAACTCTCCGACTAGGGATCGGGTTCCCAAGCTCTTCTCGTATAACAACAACTTGACAATCCTCTAGACAATTTCCACCCCTTCCAACCCCATTGTAGCTCCCAATTATACTTGAAATGTGAGAGGAAAAATTGTCATGTGATGGATGATCATGATCGTGAGGGGGCATAGGGTCATGTGATTCTTGATCATAATGATGTGATGGTTGACCATAATCTATCCCTACATAATCAAAATTCATGTGAAGGGAAATTCAATCAAAAATGCACTATGCAAGGAGGTTCATTTTAAAGCACTAAATTGAAGTATTTTGAAATTAGAAAGACACAAATGCAACTCAAGAATTTAATTTGACCATCGTCATAATATTTAAATTTGATTTTCATTGTAGATTTTTATGGAATTAATGTGATAATATTAGCATTATTATATTATTGTTGCACTAACTCATATGCATAACATACACACACTCATTATTCTTGGATTTGTAAGATCCTAGATTTTATTATTGAAAAGATTATAATTCATTTTTATGGTACTATAAGGAAAAAAAATATAACTTATCCCTACATTCATGCATAAAAAAAGTTGGTACAAGAATTAAAAACACATTAAAAACAAGAAAATTGTTTGTAACTTGAATTGAAAATAACTAAATATGTATTTAATTTGAAATTTTACATTTAGCTTGACAATTGTTAGTAAAGTTTAAAAATCAGGTATGTATTTAACTTGATAATTGTTAATAACTTGATAGATGTATATTTAGCTTTAAAATTGCTAGTAGCTTGAAATTTGTTACATGGAAATTAACAAATTGAAAATTTCTAGTGACTTGAGACTTAGAGCTCACATCACGCTATACAAATAATTTTTTGTGATTCCTTATTATGGTACTATAAGGAAAAAAATATAACTTATCCCTACATTCATGCATAGAAAAAGTTGGTATAGGAATTGAAAATACATTAAAAACAAGATAATTGTTTATAACTTGAATTGAAAATAACTAAATATGTATTTAACTTGAAATTGTACATTTAGCTTGAGAATTGTTAGTAAAGTTTGAAAATCAAGTATGTATTTAACTTGATAATTGTTAATAACTTGATAGTTGTACATTTAACTTTAAAATTGCTAGTAACTTGAAATTTGCCACATGGAAATTAACAAATTGAAAATTGCTATTGACTTGAGACTTGGAGCTCACATGAGTCTATACAAATAATTTTTTGTAATTCCTTATTATGGTAATATAAAAAAAAAAATATAACTTAACCCTACATTCATGTATAGAAAAAGTTGGTACAAGAATTTAAAGTAAATTAAAAACAAGAAAATAGTTTGTAACTTGAATTGAAAATAACTAAATATGTATTTAACTTGAAATTGTACATTTAGCTTGACAATTGTTAGTAAAGTTTGAAAATCAAATATATATTTAACTTGATAATTGTTAATAACTTGATAGTTGTACATTTAACTTTAAAATTTCTAGTAACTTGAAATTTGTTGTAGAAATTAACAAATTGAAAATTGCTTATGACTTGAAAATTATATATTTAACTTGAATTTATTGTTACAAATTATTACACATTGTTATGATATACACATACCACATAGAACAGACCAAATCTAATGAGATCAAACATAGGAAGAATTTGAGATTTGACAAAATCTACAACCCTTTTATTGTTATTGAATTTTCAAACTATTACATAATTATCACAATGTTCATTTTCATTGTTGTCATTGTATTTTCCAACTACTACACAACTATCACAATGTTCATTTTATTTGATCGTGTCATTGAATTTTACAACTACTACATAATTATCACAATGTTCATTTTATTTGTTGTCATTGAATTTTACAACTACTACATAACTATCAAAATGTTCATTTCATTTGTTTTCAAATTGAATTTTCTAAATAATACATAGCTATCCATTTAACTTGAAATTTGTTACAAATTTTGAAATATAAATAACATACAACTTACTAAAATATAACTTATCTCTACATTCATGCATAGAAAAAGTTGGAACAAGAATTGAAAATATATTAAAAACAAAATAATTGAATTTTCCAGCTACTACATAATTATCACAATGTTAATTTTATTTGTTGTCATTGAATTTTACAACTACTACATAACTATCAAAATGTTCATTTCATTTGTTTTCAAATTGAATTTTCCAACTAGTACATAACTATCACAATGTTCATTTCAAATAAAATGAGGGTTCTAAATTGAGACATTAATATTTATTTCAATCAACAAATGTTGAGACTTGGAGCTCACATGAGGATATACAAATAATTTTTTAACAAATAACAAAACAATAATTGAAATTATATTTAACTTGAAATTGTTAGTAACTTAGAAAATTGGAAATAGCTAAATATGTACATTTTACTTGAAAATTATTAGTAACTTGAAAGTGTACATTTAATTTGAAAATTGTTCCATTAACATTGAAAATTGCTTGTCACTCGAAAATTTTCCATTTAATTTGAAAATTGTTACAAATTTTCAAATATAAATATAAAAGTTAAGAAATAAATAAGAATCTCATTACAAACAAAATAGTGAAGAATAGTTAATTTTTTAAAAAAATTGTTACTAATTTTGTAATCTAAATAAAAAATTGTTAAGAATATTATTACAAACAAAATATAGTAAGGCTAAGATGAAAAAAACAGTTAGTAATAGATAACTAATTATTAGAGAAATATAAAATATGAAATTTAAATTAGGTAGCATGTAATTAAAAAATTACCATAGTTGTCCCATAGTTGTCCTCCATTGGAATTTGTTGCACCAAAGGTGCATCTTCTTCTTCTCTTGACCTTGCTCTTTGTTGCCTCATAATTTCTCTATTCTTTTCACGCCCTTCATCGTCATTTTGTTCACAAGCATGCTACCTTTGTCATTTTCTTTTACTTCCCATCAATCTTGAATGACAACAAACAAAGACTTCTTCCAATTGTTATAAAAAACAACAATATGTTAATATGGAATTTGAAGTAGATCTACAAAGAACTTCATACATGTATAATGAAATCTAATTGAAAAACATGAAATTCATAGATCTAATTGAAATCAAAGTAGCAATGCTTTAAAAAAGTGTTGTTGGAAATTTTTTTAGTGGTTATATAGAGGTTGGTTGTTGTTTTTGCGTGGGGATGGTGGTTGGAAAACATAAATTTCCCAACCCCTTTCCCAAGATTTTTTTTATTTTTATTTTTACACAGACAAAACCTTGATTGAGGTCTGTTTACAAAACCTTGATTGAGGAAACTACCTTGATTGAGGGCTTGAAGAGACCTCGATCGAGGTTTACGTAAAACCCTCAATAGAGGTCACTTAAATCCCTCGATCGAGGTATTTTAAAAACCTCGATCGAGCTAATACCTCAATTGAGGGCCTTAAAAACAGGCCCATAACCCTTTTCTCTGCAGAAAGGAAATTTTGTGTGCCTTTCATGGGATTAAAATATGTCATTAAATGCACATTAATGGGAGGACTTGATACCTTTGGGTTTGTAAATGAATCTTGTATCCATGAACATATAATTTACAAATTTGTATCTTCGTATGTTATTCTTTTTTAAATTTCTGCTAAAGCTTACCCTGAAAAACCTTGTCGACAACTTCGAATGAGCTCAAAGATAAATCAACAACATTCAAAATACACATCCAAAAAATTTGAAAATTTATACAAGAGATACATCAATGCATCCTCTTCAAAAGGGTATTTTTAGTTTTGCAATTTATGTAAACAATCAACAGATTTGGCACACACACGTACATGTGTGCAAAATGCGACTGAAATATTCACTGGTAAGTTTCGAAAATAATAATGAATATATTTTTTCGAGAAAAATTAAAAGAAAAATATTTATGCACTAGTGCATTATGTCTAGATCATGTTCAAATATTTCATTTTTTTAAATTATTAATTTAACATTAAATTATTTTGCACACACACAAGCCACTTGTTAATTGCTCTTCACTTTTTTAAGGACACACGTTTCATTAAATGAAAATTTGACACAATAAAATAAATTGGTATATTTAAAAAAAATATCATTGAAAAGCCAACATAATTCTCCACATTTTGTTTTTAGTCATATGTTGAAATTCATATGGAAATATGAGTTTCAAGGCCTTTAATTTAATACATGGGTAAAATTCCTATTTTTCATTGCCATATTTGGCCAAAAAGAGTTATCCATATTCATGAAATCACCCACATTGTCAGTACTTCTTCTGGTTTCTATAACTTCTACACAGATGGCTGATCTACTGCATGCTCTTTCACGTCTATTGGAGCTTCATGTTGTCTCTTCATTAATATGCTTCACGCTCTTTCATGTTTGTTGCATCTTCATGCTATCTCTTCATTAATATGCTTCATGCTCTTTCATGTATGCTGCATCTGCATGCTTTTCTCAACTTCATGTCTTTCTCCCCCTTTGAAATCAATGGCAAAGAGGTTTCATTACTCATGCAATTACTGGTTCATCTTTTATTTTGTTTGCACATACCTCAACTATTTTTTTGAGATGACTCCCCTTGTCTTCATGCTTCATTTCTTTGCTATAATTATGCATTGATATCCTATCATCTGCATGTTCTCTTTTTAATTATCAGGTGTTCTTTCATTTTGATTTCTTGTTCCTGTCACAACAATTCATCATCCTTAGCGCAGTGGTTCAAGTCTATCTCATTTCGTGCCAACTCTGCAGTGCCAAAATCAATCCTTTACTGGTTTTGCACAATCCTTTCCATTGACTTCCTTACTGTGCCTGACTGTTTCATCTGTCACATTTTACTGTGTCGTCTCCTTTCATTGTCTCATTTATTATTTTTGAATCCCTTTCCATGAAAATCAAATATTTGGCACGTTTATGTGCTAGTTCAACAGATATGATACTCAGTTCGTGTGGGAACAATTACGTGTAATCATCGTACTCAAGCTTTTGGAGCAACATCATTCCATCACATGAAGTAATAAATTGGAATTCCGCTTTCCATACACATTTTCAAATATTATTAAATCCAACATTCAATTTTGGTGATTCCACCACCTTCTTCGACTTGGGTGATATTGAATGCAAATCTCATCAAATTAATTTCATGCACACAAATGTATTCCATTCAATTCTGTAAGAGTTCCATGAACAATTACTTGTTCATCACCATTAGCATTTCTACATTCCATGTCACATTACCTTCTAGTTCTTCTCCTTTCTTTCAATGTACTCCTTTTATGAAAGAATGAACAAATCCCTTGAGAATGTGTGACTTGCAGTTTAGACTCAACAATCTGAATTCTCATGCCTGAGGGTTGGCATGGGTGTTTGGCAGTGGAAAATGGAGGAAAAACAATTCCATCATAAATACACTCAGTCGCAAGTGTATCTCGGTCATTCCAAACACCTGACTAACTGAATCATCGGGTTGACAATATGGAGCATTGACAACAACAAATTTTGAGTGAGTTGTCCTTGCTTCAACCTCAGCATGTTGAACCACTGTCATATGTAACTCTACAACTCCTTCTTGTGCATCCTACTTTGGAGTGTACTATGTTGGTACTGGTTGATTTATAGCTTCTTCTTCAACACCATTCAAACACAGAAATTGAGCTTGTGCTATGGTTGTAGATTTGTTCAACATTTCTCAATTTTTCCATATTTACTCATCCTTTTTGTATACACCCTTTTTTGGCAGTGGCATGGAGTCCTGACTCATGCAATTTTTGTAAACAGACTGATTTTGAATATAAAATAAAAGTTATATTTTGCATCAACTCATATCTATTTTTTTTGGCAATGTTTGCACCTTTTTCTTAATTTACATATATGTAAGAAATCTTGTTTTGTGTCATAATTCATAAATTAATTTGTTCTGCACTTTTTCATATGCAAGATAACTCAGCAACAACTTAATGCGTGCATGTATCTGAATTTTTCTTTTCCGCGATAGACACTTTCTAACCACAGTCCTAACTAACATACCCCTTGAATTCCTAAAATGCATTAGGTTGAACTCAAGGGTCTCACTTAATATTTTTGAGATTAGATAGAGGAGCAGCAATTGCTTGTTGCATTAGATGCACCTAGATTGTCTTTCTCTTTCACGCACTTCTGAGGGGATTTCCTTACCCGAGATTTCTTATGTGCACTTCTGTCATGATTCTGCACCAGATAGTTTTCACTATATTTCCTTTGAATGTGATTTCCTTTGCACAATAAATATTTATCTGGATAGTTCACTACTCTTTGAAATTACATAGCCTTGTTTCCAAAATCATCACATGCATAACATCTAACAGTTTGAAAATATTTTGCAACATGACCAAAGCGATTGCATCGTGTGCACTTCATCCTATTGATCCTTCTTTGATCAGTATATTGGAAAGATTTGTATTTGAAGGAACCATAATACCTGAAGGAATTAACATGATTTGGGCAATGTTCTTTGTCGCAGAACTTCTTTGATTGTTTTTCATAACCAAGGTCTTTTTTGCTTCTGGCGATCTCTGATTGTCCATAATTTTGTTCAAGATTGGTGTGTTGTCTTTGAACTTGTCTTTTACCTCATTATCAATACTATCCTTGTTGTTTTCTTGATGTGCACAAATCACTGTGGGATATTGGACTTGTTTCTTTCCTTTTATTTCAATCAGTTTGTCTTCTAGACAAGTTATCTATTTTTCCTTCTCCTCAAGTTGATTTGTCAACACCCTACTTTTCTGCGTCAATTCTTCCAAATAACTTTTCAATGCATCCTTTTCTTCCTCAAGAACTTGGACCTTTCCTTGAGTGCAAATAAGTTGCATCTCATAGTTGGTTACCTTTTCATGAACTTCTGCATCAAGAGACTCTTGCAACAGCTTGTCCTGTTCTTCATACTTCGACAACTGTTCCTGCAATAATTTATTCTTCTTTCTTTACTTCTTTAAGTAATCCAGGGCACTAATCAATTCACCTTCCCAGTCAATATCCGCAGCATCTTCATCATCTTCATATTGATTATCAGTATTGACCTCTGCAACAATATTTGGAAGTGTAACAGGATTTAGAAGTGTTTTAAACAATCCACTAAAGAAGTATTTGTCTAATGATCCTGTTTTGCTTTGCGCAAATGGAGTATTCCTCAAACTGCTCTTCTTCTTTTCATCTTTTCTTTCTTTTTCCACATGAGCCATGAAAATTACTTATTTTGGTACTCCGTTGCAATCGCTTCCTTCAGATACATTTCTATGTTCTTCAGTGTACAGACTCTTCTTCTTCTTTGGAATTATCCTTTTATTTTCAGGTCTGTGCTGAGTGCGCACATTTCTACGTTCATGAGAGCTAGATTATTTTTCGTTATTCTAAAACATATGAAACGTTTGAAGGGAATCTTGTTCTTGTACTTACCTCATCCTCTTTTCAACTTTCTAACAAATTTTGATTCCTCATCATCCGACTCATTCCAACAATCCTTGTCATGATCATGTTTGTCCTTCCTAGTAGCTTTAAAAGTGGATTCCTTTCTGATGGGAGTATCTTTCTCAATCCCCATCTCATATGCATTCATAATCCCCTAAAGCACATCCTTTTTTTAGATATTCAAGATTAGCTTTGTCTTCCAATATAGATACCTTTGCATCAAACCTTGAGGGAAGAGTTCCCAATATCTTCTGTACCACAAATTCTTCTTCCAATGTGACCCTAAGACTTTTAATATAATTAAATATCTTATCTACTCTTAAGAAGTAAGATGTAATGTTCTCTTAATCTTTCATTCTCATAGATTCAAATAACCTAGAGTAGTTTTGCATCTTTTTTTTCTTTACCTTTTCATTTCCTTCATAGACACCTCTAAGTTTTTTCCAAACCTCCTTGGCCAAGGCACAATGCATAACCTTGACGAATTCATTATCTTTCAAACCACATTGCAGTGTGTTCCTAGCTTTTCAATTGCTTTCATAAATTCTACTTTGTGTCGGATTAACTGGCATGACTGCTGGGGCATTATAACCGTCAACAATGGACCTCCAGATATATGCTCCTAGCGATTGCAAATATACTTCCATCCTAACCTCCAAAAGGTGTAACTGGTTCTGTCAAACTTGGTGCTCTGTTGGTGGAAAGGCCTTCTTGTTTGTCCATATCTATGCAAGGATCTATCTTCCATATGTTAAGATGTTACTGAATACACCTGCTCTGATACCAACTATTGGAATCGATTTGACACTGAGAGGGGGGTGAATCAGTATTAGCGCAGTTATGAACAGCTTTTTACCTTTAACAGATTTTCTTAACTTAATTATTGATCTTCATTTATGCATCCATCATAAATAAAAATCATTCATATATGCACCAAAACAAAGAACACAGGACACACAAAATTTTGACGTGGAAACCCAAACGGGAGAAAACCACGGAATTTTCTTTTGTAAAGAAAAGAATACATTCAAGGAAGCATCGAATTCTTGTGTTTACCAGCACCAACTGGAAGGAGGCTAAAACCCCCTGCTCCTTGCCCCATCCTATCGCCCACATATCTAATATAATATTATGTCTCTCTGAACTTTAAACTCGCGCACACTTATGATCTTCTGATATTAGTTCTGATATGTGCTAACTTCATATGCATATGATTCACTGTCATTATGCTACATACATCACCTAACTTCTCATTCCACTCAATTCTTCACTTCTACTAATGACTTGCTTCACGTACTGTGTGCTTCTCATCATGCAGTCTATACAAGGGGTCACTCTTTATTTCTGCTACAACGCAACTGCACTCACAAACTAATACTATGCTTTTAATTGATAGTTTGTTGTTCTAATATTATGCACCAATATCAGATGGAACTGCGCACTTACTTGGATGTGTCCCTTATGTATAAGTGCCACGGTATTTTAGATAATCTGCGACAAACTGTGCAACATATGATTCATCCTTTCGGTTTAGTGCACTTGCCTTAGATCATCATCACAAAGTTCTTACTGGATCATGTTGATGCTCTGTCATTGCACATATGATGGAATTATCTACTTCACACACTTCACTTCAATCTTTGTGCATCAGCCAAAATTCAGCGCATCCTTTGATATTCTTTGGTTCTGTTTCTACGATTCTCTCTTACATCACCTGTGATTATCTGCATTCTATCAACAATACTGTCATTTGGTCCTCACGCATTTGTGCATGCTTCTATGATTCTACATTTTAGTATTTGTGCATCTGTCACAGATCTATAACATCATTTTGTGCACCATAAGTATTTTATTTTTCTACATGTGTGCACTTGGCTACTCGCTAGATCACATGTTGTTCTGTCTTCAAGCCTTTGATGCCCCAAATATAAATATATATCTTCCACTTGAAGCTCTTATGATCTCGCCATCAAGCTTACTTCAAATATCCAACTTGCATCTCTATTTATACATGTCCTGCATGGATTGTATGTCTACAAGTTGGCTGCAACATCCCTTCTTCCTTTATTTACAGATTGTGCTTTTGCCACATGTCATCATCTGCGTCGCTGATGTGTCATCCAAGGTATTTTTTAAGGATTCTAATCGTATACCTAAGTATAGTATTCTAGGCAATTATTTTGGATTGAAAAAATCATACATATAGATAGGTAGGTGAAAATTAAATATGAAACATGCAATTTACTACTGAAAATTATAAATTTTGGCGAACATTACAATGAAAAAATATATTTTATGTAAATATAGGCGATCATTAGGGGAATTTTGAGGTAAAAAATGGGCCTCGAAACAAAAAAATACTATCAAAATCAACTTTATAAGAACCAATCAAATTATAGAGAATGACATCATCCCTTATGGTTGAGGTGGCATTGTTTGAGTTAAAGTTACTTGCTTGTCAAATTATAAATGGTGGATGAAAATCCATGGTTAACCATACTCATAATGGAAAAAGAACTTATCAATTACTTTTAAATATAATATTTATGTATTTAGTGCTCTTAAAGTACTTTCACTTTGAAGTACTTTTACTTTTGAATATAAAAGTATAATAGTATTCAAAAATCAAACATAAATTTAAAAATAGAATCTTGGTTTAGTACTTTTAGATACAATGTAGTAAATAAATTATATTATAGATATACTATTTTTATTTAAAATTGTTATAACATATATTATTTAAAATTTTATATTATATACATTATTATATTATATAATATAAAGTGACATATATTATATTTTTTTTCCTTGGAAAAAGTCCGTAATTTTATTTCAAAAAGATGATTAAAATTACATACTGCACATGTAGTAGAATCAACAAGGATCCCTACATTTTCACATATTTCTGTCCCATATAAGTAGAAAAACAGCTTATAATGAGCTGAACCAAAAAAAAGAGAAACCCAGAGAATGTTGCCACAAGAAGAAGAACAGATATATCATGAACAGTAGTGAAATTGGGGCCACCGGTTTCAGATCTAGCCTAAAACCGCCGCCGCCGCCACTGGATCGTGCTCAGACCCAATGGGTCGCCGCGCAAAGGCACCGCCCTCTCTCCATACTCAGCAATATCCATCACGCTTCATCAATGCCTGAAAGCAAAACGCAGGAAAGAGAAGAGGCCTCCATGGAAGAATCCATGGCCGCCAAGAAATGCTCAAACCCTTGATAGCCAACAAGAAATCGGCCTGGTAGCAGCCGTCGCCGCCACATAAGTGCCCGCCGTCAGGAAGCGATCAGGGTCTGGACGACCAGCTCGTGGTGGAAGCTGGGTCGATTCTGAAACCAAATCGTCTCGACCCACCGGCCTCCAAGAAACGGCTCCGCAGAAGCTGAGCCAGGTCCCGACAACGAGGGAGCCACCGGAACAGCGCCGATGTTGCAGAAGCCGTTGCCATTGTGGAGAGCCCGTTGGAAGCCATCGCCGCTGTTGTAAGCCGCTTGCTCCGCTGCCGCCGCCATTGCAGGATGCTTCCCTCGACGTCGTGTGAGCTAGCAGAAGGAGTCTAGAGACCAGGGAAAGGGCCCTGGCCGCCGAGATCAACTCGGATCGGCTCAAAACCCTAGGTTGCAGAGCTCCATCGACATATATTATATTATAATATATATATATTTTATAATATAATATATAATATATATTATAAGAAATATTATATATATAATAATCAGGTTTATTATCTTTCATATAATATATATTATTATATGATGTCATATTATATATTTTAAAATAAATAATTATTAATGTGAATTATTTTATATAAATATTATTTAAAATTTTTGTACAAAAGTTTAATTTAGGTTTATACTTCAAAACAAAAGTATTTTGTTTTATTTTATTTTAGGTTTATAATTCAAAACAAAAGTATTTTGTTTTATTTTATTTTATGAGTACTTTATTTTAGTACATTTATGTATTCAAAAGTACTTATGCTTCTAGTCATATCAAATAAGATTTTTTTATTGATTTTAGTTGTACACATCTTTTCACTTTAACTTAACCATAGTTACATGAATTGTAGTGCAAAGGGTGAGTTGTAAATATACCTTCCCCACAAAATGACAAACTCACAATATTTTATTATATCTTTTATGAGGCCCATTTTAGACCTCAAAATTAACCTAATGATTAGAGAGAAAAAATGATGAAATAACGAATTTATTTTTTGAAAAAAAACCCCAAAAATAGCCAATTGGCTAAATTTCACCCCTAAAAATTATCCTGGTGTCATCTTTTGTTGGTATTGTGCATTCATGGTCCATGACTTAGTGGGACTTACACCTCAGCGATGTAGTCTTACGCTCATGATGTACTACTACTTTGTGGTATGTGCACATCCTTACTCTTAGACTGGGTGGGTCTTTGACCCTTGCAGTGTCATTACGTGTGGGACTTGTGCATCTTCTATGTCATCAGATGTGGAATTTGCGCATATACTAACTTCACCTGTAACACTCTTCTTGGAACTTATGTGCGTTCTACTAACTAAAGGCATATTCTTATTAACAAGACTTGCGCACTTTCAGGATTATTCAACCATAAGCTATTACTTTCTTCTTGCACAGTCCTGATCTTTGAACATACAATGTTTAGGCTTGCTTGTGCATTCCAGAATCTTCTCTCAACATGCTTGCACACTTGTACCTTTCCTTGATCAACTCCTTGGCTGCTTGTGCACATCTACCTTTGTCCAATCAATTCTTTGTCTACTACCTTGAGAGAGTATGACTTGGTGGACTTGATATCTGTGCAGGTACCACATGCAGTAGGATATATTAATTATGTACTTTTTTGAACTGGATATGCACGATGTGTGTTCCTTATGTGCTTCTTCATACTAGTCATGCATGATATATCCTTTCTTATGTACTTCTTCGTACTGGATCTGCATTATGTGCTTCTTCATACTGGTCATGCATGATGTATCCTTACACACACATCTTTATACCAGATGCAACTTCTACATATACCTCTTCAAACTTACATCCATATCCTTTGTTAGCACTTAGGATTTACCTTTTGGTTGCAGACGAATAATCCTAAGGTAACTATTTCAAACCAGTATTTAGGAGGAGAACTAGCCTTTTTCCTACGAGAGAGGGCTCTCTAAAAAATGTCTGCAATGGCTAGAGATATTACAAACTGATTTTATTCAAACTTTGTAAGAGGTTGAAACATATGAATATCATTGGGCATGGAGTCACATCTGAAATATTTAAAGACCAGTAGAATTACAACAATAAGGGTTTTTGCAAAGGCAAGGTAGTTGTTATTTCACAGTTAAGTTCTTGTTTGGCAGGTGGTATTTGAAAGAAAAATTGACGGTCCATCAATATTAGGCATCAAACATGGATGAATCCAACATTGAATTTAGAGGAAAAATAAGAATACTTTGATCTGATTAAACCAGAGCATAATTACATGAATTATGATTCAAATAAACTTTCATCAAAGCATGAAGGGAAAACATAACGGAAATAATTTTACTAGAAAGAACAAATCACATACAGGAAAGGAAATTACAGACTGCAATTTAAACAACACAGGAATCTTTGCTCTTTAAAAATTCGCTTCAATTCTGCATGGCTATCTTTAGTAAGACTGAAGCAATCTCGATACAAAAGTGTGTCTCTCTTCACGGGTTCCAACCCTTATAACTTTTCCAAAATAGTCTTTTATACATTGAAAGCTACTTGAGGCAAAGCCTAACTGCCTCATTACTAAAAATAGTAAATTCTACACTAACTACTATATTCTATTTTGAGTCAAAATTTATACAATTTCAAAAATTTCAAAAAATCTTCAAAATTTAATAATTGATGTCTTTTTGTTGGCCTCAACTGCTGACAATGTTTTTCCCGAACAAGATTCTTCAAAAGTGCAAAGTGTACTTCATCTTTCCATAATTTTCTATTGTCTTCCATTGATCTGTAGTAGGTATTTCATAACTTTTCATCTCTTTGACCAAAACCTTCATATCTACGTGATCTGCAATGGAAATTGGAGGTATCCTTTCACCTATCATGGCCAGCTGGTTTGAAATTTCAAAGTCATCTGAGAGTTTTTCCAGCAAAATATTCCCTGTTAGAACATGTGTTAAATCTTCAAATTTTTCATAGTTCATCCCGAATTTGAATAGTGGCTCTATATAATTATTCTGAGAAATTAACTCATTATTTTCTTTCCAAAATGAGGGAAATCCTTTCTGAAATAACTTTTCAAATCCTTTTTTGAAATTTTTAACATGTTTCTTCATTTGTTCTGCTCTAGCTTGAACATTTTCAATGTGCGCATGTTTCCCAAGGATTCTCCTTTCCCAAGTTATGACTGCCACTTTGTTCTTGATAGCCATGGCATTCAGATCATCATCTGTCAGAGTATTAAAAAAATCTACAGTATTCTGGGATGTGTCCTTTGGTTTTCTATCTAAAACTTCCCTCATGGTTGTACAACTTTGTAAGCTATCATCTGCTATTTTTTCTTTTGACTTCATGAAACTTAAATAGGGCCTTGAATTTTGTTGCTTCATTAATGATTGAATCCCATATCAGTTATTTTTCACCTTGCATTGGAATCTTCCCTGTTACTTGGGTTATGAATCTTTGATTTCTGTCTATTAACTCTTTATTCTTATTTTCCAACTCTCTTATTTCATTCTCTTTTTTCTGATTCTCTTCTTCTAATATTTGCTTTTCCTCTTTTAACTCTTTGATCTCCACCTCTCTCAAAATGACTTGAGACATAGCTTGGACGAGGTCTTCTATATTTGCTTCTCTAATGGTTTGACTGGTTCCCTACTGCTCTTGTGCTATAGCAGCCAATTTTGTTTTAAGGTCCTCAACTTGAGTTTTGATACTTATTCTATCTTTCTCCCAATCTACTTCTTTTTCTATAAACTTAAGCAAATTTTCTTTACTGTCATCCAATTCCTAAGACAAATTTTCTTTTTCCTGTTCCAACACAGTCAATTTAGAAGCTTGAATTAACTGTGTTGCTAGGATTTTGAGTTTCTTCTTGAGTAGCTGAATAGTGTTATCTTTCTCCATTAACATCTTTTTGCTTGCCTCACCCTTGTTAGCTTCATCATTATTTTCTATCAAATCTACCTGCAATCTTTTAATTTGCTACTGATGGGATTTATTCTCATTTTTTTCTTGTCTCAACTGAATATATAACCTGTTAAATGTGTTGTGAAGCTTTGAAACCTTCAGGGTGGCTTTCATTAATTCTATATAAATGACTTCCGCAGTCTGCTTGTGCAAACGAATTTTATCTCGGACTGTTTTTTTTTTCAAATTCAGCTTCATTTCTGTTACTTTCTCATCGGATGAAACAACCAAATTTGAAGTATTTTCTACCGGATCTCTGTTGGTCATCAAGGTGATATCTGAGCCAATTACACTTCTTACTCTTGGAAATAAATTTTAAGTTTTTCTTGAGTTTGCTTGCTTGTCCTGTTTGTATTTAACATACATCTCAGCCCTTGACTGAAATTTAGTCGTGTCACCTGCATCCTTTGCTTCATGAAATTTGTACTCGGGTATTTGGACTTCTGGAGCTAGATAATTTTCTTTCTTTTTATCTTTCTCACTTGCAAACACAACCAAATCCCTTTGAGAATCTACGTTGAGCTTCTTTTCTCTTTCTTTCTCTTCAACTTCGGTATCAGTGATCTCTTCAAAACTCCTTTTACTAACAATTTCCATCTTGCCTGGAGTAGGTATTATCTCTGTTGAATATTTTGTTGGAACAGAAGGGTATGAACGGGAACATGCTGAAACATCTTTGTCAGATTCATATTGTAGAATATTATCCATTTTTGCTAATCCCTCAACCTCCTGATGGTTGAATGTTTTGCTCCTATTATGTTTTCTTCTTTGATAAATGATGTGACAGGGATCATAGTTGATAGCAATCACTTTTTTAAGATCCAACTCTTCTAATTTTTTTCTACAAAAACAACACATTCTTATTCTTTACAATGAAAGGTCCAACTTTCAAAGGAAGTTTTATATCAGAAGCCTTTTTAAAAGCTAGAAAGTGATCATTTTCAACAATTAATTTTTTCCTGATAAAACCCAAGGCAAATACTCTTGAGGTTAAAAAGGGTGGAAAGATACAAGGTTGCTTCATGAACCCATAAAGTCTGACTATTGTGTGTTCTTTCAACAAAAACCGATCCCCTACTGCCATGTCCTGCTTCATTTGCATCAATGTCTTCATCTCCGGCAGTACCCTTGGCATTTCTTCTCCAAAAATTAATTTATATACTTATGGAAGTGACGAGTTTGAAAAAAGGGTGTGCTCTATCACTTTCCCAGTTTACACACCTCCCGAACCTTCTAACGTTTCATGAGACAAATGTCAACCCTCATGTGTCTTTTTCTCTTTTATACCCCCGAAAGTGGTTTTGCATGGCGCCTGGGTGGTTTTCTATACCACTTTTTCAACTTGCGAAATTCTTTGGATTTGACACGTGGATGGTGGTTTCAAATTTCGCAACTGCTCATCTCTTCATTTTGACGTGCAGCTTGGTTGTGCGAAATGGATTTGAGTCGTTGATTTGTTGATCATTGGTCAATCGATGGTGAAACCTGTTGGCATTTTAACCTTTCCTCTTTTACCACTCCAATAGGGTATTTTCTTGTTATCTTCCTTACCTCTTTCCCAGCGGAACCTTTCTCCCACCGTCGATCTTCCATGAGGTGATCTAAAATGTTTGATCATCCTTCCTTTTACCGTCACTTCTATGGTCATTTCAAAAAAATATTTCTTTTGTATATCCTATGTCCGCCTTAATCTAGACCATTGATCTTATTACATGGTCTCCCAAATCAATGTGTGAATTTTTCTTAGCTCCTTTGAGTTCAGCCGATGGTCATGTGGTGTGTTTTTGTTTAAGGACTAGGCGCTTTCCCCACAAAGCTTGGTTTATATTGAAATAACTTTTCATTATCTATCCCCCATTCTGATTTGAAAAATACGTGTGCTAACATCCTTCACCATCTTGTGCATATACTTGTTCAAAGTGGCCTTCATATACTTCTTCAAGCTGCTATAGGAATAATGTATCCACCTTGACATCAGTTGATATCAATGACTCAAACTGAATCAATTGACATCCTCTTTGACATTAGTTGGCATCAATGACAACCAAAGTTCAACACTCAGTGGTCTGCAGGGGCTATGCCAATAATTATATATATATGTAATGGGTTTGGTAAAATAGGTTGTTGATAGTTTTTTATGAAATTTTGTTGAATAGATAGTGCAATGAAGAGCTGAGTGATCCCATGTATTGTTGAGTCTGTGTAATTGAAGGGTTTTTGTAGGGATTGCAGTCTGCAGGCTATTGCAAAAATATGTAAGAAGATGAAATTCTTTATGTAATTGGATCGATGAATAAAAAAAGCATTTCTGTGGTTTTCTCCTATTTGGGTTTCCACGTAAAATCTATGGTGTATTGTGTATGTGAATGATCATGTATGTTCTTGATTTTTTTATTTAAATGTTGTTGTTAAATGATAAATGCTCAATGATATGACAATAAAACATGAATGTTCTTAGTTACAATATATTGCACAATATAAGGGAAGAGTAGACATAAATATTTTAAAAGAAGGGTAATTTTTTAAATAATTTATTAATATCTATTCATTGGATACTTTAGTTGGGTAATGATTAATTTGTTGGATACACATTAAGGATTCTATTACTACAAATTTGAGCCGCTTCTTCCATATTATTAAATTCTCTTTAATGGTAAATTTGAGAGTGGATTTCAAAATTTCATTGGTGTCAGAATTTGGTTGATGAAGAATTTACAGTCTTGTTTGATTTGATATGTTTTAGAGTATTTGGATTCTCTAGATTTCAAAAGAAGAATTATGCCTTGTACTTGGGTACAAAAAAATTCTTACCGAAATTTGATAAGATTGGTCAACATCTTTATCTAAATTTATTCTTTCCATATGTGTAGATGTTGAATTTAATCTAGTTATGTTTTTTTTCCAGTTTCTTAATGGCTCGTTTTTATGAAACTTCGAGTCATTGCATGTACCATATAATAAATAATAAAAGATGTTAATGTATTAAATATTAAATGAGGGGAAATTATTTTCTATAATGACATTATATGAAGCAAGTTAATCTGGTATGAAAATTAAATTTCATTGAACTTCTCATTGTATGCACCATATAATAAATACTAAAAAAAGTGAATGCATTACATATTAATGAGGGGTGACTATTTTATATAATGACATTTAAGTAAGTTAAAAATGATATATTATAGAATCATTTAAATTTGTGCATTATACTTAATAATGAATGGTTATAACTATTTCTATAACTTAAGGTTTATAACTAGTGAAATCAATTAAAAAAACTAAATTTGTGGGTGTTGCTCACAAGTGAAAACTATATATGTTGATTTGAACCATATTCCATTTATCCATACTTATGGGTTGGTGCAAGGTAATGATACCCAATTATGATGCGTTAGTTACAATGGACTTCCTAAAAAACAGAAATCCGACCATTAAAATGAATTTTTAGAGGTACTTACACAACTTTTTAAAACATGGTGTAAAAAGATGAAACATAGACAATCGGATCACTTTCCGGAATATATAAATTTTATTTATGGAAAATAGCTATAAATCCCCAAAAATGGCATTTTTCTAAGATTGGTATGTTATTTTTTTAAAAACATAATGCATATGTTCGCGTTAGGCCCCGATTTTGGTATGTAAACTGTCCAAATTTGTAAAAAGAATTATGTAGAGTTGTAGGTAACAAAAAGATCTAGTGCAACACTATTTTTCCAAAATTTTCCAAGCTAATTATATATATATATATATATATATATATATATATATATATATATATATATATATATATAGGAAGTCAATGAATCCCTAAAAAGACAAGGTCGAGCGTCAGGCCCCGCTATCATGGTCTTAACAAAGTCAAATTTTTTTTTTGGTGCATAGGTATTTCATTATACTTGTGCAGGTTCTTTTCGTTGGAATATTCTCACCATATTATCTTGGTCCTGCATTCATTTTTTCATGCATTCCATGCATCCATGCATTGGCAGTTGAGCCTCAAAGCACCTAGTCCTTACTTTGGCCCCTCCAGATCTTGTTTTTGGCCATCATTAGCCCTCCTATCCACTAACAGTTCCTTTTTTATATCACTAGAGTTCCAATGCACCCTCATGCACAGATTTAGAAGACTACACAGTCAGCTCCATGATTTGGGGTGCATTGTTCCCTTGATTGCTTAGTTAACTGACTACAGCTCCTAGTTTGACTGTTACCACTGAAAATGATTTATGCACCTCCTTGGAGCATCCTCTCATATTTTGGTGTCCACATGACTCCATTATGCTCAGTTCTACCTCATTTAACTGATTATTCATCATCGGTGTCCAATGAACCTTATCGAGAGATGGTTCCAATGCAAACTAATCCTATACTTGAGGTGAATTCGAATCCTCATGGGTGTATCAAATTCATTCTATTTTAACATCTTTTTATTTCCATCTTACAGCTGATTAATGTATCAACAACTGTTTTTCATATGTGTTTCAGTTTTATGAGTGAATTGAGCCATGTTTTCTTCTAATTCTTCTCAGTAATAACGGTGTGAAATTGTGAGGTTTGTTCAAGATCAATGATCTATCCCTGTGGAATTTCACATGGTATCATATATTGTGAGCTTAGGTTGAGCAGTTGCTTTCAATAGTGCACCAGAAGCCTCTGGATTTCCAAAGCAAATTATGGTGCCATTGGATTGAATTCATTGGAGAAATCCTTTGAGGTCTATCCAGGTGTGAAGGATCCAGATAAAAGTTCCTATTGTCCTACATAAGTGCTCAGTAGATTTAGAAACAATGCTCGAGCTATTTTCCCTTTTTTTTGCAAGTTATTCCATCATCAAAAGCGCATTCAGCCAGCTACTATGGATCTAACTTCGATTCCCAAGCTAAATCCTTTCAATTTATTTGAATGGAAGGATCAGATCGAGATCTTCATGCGCAGCAGAGGTCTCTACAGGGTGCTAAAGGGAATTGAGGTCGAACCAAATGGTGCGATATATAAGGTGAAGTATATAAAAAATCTTGATGAATCGTATGGATTTCTATGCCTCAACATTTCCAAATATCTAATCTCTCTCTAGTCTGAAAAATCCCAAGGAGGTTTGGAAAAATATTGAATCCTTATTTAGGCAATCAGATGATTTGAGAGGACATCAATTGAAAAATGAGTTGATCTCACTGAGCCCCAGCAGTTTCGAATCCATTACAGATTTATTCACAAGATTCAATAACTTGGTTGTGCAGCTAAAACTATGTGGAATTGAGAAAGAAGACAAGCAATTGATTATTTTTATTCTTTCAAAATTGGGATCAGACTATTCTGTGTTTGTATCCACCTTCCAAACAACAAAGATTTCCATCCCAAACTAGAAAATTCCCACTCTAGATGCATTCATCCTGTATCTCACAAAGGAGTAGGACAAATTGGTGCAGACAGGGGTAATAAATCCATCAAGGGATTCAGCTCTTGCTGCAGGAGAAGGAAATAATGCAAATGGGAAAGGAAAGCACAAGGGTAAGGAAAATAAACCTTATGATAATAAGTCAAAGTAGACTCCCAAATAGTCAAAGGGAACCTCAAATCCAAAGAGAGGCAAGCAAAACCAGAAGGAGAATACCAAATGTCCATACTATAACAAATGTTTTCACCCAGAAAATGCTTGCATGAAGAATACCATTGATCTCATGGCTCAGCTTCTAGAGAAAAAAAATCTTCCAATACCTGTAAGTGCTAGAAGAAAATAAGTTGATCATATATCAGAGGATAAAGAGAGGTGTCATGCACTCATGTCTGGAACTTCTAATGCATCCTCCTTCATCATAGATTCTGGAGCCTCCAGACATATGTATGCATCTAAGGATCTATTCTCTGAATTCGAACCAACTGTTGGACCTTCTATCCTAATGGGAGATGATTCTGAAGTTTCTTTAGAAGGGTTTGGAAGGATCAATCTAGATCATGGATACTTCAATGATGTGCTCTATGTGCCTACCTTGGAAGCTAACGTCCTTTCAGTTTATCAAACGATCCATACAATAATTCCAAAGAAAGTAATTTTTACTCCTAATGTGGTTGAAATCCAAGAGATCTATTCTAGGAAGATCATTGCACAAGGAATTGCAGATCACCATTCCAAACTCTATGAGTTCTCTCATTTCTTTCCTTACTAAAAAAAAGTGCACTTCTTACTCATGAAAATGAAGTGAGTAGACTTTGGCATGAGAGGTTTGGGAACCTTAACTACAAATATTTGCAAGAAATGAACAGTCAGAAAATGGTTGAAGGGCTTCCAAACATCATATTTTCTAAGGGAACCTATCAAGGTTGCTTGATTGGTAAGCATATGGAGCACAAGTTTGAAAACAGAAAGGAAAAGCGAGCCTCTTCTCCTCTCGAGTTGATTCACAGTGACATATCAGGACCTCTTCCTCACCTATATTTGAATAATGCAAGATACATCTTAACATTCATAGATGATTATTCAAGATTTAGGTGGGTATATTTTCTAAAGTTGAAATTAGAAGATCAAGGTCCTTCGTACTAACAATGGAGGAGAGTATATTAAGAATGGGTTTCAATTATTATGTGTAGATGAAGGTATTTAAATGTAACACATTGTTCCGTACACACCACAGCAGAATGGTGTAGCAGAGAGAAAGAATAGAACTTTGAAAGAGATGGCTACTTGCATGCTTGAGTCTAAAGCATTGGCTACTAGAATTTGGGTAGAGTCTGTCAACTGTGCTGCATACCTCTAGAATAGAGTTCCACATAAAGGCCTACAAGGAAAATATCATTTTGAAGCATGGATGGGATACAAGCTAGATGTGTCTCATCTAAGATTCTTTGGTTTCAAAGCTTGGGAAAGGATTCCTTCAGAGAAGAGGAGAGCCTTAGAGCCTCAAAGCAAATAGTGCATATTGGTAGGTTATGCACATAATGAAAAAGCCTACAAAATTCTGGATCTATATACCATGCAGACCTTCCTTGAAATACGTGTCCAATTTGAAGAATGGCCATTGCATGAGGCCCACCATGTCGAAGCAAATAGTCTACCAACTACTGGACACCACAACATTTTGAACAATATAGCAAATCATCCTCTCATGAAAGTTCATATTTTGACTCAGAGAGTGAAGATGAGAAAATGATAGATCCAGATCCACAAGAACCTGAATATATAGCACCAAAAGATCCACCTACACTTCCAAGATGGGATTCCAAGACCATTGAATTTGTTGGTGATCTTATTGGAGATCCGAGACGAACCAGATCTGAGTTTAAAAATGCGATATTTGCACTATCTCATATAGATCCCCTTCTTTCTGATAGATGTTTTTTGATAATTGGATCATATCCAAAAACCTTCTTTGAGGCCTCCCAAGATACAAGATGGATATCAACTATGGATGAAGAGTACCAATCTCTTCAAAGGAATGAGACTTGTGAGCTTGTTTCTCTCCCTCCTAGAAGGAATCATGTTCAATGTAAGTGGGTATACAGTACTCCACCAGTCATCTACTGTGACAATCAGAGTGCTATCAGGATTTACACAGATCTGATTCTGAGACAAAGAACCAAGCACATTGAGATACACATGCATTACATCCGAGGATTGGTGCATGATCATACCATCAAACTGATCTATTGTCCTTTAGAAGAGAAGATTGTAGATATTTTCACCAAGAATTTTTCAGTGAAAAATTTCACTCATCTCCGATCCCTTCTTGGGGTGAGTGCTACCTTGGTTGATTAGTCTTTTTTTACAGTATATCTTGAGGGGGGGGTTTGTTCAAACTGGTTTTCCCCTCTTTCCTAATTTTTTCTAGATTGTTGTATGGGGTGACTTTTGGTCTTAGTAATGAGGGCCCTAATTTCCATTTATTTACTTATATTTCTCCTTATAGTCCAGATTAAGGGGGGATGTTGGAATATTCTCACCATATTATCTTGTTCATGCATGCTTTGCATGCATTTTGCATGCGTGCATGCATTCAATGTACCACTCTATCCATCCATGCATTGGTAGTTGAGCCTCCTATCACTTAGTCCTTACTCCCCCCCCCAAAGTTTGTTTTTGGCCATCATTATCCCTCCTATCCACTTAGAGCGCCTTGTTTACATCATTGGAGTTACAACGCACCCTCATGGACTGATTTAGGAGACTACACAATCAGTTCCATTATTTGGGGCACCTTGTTCCCTTGATTGATCATTTAACTAACTGTAGCTCCTAGTTTGACTGCTACTGAGTATAGGAGCACCCTTTTTAACCACTGACAGTTAGTTATGCGCCTCCTTGGAGTCTCCTCTATTTTGGTTCCCACATTATTCAATTATGCTCAGCTCTACCTCAGTTAATTGATTATTCATCATCAGTGTCCACTGAACCTTATCGAGAGATGGTTCCAATCCAAACTAAGCCTATACTTGAGGTGAATTAGAATCCTCATGGGCGCATCGAATTCATTCTATTGTAAAATCTTTTGATTTGCAGCTTACGGTTGATTAATGTATCAACAATATTTTTTCATATGTGTTTCAGTTTTATGAGTGAATTGAACCATGTTTTCTTCTAATTCTTCTCAATAATAACAGTGTGAAATTGTGAGGTTTGTTCAAGCTTAGTGATTTATCCCTATGGAATTTCACACTTTTATGTTTTTGAAATAGGTGAGTCAGTCAAAAGTTATAGATGAAATACATGACCTATGTTTTATGTAAATATGACATGATTACAAACAAAAATGAATAAAAATAGAAAATACTAACAAATTTATTCAAAAAATAGATATTTGGAATCTGGACAGAGATTTCTATAAGTGTGTGTAGTTTCATTAGAAGTGGACAGGTGGATCATATACAAATTCGAGGTTGAATAACATGGAGTTACAGAACATGATGTGTTTTTCTATAATGTAGTCCAAGGCACAAGGTTTGGAAATCCAAAACTAGAAACAAACCTACCAAGTCATTACACACAGTATGGAAAAAGGAAAGCACACCCCCAAAAAAAGTGTAAAGTGTACGTTAGTAACATGTGCGCACTAAGAGCATGCACACACTACTATGTTGCACGCACTAATAGAGCACACACACTAATAGGGCGCACAAATGCACTATTAGTGCATGTGCTAATGTTATATATTTGTTTCTCCCTCCTTTTAGCTATATCTCCCTTTCTCAATATAATCCCATTCCCCCTTCCTCTTTATAACCCCACCCCCCTCTCTCTCTCTACCCCCATCTATCCCCTTACCATAAAGCATAAGCCCCCGATTGAAAACATATACCATAAATCCCAATCTCTGCATCTCTCTGTTACCCTAATCCCTAACCCCCTCCTTTCTCTATCTATCTAACCCTCCCTCTCTCCTCTTCCCCTTTCCTATCTCTATCTTTGTCCCCCTGACCCATCACCCTACATTCCTCAGAATACCGCTCCCCCTACCACTAACCTCTTTCTCTCTCTCTCTCTCTAACCCCTTATTCATCACCCTCATACCCCTACCCCCCAGTGTATCTCTCTCTCACCCACACCACTAACCACCCCTCCTCTCTCTCTCTCTCTCTACACACACACACACACACACACCCCTTTTCCCATTTCTCTTAACCACCTACTCACTATATACCTCTCCCCCTTGCTCCCCCTACCCTTAGACACCCACTCATTTTTCGGGTACACAGGGTACTCCCAAAAGACTGAACACCTAGAGCAACCAATTAACACAAACAGATCACAGATCGATACACTGATGTTTTGACGTGGTTTAAACCCTCGAGAGGGAAACACTCCATGACCCTGACCAAATAGATTCTATGGAGCAGTTTATTATGCAAAAGAAAGAAAGTTACAAATGAGCTTCTCATAATCGATCAACTAGACAATGACTCTCCATGCTCTTTAAATAGAGATCATGGACCAATTGGGTGTTAAGCCATGGATCAAGGGTAGGTATGATCTAAGAGAAGTTGAGCCGTCGGATCACTCTATGTCTAGAACATATCGTGACCCTCGGATTAAATATTTACAAATGCATACTAATTCATACTAAAGAAACACACTTTCCCTAACGGATATATTACACAAGTTGATCTTAACTAACTCCTAAGTGTCTAAATATCCTAACATCCCCCCTTAAGAACAACTTGGGATAGGATTGAAGGATTTACAAAAGTGACACTATTAGGAGAAGGAAGGAGGCATTAGAGCCTATCCCCCCTTAATGATAAATTCCTGAACTCCTAACATAGATCAAAGTTTAGAAAACTTCACTTCTATAAGATACTTGGTGAAGATGTCTGCAACTTGATCATTTGTAGGGCAGAAGAGCACTTCAAGAACATGATCAGGTAAAAGATTTATGATGAAGTGCATATGTAGCTCAATGTGTTTGCCGCGTTGATGTAGAAATGGATCTTTGGTGAGCTTGATGGCACTTTGATTTTCGCACCAAAGTGGAGTAGGATGCTGCTGCTCGATTCCAAACTTTGAAAGGATCTGTTGAAGCCATAAAGCTTCTTGACTGGCATTAACTGCGGCTTGATATTTTTCCTTTGTTGAAGAAAGAGCAAGAGCTTGTTGTTTCTTACAAGCCCAAGTTACAGGTCCAGATCCCATACTGAAAACATAACCTGCATTAGACTTTCGATCATCAGGATCGTCGACCCAATCTAAATCAGTGAAACCAACCAACAAAGGTTTCCCCCCTGTATTGTGATGAATCCCAAACTAAATTGTACCTCGAATATATCGAAGTATTCTTTTAGCTGCTTTCCAGTGACTTTCATGAGGTGTTTGCATATAGCAGGAAACACGACCAACGACAAAGGAAAGGTTAGGACGGGAATGAGTAAAGTATAAGAGACTATCAACAAGTTGACGATACAAGGTGGCATCTACTTCAGGTGAAGTACAAGTGGCATAAATTTTGACTCCAGACTGGAAGGGAGAAGGGGCTGGTGTACAATATTCCATGTGAAAGCGACGAAGAAGGTCACAAGCATACTTAGACTGAGAAATAAATATTCCTTCTTTGGTTTGCAGGACTTGGAGACCAAGAAAATAATGCAAATGTCCTAAGTCTAACATTTCAAAATTTTGTTTAAGACTGGATTTCACATGGGTTAAAAGCTTAGGGTCACTACTAGTAAGAATAAGGTCATCAACATTTAGAAAAAGTATGATGAGATGGTTTCCTACTTTTGGTATAGACATTAGGGTCAGAATGACATCTAGAAAAACCAGTGTCAAGTAGAAAGCTATCCATTTTGGCATACCAAGCTCTAGGAGCTTGCTTAAGGCCATATAAGGATTTCTTAAGACGACAAACAAGGCTAGAGTTATTTTGAACATATCCAGGAGGTTGTTCCATGTAAATTTTCTCCTGTAAATCACCATGTAAGAAGTCATACTTGACATCCATTTGATGGAATTCCCAGTTATGTAAGGCTGCAAGGGAAAGAACAAGGTTGATGGAGTTCATTTTTGTGACAGGAGCAAAGATTTCATTGTAGTCAATCCCTTCAACTTGGGAAAAAACTTTGGCAACTAACCTTGCCTTAAGTCTTTCAACACTTCCATCTGAGGCATACTTAGTTCTATAGATCCATTTACATATGACAAGTTTTCTTCCTTTTGGAAGAGGTACAAGATCCCAAGTATCGTTCGCCATTAAGGAATTATATTCTTCATCCATAGATGCATCCAAATCTGGATTTCCTGAAGCTTCTACAAAAGTTTCTGGATCATGATTCTTGGAAACCTGAGCCAAAAGAGAAGAGGCTCACTGAAACTGAGAACGTGTTTGACGTCGATATCTAGGATCACCGGCAAGATCACCAGCTGCTTCACATGTTGAATGGACCCATTGAGGAAGCACTTGTGCTGGTGCAACTAGAGGAACATGAGCAGGCGGAGGTGGATTTTCATCCTCAATGTCATCATCAGAAACTGGAGTTGTAAATCTGTCAAGGAAGTTGGAAGTAGAAGAAGGCACAATCGCCGAATCAGGCTCGCAGGAAGGATGGCACAATCATCGAGTTAGGTTCACAGGCCAAGAGATTTTCATCAAATTTAACATCTCTTCTAATTATTATATCATGAGAATGTGGTTGAAGAATTCTATAACCTTTTACATTTTTATAACATCCAAAAAATATGCACTTTTCACTTTTAGGTTGCAATGCTTTATGTTTTTCATCTGGAATGTGAGCCCATGCTTCACTACCAAACACACGGAAGTGACTTACATCGGGTTTATTTTTACTCCATGCTTCTTCCGGTGTGATACCTTGTAAAGCTTTAGTGGGTGTGTGATTAACTATGTAATTTGCACAATTTATGGCTTCAACCTAAAATTGAAGACTTAGTCCCTTAGATTGGATCATAAAATTAGCCATTTCTTTTAAAGTGCGGTTCTTCCGTTCAACTATGCCATTTTGTTGTGGTGTATATGGAACAGTGTGTTGTTGTTGGATTCCTTGTTTAGTGCAGAAAGTAGTGAATTTTTTGTTAACATATTCTCCTCAATTGTTGGATCTTAACTTAATAATTTGATGACCAAATTGTTTTTCAACAAGGGCCTTGTAGGCCAAAAACATGTTAAATATTTCGCTCTTAAGTTTTAGGAAATAAACCCAAGTGCGTCTGGTGTAATCATCAATGAAAGTTAATAAATATTTGAAACCAGAAAAGGAAGAAGATGGAAGAGGACCACACAAGTCACTATGCACAAGCTCTAAGGGAACCGAGGCTTGCCAAGAGGCACGTTTTTAAAAACTGTCCTGATGATGTTTTCTGAGTACACAACCAGAACAAACACCATCCCTACAAGATACCATTGGAAGACTTGTCATTATATTGTCTATATATAGTTGTTGCAATGAGCGATAATTTAAGTGACCAAATCGCTCATGCCAAAGTTTGCTCAAGTTATCACTATGAGCAACAAACACTGAAGGAAAAGGTGATGACCCAAAGTTGTTAAATTTGTACAACCTGGTAATATCAACAACAATTCTAGTATCTAGGACATGTTGAGGATATTTAAAATCCTTGATTACAACTTGGTGAGGTGTAAATGTCAAATTTTTACCTTCACTAGAATGATTGATTTGATAGAATGATAACAAATTGCAGGAAATTCTTGGAACACATAGTACATCACTAAAGTGACCATTATCTACTGGAACTATTCTAGATCCTACAACACTTAGAGATCTATCATCACCAACAAATATTTGTTTGGTGTTACATTCATGCATAGTAGAAAAGATGGCTTGATCCTTAGCCATATGATAATATGTTTCAGAATCAATGAGCCATTCATTTGAAGTAGAAGAAGAAGATGCATTATAAGAATAACCAGAAGCACAAAGGGCATGTCCATGAGATGTAGATTCTGAAGGTGAATCTAGGCTGATGTGGTGCTTCTTTATTGCTGCTTCCAAGGCTTCCATATTCTTGAAACACTTAGATTCATCATGATTATCTTTCCCGCAAAAGTTGCAATGACGCTCAGTCTTCTTTCCTTTTGGTTTGGATCCTTTGTTATTTTTTAAAGAAGGAGCTGACTGAGAGGGTTTGGGACCCTTGTTTGACTTATTATTGCGAAAATTTTGTTTCTTGGGAGGCTTGGACTTTTCTTTCTGTTGGGACAATAAGGCTTTCCCAGATGTATCTGCATTGTTAATTATTCCAAGATGGATGAGCTTATCTTGCTCTCTAATCAAGGAATCACAAAAGGATTCAAGACTATGCTTTTGATAGCTAGCTGCATTCAAGGATTCTTTCATGGAATAAAATGTAGATACAAAAACAGAATATGTAGGTCCAAGTTTTAGAATATGATAATTGCGTTGTTTGTCTTCCCTCTTAATCTTGCATTCTTCACATAAGAGTTTAAGAGTTTTGTACTTAGATAAATAATCTTGAATACATGAAAAATCACTTGGATTTAAAGAAATCAACTCATTTTTGAGTTGATGACCTCGAATTTCATTGTGTTTACCAAACACAGATTCCAACTTGTCCCAAGAAGTATTAGGTTCATCAAATCTAGATATGTGGAATTGAAAATCAGTAGAGATTGGAATCCCAATCAATCCACGAGATTCGTCACATCTATTTGCCCATTTTATTTTCTTATCATCATTAGTGGGTTCTATTTCTTTCCTTGAGGTAATTCTGAAAAGTCCCCTACTTCGTAGAACATCCTCCATACGAGATTTCCATGATAAATATTTGGAACTGGTAAGTAGAATATCACAAGGGGAGGCCATATTGTAAATTAATGGTGGTAAAAATAGAAACCAACAGTTTAGATGCGAAGAGCTCGAAAAAATAGGCGGTTTAACAAAAAAACGGCACTGAAAACCGACTCCGTATGATGAAGTTATGCTTGAACAAAGAAAATGTTGAAGATGTCCCCAATAGTGATGTGGCAGATAGAGAATGTCCAGATAAAAAAAGAACCACCCTCTTCCCAAGATGAACCTTTGAAAATCACTTTACAAGAAAGTTGCTTTAAGTGAATCACTTTTGTAAAATAAGTGATTTTCACTTGTACAATGATGTTACTTTAAATAGTGCAGCAAAAAAAAAAAGGAACTTAAGTGACTCACTTTTTATTTTTATTGTTATTATTTAAGTGCGATGCACTTTTACAATAAAGTAACTTAAAATTAAAAATTACATGCACTTTGTTTAAAAGTAACTTAATAAAACTTGAACTCAAGACCTATTAAGGAATAAAGCAACTTTGAACCAAGTGAGCTAATGTTAAAAGGTACGTAAAATAAGGGAAGGAGGAAGGGGGCTTTTGTTTTGTACTCTTCTCTCTCGGTTTCCGTGCTTGCCTCTTTTCCTGCAAATCACACCACAAACCAAAACAAAAAAAACTTTTCCACACTTTTGGGGTTAGATCTCGTTAGCTTTCCTGGAAAGTCTACATTTTCTCTCTGTTTCTGATTTTCCGAGATCGCACAAGGTGCACGGCAAAGAGCATACGTAGTAGAGAAAAAACCCTTTCCCTTTTTGTTTCTGATTCGTCGAGATCACACAAGGTGCATGGAAAAGAGCATAAGCAGATAGGGAAAGAAACAATCCGAAACTAAAAAATCTAATAATAAAAAATTGATAAAATATGAGATATTTAAAAAAAAATAAAAAACGTCACTGTAACATTATACCTTCAGATCTGATGAAATACGCGTTTCTGAAACAACCGAAAACCGTTTTCGATCAAACAAAAACTATTTCCCAATGGAAACAACGCTCCAAATGCAATGGAACACCTCGCACAGCCGAAAAATGCACAGAAACTCCAGAACCAGAAACCCTTTCAAGTTTCGGCAACAACAGTTCAAGATCTAGATCATAACCAGAAGTGGCTCTTCATAAAAGCTCTGATACCATGTTCGGGTACACAGGGTACTCCCGAAAGAATGAACACCTAGAGAAACCACTTCACACAAACAGATCACAAATCGATACATCGATGTTTTTACATGGTTTAAACCCTCGAGAGGGAAACACTCCAAGGCCCCAGCCAAATAGCTTCTACGGAGCAGTTTATTATGCAAAAGAAAGAAAGTTACAAATGAGCTTCTCATAATCGATCAACTAGACAATGACCCTCCATGATCTTTAAATGGAGACCATGGACCAATCGGGTGTTAAGCCACAGATCAAGGGTAGGTATGATCTAAGAGAAGTTGAGCTGTCAGATCACTCTATGTCTAGAACATATCATGACCGTCGGATTAAATATTTACAAATGCATACTAATGTATACTAAAGAAACACACTTTCCCTAATGGATATATTACAGAAGTTGATCTTAACTAACTCTCAAGTGTCTAAATATCCTAACACTCACTCTCTCTCTTTCGATCTCTCACTTAGTCCTACCACTAACTGTCACCCCCTGATCTCTCTCTCTCTCTCTCTAAACACCTAACACCTGATCTCTCTCTATAAATCCCCAACCCTTAATATCTCTCTCTATATCTCCTTCTCCAAACCCACACTCTTCACCCACATACCCCCACCCCCTCTCTCTTTCTCTCTCTCTCTCCCCCCTACCACTAACCATCTCTCCATCCCTCTCACTCTCTCTATATCCCTCCTCCCCTACTCCCCCACTACCCTTAGCCACCCACTCTCTCTCTTCCTATTGGTATCTCACCTACTACTACCACTAACCACCTCCTCTCTCTCTCTCTCTATATATATATATATATATACATATATATATATATGCCTCTCCCCTTACTCTCACCTACCCTTAGCCACCCACTCACGGTCTCTCTTCTGATATCTCTCTCTCTCTCTAAACTCATAACCCCCAATATCTCTCTCTCAACCCCTAACCCACAATCTCTTTATATTTATTCAGGGCATCTAAAACTTCATAATATATATTGGTCACCTTATGCATCTTTTCCTTCAAGAATCCACACCCTTTAATGTCTCTCTCTCTCTCTCTCTCTCTCAATGCCTAACCATTGGTCTCTCTCTCTCTCTCTAAACGCCCAACCCTCTCTCTCTCTCTCTCTCTCTCTTTGTTAATAGCAATAGTATTAGGGATGTCTCTACACTAAGTAGCTATCATACTATGAATTTGGTGAGATTCCATGATAGAAATGAACAATTATCTGAACTTTCCTAATATCTTTAACCATTTTGAATTCAAACTAAACTTGGAGGGAAAAACTTAAACTCATAAATGGAAGGAAAATTGAATTCTTTCATAAAACATCAAAGAAGAAAATATGCCTACTTACAACCTTGCTTGAGGTGAATCCATCCTCCTTTTCTTTGAGCTAACCTTCTCCATCCTTTCATTTGATCCTTAAAGAGCTTTGTTGAAGATGAGCTTTCCAACCTTGAAATCCTTCTAGCATGCCTTTACTCTCACTTTATGTATCTTACCATGCCCCAAATGCCTTTATTTTATAGCATTTGGAAATGGTAATTCATGATTCAAATTTCAATGTGGGATAATACCTTTTCTTGATTCTTGATAATTTTTACTCAAAAACCCACTTACTATAGTATTTTCAGGATTTTGTCACAAATTTAAAATTCTTAGGCACAATTAATGCAATTTCTATGCATTTATTCTCACTGTTGACTGGTGGGGACTATATTTGAGCCTTCAATTGAGCATTTCAATCACTGAACCTTACCTCTTTAGGCTACCTCTTTCTTCACTCAATCCTTCCGATCATGGAAGTAGTGATTAGATAAGAGAGAATTGTTCTCTTATGTACTTGTCTTCTATCTTTATGTTTCAGGAACATAGTAAAATGTGATTCTACCTTTCACTTTGTTAAGGGTGTTAATTTGATTGTTAACACTCTCTCAAACCCTAATCCAGAATCTCTATGTCTCTTTCCCTAAACCCTTAACCCCCAATTTCTCTCTCTCTAAACCCCTAACCCCTAATCTCTCTCTCTCTCTCTATAAGCCCTTAACCCTCAATCTCTCTCTCTCTAAACCCCTAACTTCCAATTTCTCTCTCTATATCTCTCTCTAAACCCCCCCCCCCTCTCTCTCTCTCTCTATATATATATATATATGTCTTTCTCTAAATCCCTAACCCTCTCTCTCTCTCTCTCTCTCTCGCTCGCTTGCTCTACTCAGGACATCCAAAACTTCATAGTAGATATTCCTCAGCTTATGCATCTTTTTCTTCAATACTTCACACTCTTTCACATTTGATACTCTCTCTCACACACACACTCTAAACCTGTAAACCCCAATATCTCTCTCCCTCAAACCCTAACCCATATCTCTTTCTCTCTTTCTCTCTCTGTATTTAGGGCATCCAAATATTCATAGTAGATACTATTCATCTTTTGCATCTTTTCCTTCAAGACTTCACACTCTTTCAGATCCAATACTATCTCTCTCTCTCTCACTCTAAACCCGTAAACCCCAATATCGCTCTCTCTCAACCCCTATCCCACAATCTGTGTGTGTGTGTGTGTGTGTGTGTGTTTAGGGAATCCAAATATTCATAGTAGATACTATTCATCTTTTGCATATTTTCCTTCAAGACTTCACACTCTTTCATATCTAATACTATCTCTCTCTCTCTCTCTCTCTTCTCTCACTCTAAACCCGTAAACACCAATATCGCTCTCCCTTAACCCCTATCCCACAATCTCTCTCTCTCTCTCTCTCTCTCTCTGTATTTCGGGCATCCAAAAATTCATAGTAGATATTGGTCAGCTTATGCATCGTTTCCTTCGAGGCATCACAGTATTTCACATCTAATACTCTCTCTCTCACTCAATCTTTAACCCGTAAACCCCAATATCCCTCTCCCTTAGCCCCTAACCCACAATCTCTCTCTCTCTCTCTCTCTCTCTCCTCTCTCTCTCTCTTCAGGGCATCCAAAACTTCATAGTAGATATTGGTGAGCTTCTTCACATTTTCCTTCAATACTTCATACTCTGTAATGTCTGATTCTCTCTCTCTCCCACTCACTCTAAACCTATAAACCCCAATATCGCTCTCCCTCAACCCCTAACCCAAAATATCTATGTTTGTGTGTGTGTGTGTGTTTGGGGCATCCAAAACTTCATAGTATATATTGGTCAGCTTATACATCTTTTCCTTCAACACTTCATAGTCTTTCACATCTAATACTCTCTCTCACTCTCACTCTAAATGCGTAAACCCCAATATCGCTCTCCCTCAAACCCTAACCCATAATATCTCTCTCTCTCTATATATATATATTTGGAGCATCCAAAACTTCATAGTAGATATTGGTCATTTATGCATCTTTTCCTTTAAGACTTCACACTCTTTCACATATGATACTCTCACTCTCACTCTTTCACATCCAATACTCTTTCTCTCTCTCAAACCCTAACCCCCAATCTCTCTCTTTCTCTCTCTCTCTCTAAACCCCTAACTCCAAATATTTCTCTCTAAACCCCTAACCCCAATATCTCTCTTTATCTCTGTCTCTCTCTATTCAGGGCATCCAAAACTTCATAGTAGATATTGGTGAGCTTCTGCATTTTTGTCGTCAATACTTCACACTCTTTCACATCCGATACTCTCTATCTCACTCTTTCACATCCGATACTCTGTCTCTCTCTTTCTAAATTCCTATCCCCCAATCTCTCTCTCTCTCTAAACCCCTAACCCCCAATCTCTCTCTCTCTAAACCACTAACGCCCAATATCTCTCTTTATCTCTCTCTCTAAACCCCTTCAAGACTTCACATCCTTTCACATATGATACCCTCAATCTCTCTCTTGCCAACCCCCAATATCTCTCTCTTAACTCCTAACCCCCAATATCCCTCTCTCTCTCAACCCCTAACCCCCAATATCCCTCTCTCTCTCAACCCCTAACCAGGTTCTATGTGATCTTTTCATTCCCCTAATATTATAATTAAAGCATGGTTAACGTCAACTTTTATCGCTTATTTGGATGTAACTTCGAGAAGAAAGGTTGTATTTGATTAAATTACACATATGTCAAATTCTTGCATCGAGATCAATAATAATTTGTGAACTTAATGTTCGTGTGACACAACTACAAATGTACAACCATTTTAATTACCTCTCACCTCTATTTCTCACAATCTATCTCTCTCTATCACTCATTATCTTTCTGTCTCTCTCCCTAGACCCCTTACCCCCTTGATCTCTCTCCCTAAAACCCTATACCCCTTGTTCCATATCTCTCCACCCCTAACCCCCAATCTCTCTCTCTCTCTCTCAACCCCTAAATCCCAAGTTCAATGTCAAATTTTCATGCCCCTAATATTAGAATTAAAGCATGGTTACTATTGAATTTTATCGCTTGTTTGGGGGTCACTTCGGGAAGAAAGGTTTTATTTGATTAAATTACACGAATATCAAATTACTACATCGATATCAGTAATAAATTGTGAACTTAATGTTTGTGCAACACAACTTCAAATGTACAACCATTTTAATTACCTCTCACTCTCTCTTTCTAGCAATCTCTCTCTCTCTCTCTCTCTCTCTCTCTCTCTCTCTGTCACTCACTATTTCTCTGTCTCTCTCCCTAGACCCCTATCCCCCTTTATATTTATCCATAAACCACTACCCCCCTTGTTCCATCTCTCTCCACCTCTAACCCCCAATATCTCTCTCTCTCTCTCTCAAACACTAATCCACAATATCCCTCTCTCTTTCAACTCCTAACTAGGTTCTATGCCAGCTTTTCATGCTCCCAATATTAGAATTAAAGAATGGTTAATGTTGAATTTTATCGCTTATTTGCAGGTCACTTCGAGAATAAAGGTTGTATTTGATTAAAATACACGAATATCGAATTACTGCATCGATATCAGTAATAAATTGTGAACTTAATGTTCATGTGACACAACCTCAAATGTACAACCATTTTAATCACCTCTTATCTCTCTTTCTCACAATCTGACCCTCTCTATCCCTCACTATCTCTCTGTCTCTCTCCCTAGACCCGTACCCCCTTGATCTCTCTCCCTAAATACCTACCCCCCTTGGTCCATCTGTCTCCACCCCTAACCCCCAATCTCTCTCTTCCAAACCCTAACTAGGTTCTATGTCATCTTTTCATGCCCCTAATCTTATAATTACAACATGGTAAATGTTGAATTTTATTGCTTATTTTGGGGTCACTTCAAGAAGAAAGGTTTTATTTGATTGAATCACATGGATATCAAATGCCTGCATCTAGATTAGTATTAAATTGTGAACTTAATGTCCATGCGAAACAAATTCAAATGTACAACCATTTTAATTAACACTCACACCTCTCTCTCTCTCTCTCTCTCTCTCTCTCTCTCTCTCTCTCTATATATATATATATATATATATATATATATATATATATATATACACACACACATATATATATATCTTTTTCTCTCTCCATAGACCCCTATCCCCCTTAATATCACTCCCTAAACCCCTACCCCCCTTGTTCCATCGCTCGCCACCCCTAACCCCTAATATATCTCTCTCTCAACCCCTAAACTCCAATCTCCCTCTCTCTCTCTCTCAACCCCTAACCAGGTTCTATGTCAGCTTTTCATGCCCCTAATCTTAGAATTAAAGCATGGTTAATATCGAATTGTATCACTTATTTGGGGGTCACTTTGAGAAGAAAGGTTGTATTTGATTAAATTACATAGATATCGAATTCCTACATCGATATCAGTAATAAATTGTGAACTTAATGTTCGTGCGACACAGATTCGAATTACAACCATTTTAATTACCTCTCACCACTCTTCCTTACAATTTATCTCTCTCTCCATCACTCACTATCTATTTGTATCTCTTCGTAGAACCCTACCCCCTTGATATCTCTCCCTAAAATCCTACCCCCCTTGTTCCATCTCTCTCCACCCCTAACTCCCAATCTCTCTCTCTCTCTCTCAACTTCCTAATACTCCATCCTAGTCCTCCTAGCATTTTTGTCATTTTCATTTTCAGTCATGCATGCAAAATTAGGGTTTGCATGCATTTCGCATGCATCCTAGTCATCAGTACTAGCACCTAGTCCTCAACAAACTAGCCCCTAGAGCTTCTTTTAGATCAATTTCAGCTCTCCTAGAGCTTAGTGCGCCCTCCTTTCACTTACTGCATGAGAAGGGCGCCTTTCTTCACCTACCAGTCCAGTTTAGTTCAGTTATCTTCAGTTCCTTCCTTGATTTAAGGATTAACTGACTCCTAACTGATCTTATCACTCCGATGGACCTCCAGTGTGACTAGACAACCTGTTCTGACTCCAGTTAGCTCCATCTACGCCCTCCACTAAGTCTCCTTCACTATATTAGTGCTTCCATGTGCCAGTTACACCAACCACACTCAGTTTGACTCCCGGTTGACCATTACTTGTGCATTGATGACTTCACTGATGAGAAGGTGGACTCCTAGTTATACATTGATGACTCTCCACTGATTATGGATCTGTGCATGAAGGCTAATTCGAATTACACCTAGTGAATTCGAATCCTCATCCTCAACATTGTATATTTACCAGTTTACTATTCAGTTTTATGTAACATGTGTAATTATTCTGCCTCTATCAAAGCTCCTTTGGATATATGTTCTATTGCTTGTCTCTTCTTCTATTATTCATAAATTCTTTCATTGTGAGGTTTACATCATCTCTTTGGATCTTATGTGGGCAATTTCACATGGTATCAAAGCCATTTGAGAGTATATTCTACCTCCATTCTTGAGAGTTTTTTGTAGGTATTTTGAAGTTCCAGCAGTTGCAACAGTAGATTCAGCAGTTTCTATTTGCACTTGTTCTAGTAGTCAAGATGAGCAATTCGAATTATTCTCCTTCTTCTCCTTCTCTTATAATCCTAACTCCTTTCAATTACTTCGAATGGAAGAGTAAAATGAAAGTCCACTTGAAGTTGAAAGGGTTTTCTAGAATTGTTGAGGAAAGAGATGCCATACCACATCAAACTGTAGAGAAAATCAAGCATCTAAACAAAATGGATGAATCCTTTGGATGCATTTTCCTTCACATGTCTGAAGATCTGTTGTTTCATGTTGAAGGAATGAAGTCTCCTAATGAGTTATGGACAAAATTGGAGAGTCTCTTTGGCAAACAAGATGGGCTAAGAGGCCACATTCTCGAAAATGAATTGGTTTCCCTTCAACCTAGCAATTTAGAGAGCATCCAAGAATTCTTCTCAAAATTTCACAATTTGAATTTACAATGCAAGAACTGTGGAATCACTAGGATCTCAAATTTCTATCTTTGTATCTACCTTCCATTCTGTTCGAATGTCAATCCCTGGATGGAAGTTTCCCACTTTACAAGACTTTGCTGCAGCACTCACTCAAGAAGAGGGCAAATTGATTCAAATGGGGGCCATCAAAACCTCCAAAGATCTAGCTCTTTTAGCTAGTGAAGCAAGTGGAGCGAATGCAAAAGGGAGGAAAAAAGACAAAGGCAAGAAGCCATCAAGATCCAAAAATGACAAACAAAAGAGACCAAATTGTTCCTACTGCAAGAGAGGAAACCATCCTGAGAATGCTTGCATGCACAAGAAGATTGATCTTCTAACCAAGCTTCTTGAACAAAACAAAATTGTGGTTCCAAAAGAAGCAAAGATGTCTGATTCTGTAAGTGGATCTGATGATTGCCATGCATAGATGGCTAGTTTTTCAAAGACAAAAGACCTCCTCATAGATTCTGGAGCCTCCAACCACATGATTCCATCTGAAGAATCCTTCTCCTCTTTGGATCTCCAAGATGGGCCTACCATTCACATGGGAGACAACTCTCAGATTTCTGCCAAAGGATTGGGTACAGTTCATATGGAGCATGGTAAGTTAAAAAATTTCTTATTTGTTCCTTCTCTTACAGCTAATTTGTTGTCATTATATCAAATGACTCATACAGGATCACCAAAGCAAGTAATTTTTGGTCCAAACACAGTAGAGATTACAGAAATCTCCACTGGAAAGGTTATACTGAATGGGATTGCTAATCATGCTTGAAAGGCATATGAGTTCTCACACTTCATGCCTTTCTCTCCAACTATTCCTTCAGATTCTGATGAAGATCACAGTGACTCCTCTTCTAATGAAGAAGAAGATCAAGATTTTGATGTTGAGATCATGGTTCAAGAAGATTCAGATCCAGAACCAACACCTATTCTCAGTCCAAATTCGAGGTCAATATGGGCTCACACAGTCCTTGCTACTACTGAGAACACAGTTGATGATTTATCTGTTCACAGAACTACTAGACTTCAACATCATGCCAACCTTGCATTATGCCATCCACATCTCCATGAGAGATGCAGCATGATGATGGGGTTCTCTCTTCCATCTCTTGGGAAGACTCCTCATGTTCCATTCACTCCAGTTACAGAAAGAGTTCCTAAAAGACTTGCTTCGTCCAACACATTCTCCACACAGTGGGAGGCCTTCCTACAGGAGATCAGCTTGCCAAGTCTTTTGCAAAAGTTTTCACTGATGAAATCTTCTTTCTTTTCTGCATAGTATGATGGTTCTTTGAGTTATTTACTGTTCTTTTGAGGGGGGGTATTTTTCCCATGAGGTTTTCCCCATTTCCTCAGTTTATGGAAAGTTCTTTATTTTTTCTATCATTTCATTTATTGTATGGGTGACCTTTGGTCCTAGTTACCAGGGCCTAGGATGGATTAAGGGGGGGTGTTAGGATATTCCTATACTCCATCCTAGTCCTCCTAGCATTTCTATCATTTTCATTTTTAGTCATGCATGCAAAATTAGGGTTTGCATGCATCCTAGTCATTAGTACTAGCACCTAGTCCTCAGCAAACTAGCCCCTGGAGCTTCTTTCAGATCAGTTTCATCTCTCCTAGAGCTTAGTGTGCCTTCCTTTCACCTACTGCATGAGAAGGGTGCCTTTATTCACCTACCAATCCAGTTTAGTTCAGTTATCTTTAGTTCCTTCCTTGATTTAAGGATTAATTGACTCCTAACTGATCTTATCACTCCGATGGACCTCCAGTGTGACTAGACAACCTGTTCTGACTCCAGTTAGCTCCATATGTGCCCTCCACTAAGCCTCCTTCACTATATTAGTGCTTCCATGTTCCAATTACACCAACCACACTCAGTTAGACTCAGTTTGACTCCCGGTTGACCATTACTTGTGCATTGATGACTTCACTGATGAAAAGGTGGACTCCTAGTTATGCATTGATGACTCTCCACTGATTATGGATCTGTACATGAAGGCTAATTCGAATTACACCTAGTGAATTCGAATCCTCATCCTCAACATTGTATATTTACCAGTTTACTATTCAGTTTTATGTAACATGTGTAATTATTCTGCCTCTATCAGAGCTCCTTTGGATCTATGTTCTATTGCTTGTCTCTTCTTCTATTATTCCTAAATTATTTCATTGTGAGGTTTACATCATCTATTTGTATCCTATGTGGGAAATTTCACATCAACCCCTAATCCCCAATATCCCTCTCTCTCTCAACCCCTAACCAAGTTCTATGTCAGGTTTTCATGCCCCTGATCTTAGAATTAAAGCATGATTAATGTTGAATTTTATTTCTTATTTTGGGGTCACTTCAAGAAGAAAGGTTGTATTTGATTAAATTACATGGATATCAAATGCATGCATCGAGATTAGTAATCAATTGTGAATTTAATGTTTATGTGACACAACTTCAAATGTACAACCGTTTTAATTACCTCTCAATCTCTCTTTCTCACAATATATCTCTCTCTCTTTGTCACTCATGATCTCTCTATATCTCTCCCTAGACCCATACCCCCTTGATCTTTCTCCCTAAACCCCTACCTCCCTTGTTCCATATCTCTTTACCCCTAACCCCCAATGTATCTCTCTCACTCTAAACCGCTAACCTACATTATCCCTCCCTCTCTCCCTCTAAAACCCGAACCCATAGTATCGCTCCCTCTCTACCTCTAAACCCCTAACGACCCTGCTCTCTCTCTCTAAATACCTAACCCCATTCTCTCTCTCTCCCTAAACACTTAACCCACAATCTTCTCCCTCTCTCCCCCCTAAACCCATAACCTACGCTATCCCCCTAAGCCATAACCCATAATCACCCCCTCTCTCTCCCCCTAAACCCATAACCCACAATCCCCCCCCTCCCTCTCCCCCTAAACCTATAACCCACTATCCTCCCCTCTTTCCCTAAACCCATAATCCACAATATCCCCTATATATCTATAAAATTTAATTGAGTACTAACGTGTCCTTAGAAATTAGTTTAAAAAAAGAGTTTACATGAAATACAATGCATAGTGAATGTTCACGCGTAAGATCACACACGTGCACTATTAGTGCCTGCGTGCTCCTAGCGTAGTTAATATAGAAAAGGTCCACCACATCCGTGCATCAAAAATTCATGATGAATGTTTATTAGTTAATGCACATAGGAGTGTGCACATGCTAATAAATTGCATGCACTTATAGTGCGCATGTTCTATTAACGCACGCACGCTCCTCTGTTTGAAAAAGACAGGAAAACATTTCTTGTGCATCATCCTATTCAATTTTCATTGTTACGCAGTAAAATCAAGTCTGGTTCGTGCGATTTCAATTCTCTTCTTCTTGCACTCACATTCAACTTACATTATTTGGTAGATTGGAACCCTCTCAACCATATTGCACACAAATTCTACACTTGACAAATTCTCATAGCTTAGTTTGAAACAATGGACCATTCTCATATAGCTGTTGTACACATTGGATTTCACTTGTTTTGCAATGAAAGTAAGGAGCTATTAAAGAAAGGTATGGTGACAAATTTTCTACAGGAATTGTATGAGTTGTCTCACCTTGTAATATCCAAATTATGGTAGGACATGGTGTATTCATTCAAATTTAAAGATTATAAATTGTAAAAAATCTATATATGTGCTTGATTTTTGTTCAAATTGATCTATATGTACATTAATGTTGCAATTCCAAATATCAAATCCATACAAGACACATCGTTTTTAAGAAAACTAATAGAGTAACAAATAAAGAAAGACATGATTTTGATTAGAATGAAAAATCTGCTATACAAGTTCTTCCACAAATATCTTAACATGAGGAAAAACATAAAATCTCTCCTAATTTAGGAATTAAATTGGAGATGTCACAATGATTCTCAATTTAAGGGGATATATCACTCAGTAGTACATCTTCCCCTTAAACATAGTATGTGGCCCAAAATGGATCATTACATACATTTCACATACAAATATCAACCTCAAAACCAATAGGTTTGACTTCCTGAAAAAAAATGGAACATCTAGCATAACCTTGTGATAAACTCCCCAAATAAATTGCTTGCGTCTTGGGATTGTAATCTATCCACATTCCGGGAAAGATCTCAAATATTCATTCAAGAATAGAGGGTTGAGCATAGTACTGAATATACTACTTAATCCCACATTGTCAAAGGAAGAGACACCCTTGAATAGGGAATATGCCACAACTTCCCAGAATGTTTTTCCAAGGAGCAAGATGCACAAATTTAGTAGGATTATTGAATGGACTAAGAGTTGAGGGAACCTTCCTCTATTTGGAATAACTTTCCAAACTTGATCAACATGCATACCTTGGGCCTAATCATTGATATACATAGTAGAATCCATCATAGTTCTCTATCCTTGTTATCCTTCAATAGGTCCATACTCAAAATCCATCACTATTTGTGATCCAATAATGCACTTTCTATTGACAAACCCCATCCACTATAATAACTATATAATGACAAGTAGAATCTTGAAATGAACTACACCAACCATTTTGGATCAACAACTTGCTATTTACCTATTGGAGAACAAGTCTGTAAAAGGTCATATAAATCAACCAAAAGAGAAGACAACTCCAACTAAAAAGGATATCGAGCTTGTCCTCAACTCTCTAGATTCAAAATTTTCATCCATGACTAAACATATGTTATGGAATTGGTGATTTTCCATATACCATACTACAACACCTACACAATCATTTCTTTATACACATACACATGGTAAAATCCATCATACTGCTATATTCTTGTTAGACTTCGATAGGTCCAAATTCAAGATCCATAATTATTTGTGATCCAATAATCCACTAATTCTTAGAAGTCTAAAAAGACACCCCACTACTAGAACCTAATACCAATATGTGTGATGGGAATGATAATATATCACCAACCTAGGCTTGTGTATTGACTTCCTTGTCTGCTTGGCTAGTACCAACTAATGACCCACTTATCTTCTAGATGAGGCAATTGATGTTGCAACAACTATACCCGGAGAAGTTGTAGCGTACCATGAGAAGACACAATACTTGTACTTTGAGAATCTATGCGAGGTTTTTGTTGATGTGGGAAGTTACAAATGAAGTGTTCATAAGCTAGATAGGAAAACCAAGTATTGTATATATTTAGATAATGCACTTTCTATTGACAAAACCCATCCACTATAATAACTATAATGGAAAGGGGAAGCTTGAAATGAACTACACCAACCATTTCAGATCAACAACTTGTTATTTACCTATTGGAGAACTGATGCAGGAGCATAGGAGCCTAGGTAGAGTAATCGAAGTTGATCGACAGGAAGGAGTTCGACTAGAGGTATTGCCGACGACCACTGGTGAGGAAGAGAATATTGACTGTTGAAGTCAAGAAGTCGAGCAGGAGTTGTCGAGGAAGGTTGACAGAAGAAGCAATTCAAGAGTCGACATGTCAAAGGTCGACAGACAACAAGGTAACATCGGAGACATTGAGGTTCGACATGTTGTTGAACCACGACTCCGACAGGTTTGGGCATGAGCAAAGCGAGGAGGAAGAGGTAGATTGGCGAAGCCTTGGGATGCGAAGGAAGCCAACAGAGGACAGTATAGTCGAGGCAGTGATCAGACCAACTATTGTAGCAGTATTAGAAGGACGCGTAGAAATTCAAGGAGAGTACTGGGGAACAGTTTGGGATTGCTAAGGAAGTTAATGGCAGTTATTGCAGGTGGGTGAAGACATGACAGATGTCATCACAGGTAGAGATTGTGCAGCACGACAGGGGCACTGACAATTGCATGTCTGCAGGATCCAAGGAGATCGACAGACAGAGGAAGCGTGTCTCAGGAGTCAGAGTGATCTCGGGAACAATAGTAGTAGAGTAGAGGGCTTGTGCACAGGCATAGAGTAGAGGAGTTCAATTCCATCAACAAAGGATCAGGAGAGCAGAGCTCAATAGACGTTTTGTAGATTGGAGAGGAAAGTCACACATCTACAGAGTGCAGAGAAGATCGAGCCATAGCTCAGAGCTTCGCAACAAACTAGGAGAGGGTGATGGTCGACACACTGAGATAGCACACAGTTACTTCTGTACTGTAATTGGATAAGGCCGACAAGAGTTAGTTATTTCCATTCTTTGTAGTTTACATTGTAACCATTTTGGTGATGTAATATAGGCCAGCTTCTGGCATATAGTTTACATCTTGTTTATGTGAATGCATGTTGTGTGTAATTGTTAAGTAGGAACCTTTCCTCTAAGGTGCCTTACGTCAAGTGGTATCAGAGCAGAAGAAAATCCTGTTAAGGAGAAATCCGGTGATACCAACTTGCCTTGCGCCAAGTGGTATAAGAGCAGAAGAAAATCCTGTTAAGGAGAAAGCCGGTGATAGCAACTTGCCTTGCATCAAGTGGTATCAGAATGGAAAGAAAATCCCATGAGAAGGAAAAGTCAAGTGGTATCGACACTGGAGGCGAATCTAGTGAGGAAGTGTGTTTACAGCTCCAGCCGTAGTTGGGTAGAGTTGTGCACAACTTGTTGAAGTTCGGTTGCGATTGGACGAAGTGGGAGTTTCAACCAAGGTTGAAAATGGCTCACAAAGGTGTTAACGTTCGAGGTGTTGGACAAAGAGCGTGTGGCACATCAGTCATAGTTTATTGTGAGATGTTCAACAAGTTCATCTGAAAAATGCAAACTTTAACAAGTGAAGTCGCATCGATCAAAGTAAGCCAGAGGCGTGGTTGTATTCCGGATGCGTTGGACCACAGCGACGAGGAGGTAGAAGAAGTGGAAGCACGAGAAGCAGCAAGAGAAGAACCATAAGACAAATTGATCAAACTTCTATGGATATGAGAGGTCGGAGAAAGATATATGTACATACCTACTCAGGAAGTCTGGATCTAGAAGACTTAATCGATTGGTTCAGAGAAATGGAGAAATACTTCGACATAGAGAAGATCGAGGATCCTAAATGGGTTAAGACTGCATGTTTTAGGTTGAAGGGCCATGCCTCATTGTGTTGGGACAATGTGCAGGATGACAAAGTCAATAAGGGAAAGGAGAAAATCAAGTCTTGGGATAGGATGGTCACCAAGCTCAAAGGAAAGTTCTTTCCCAACGAATATGTGATTTCCTTGTTCTGGAAGTTGCAGAACTTTCGACAAAAAGAGATGACCGTGAAGGATTACATGGAAGAGTTCTATAGATTGTTGATAAGGTTAGGACAGAATGACGAAGGCGAAGAATTTTTCTCAAGATTGTCAATGGCTTAAAATATACCATTCAAGACGAGTTGACCATGTCAAGATTCAGAGTGGTCGGTGAAGCCTACCAGTTAGCTCTAAAGGTAGAAGAGAAATTGTCGAGGAAATCCGCAGCGACCAGAGGAAGGATGACTGGTCGGGGTGCGAAGAATATTTCTCCGAAAGGCCAAAGTAGCGGTTATAGGAGAGAATATGTTGAAGAAAAACGACATGCGGAGTGGACATCGACAAGGGAGAAAACACAAGAAAGCTGACGCGATGGTCAAGGAACATGCAATCGAGGTGCATATGGTCGAAGTGTTCCGTCTGACAGAAAAGGAGCTGACAAACTATCCATAATTTGTTACAAGTGTCGTGGAGTCTGACACAAGGCATATGAATGCCCAAAGAACCTCCATGTTGCAGAGGAGTCGAAGCCCAGACGTCGAAGAGATGAGCAAGTCGACAAGAGGAAAGAATCAGCATCTGATAGCAATGAGGATGAGAAGAAGAAGAATCGAAACTTGACGGTTAGGCGAACATTGGTTCAGGAAGACCGATGCGACGAGCAAGAGCCAGCATAGGGAAAGGCTATTTTTCTAACTAAAGTGCGAATCGGTGAATGGCGTTGCAAGACCATAGTTGATGGTGGAAGCACTGGGAATATTGTGTCAACAGAAGTCATCGACAGGATCGGGTTGAAATTTCAAGAACATCCACACCCTTACAAGGTCTCATGGTTGCATAAAGGACACCATGTGAAGGTGACCAGACAGTGCCTGATTAACTTCAGAGTCGAAGGATTTGAAGACAATGTACTATGCGACATAATCCCAATGGACGTGTGCCATCTGTTGTTAGGGAGACCATGGCAGTATGATCAGAAGATGATCTATGATGGTCGAGCCAACACAGTCACAGAGTGGAAAAATGGTGTGCAAAGGACTCTTAAGCTGAAGCCAGAGGAGCAAGCCGACGGTAAGCAGGGCGAGAGCAACTTTTGGGAGAAGCGAGTACTAATATGTTCAGTGAAAGAATTCCTCATGGAAGAGGAAAAGTAGTCAGGATGTTTTGCTATCATTCCAAAATGATCATGTGTCGAGAGGTTGACAATGGAGAAGATTCCGGTCGAAGTCGAAAGGATTCTTGACGAGTTTCGAAGCATAGTAGTTGATGAGACACCGATGGGATTGCCACCAACGAGAAGCATATCCCATCAGATTGACTTGATTCCAAGGTCGAGTCTGCCAAACAAAGCACCGCATAGGATGAGTTCGATAGAAAGTCAAGAACTCAATCAATAGGTCCAAGAGTTGTTGGACAGAGGGTTGATTAGAGAGATTCTGAGTCTGTGCATGGTACTAGCAGTATTAGCACCGAAGAAAGGTGGGGAATGAAGAATTTGTACAAACTCTAGAGCTATCAACAAGATCATGATCAAGTACCAGTTTTCATTGCCAAGGATGGATGACTTGATGGATTGCTTGAGTGGAGCAAAGTACTTCACGAAGATAGACTTGAAGAATTGTTATCACCATATTTGAGTTAGAGAAGGAGATGAAGGGAAAACAACATTCAAGATGAAGGAAGGGTTGTATGAGTGGTTAGTCATGCCGTTCGGATTGACTAATGCACCGAGTACATTCATGCGGTTGATGAATGAGGTACTGAAACCATTCTTGGGTAAAATTGTCATAGTGTACCTAGATGACATCCTGATATTTAGTCAAACCAAGATAGAGCACTTGGGGCACATTCGACAAGTATTGCACAAGTTGCAGGAAGGAAAGATGATGGTGAACCTGCAAAAGTGTTTCTTCATGAAGGAATAACTGGTGTACTTGGGATTTGTAATATCGGGTAAAGGGTTGGTGATGGACCCAGAAAAGGTGAAGGCAATATTGGATTGGACGGAACCAACAAGTACGACTAGAGTAAGGATTTTCCATGGACTTGCCAGTTTCTACAGGAAGTTCATTATGGGATTCAGTCAGATTTGTGCACCTTTGACAGAGTGCATGAAAAAATGGGAATTCAAATGGACGGAAGCATCCCACCGAGATTTCAACAAGTTGAAGGAAAAGGTCACTGAGAGCCCAGTGTTAGCGCTCCTAGATTTTGACACATTTTTCTAGGTCGATTATGACACAAGTGGAATGGAAATTGGAGCATTGTTGATCCAGGAGGGCCGACCAATTGCATTCTTCAGTGAGAAGTTGGATGATGCGAGGTGGAAATATTCATTCTATGACCAGGAATTTTATGCTATTTTTCAAGCATTGAAGAAGTGGAGGAATTATTTGTTGCCTAAGGAATTTTTGTTGTACACAGATCACCAAGCACTGAGATATTTGAATACTCATTCAAAGTTGAATCAAAGGCACATGAAATGGGTCGAGTTCCTACAGGGATATACTTTCATGTTGCGACATAAGTCGGGCAAGTTGAACAAGGTTGCCGACGCGCTGATTCGAAGAGTTGCATTGCTGAACACGACGACAATTCAGGAAATAGGAATAGAGTCGATGAAGGCAGAGTATGTGACCGACGAGGATTTTGTGAAAGCATGGGAGGCTTGTCGTGAACCGTGGAGTGTCGACATAACTCCATACTTGGATTATTTTATCCAAGAGGGATACCTATTCAAGGGACAACAATTATGTATTCCCAGAGGATCCATAAGAGGGAACCTAATCCGAGAGTTGAATAGCGACGGATTAGCAGGTCATTTTGGCATCGACAAGACCAGAGCATTGTTCGAAGAAAAGTATTATTGGCCAGGAATGACAACAGATGTCGGGAAGTGGCTACGACAATGTAGAGTTTTCCAGTGGGAAAAAGGGAGAAGTCAGAATATGGGGTTGTCTACATCATTACCTGTACCGGATACCCCATGGGAGCACCTAAGCATGGATTTTGTGCTAGGATTGTCGAATATGCAGCAAGGAAACGACTCAATCTTTGTTGTAGTCGACAAATTTTTGAAAATGACACACTTTATTCCATTTCGGAAGACAAGTGACACCACAGGAATTGTTGTACTATTCTTCAAGGAAGTAGTCAGATTGCATGGGTTGCCGAAGAGTATCACATCGGACAGAGATACCAAGTTTATGGGACATTTCTCAAGAACCCTATGGAAGAAACTGGACACAAGGTTTCAATTTAGCTCAGCATATCATCTGCGGACAAACGGACAGACTGAGGTGGTGAATAGAAGTTTGGGAAATATTCTAAGGTGTTTGACGACCGACAGACCCAAGTAGTGGGAAAATGTGTTGGCGCAAGAAGAGTTTGCATACAACAATTATATGAATCGGTCGATAGGGTTGAGCCCATTCCAGATTGTTCAGGGAAGAAGCCCACATGGAGTGGTGGATTTGGTTGAGTTACCGACATAAACTAGGAAAAGCACGGATGTTGAATCATTTGCAGAGCATATGAAAGAAGTGCATGAAGATGCATGAAAGAGCATAGAGAAGAGTAACGCGACATACAAGTTGAGAGCCGATAGGAAGAAGAGACTACAGCCATTCAGCGAAGGAGACTTAGTCTACGCACATTTGCGGAAGGAGAGATTTCTGACGGGGACATATAATAAGCTGAAGCTGAAGAAGATTGGACCATGTAAGATTCTGAAGAAGATTTCGGACAATGCTTATGTGTTGGAGCTACCGAATGACTTGATCATTTCACCAATGTTCAATGTCTTAGATCTGTACAAGTTTGAAGAAGGTTCAAGCAATAGAAGCGCAGAAGTGTCGAACATTGACTAGATAATGCAGATTCCAGACCGAAAGAAAGAAGAAATCACAGAATTACTAGAGGAACGTGAAGTCGGGCTTACATGTAGTTCATGAAAGAAGGAATACTTAGTGCGATGGAAATATGATGAGTTGCAGGAGGCGACATGGATTTCTGAAAAAGAGTTCAGGAGACTGACAGAATAGTCAAGTACTTTTTCACCTGGGGAGTTTGATGTAGGAGCATCGAAGCCTAGGCAGAGCAGTCAAAGTTGATCGACAGGAAGGAGTCCGACTAGAGGGATTGTCGACGACCATTGGTGCGGAAGAGCAGATTCACTGTTGAAGTCAATAAGTCAAGTAGGAGTTGTCAAGGAAGGTCTACGGAAGAAGCAAGTCGAGATTTGACATGTCAAAGGTCGAAAAATGATAGGGTAGCAATAGAGACGTCGAGGGTCGACATGTTGTCGAACCGTGACTACGACAGGTTTGGGCATGAGCCAAGCGAGGAGGAAGGGGCAGACTAGCGAAGCCTTGGGATGCGAAGGAAGCTGATAGAGGATAGTATGGTCGAGGCAGTGATCAGACCAACTACTATAGCAGTGTCAGAAGGACACGCATAAAGTCAAGGAGATTACTTGGAAACAATTCGGGGTTGCTAAGGAAGTTAATGGCAGTTATTATAGGTGGGAAAAGACATGACATATGTCGTCACAGGCAGATATTGTGCATCACGACAGGGGCACTGACAGTTGCAGGTCTGTAGGATCCGAGGAGATCGAAGGACAGAGGAAGTGTGTCTTGGGAGTCGGAGTGATCTCGTGAACATCAATAGTAGAGTAGAAGGCTTGTGTGCAGGCACAGAGCAGAGGAGTTCAGTTTGTTCAACAGAGGATCAAGAGAGCAGAGCTCAAGAGAATTTTTGTAGATTGGAGAGGAAATTCACACATCTATAGAGTGCAGAGAAGATCGAGCCATAGCTCAGAGTTCCGTGGCGAACCATGAGAGGGTGACGGTCGACACACTGATATAGCATGTTAAATTTTGAGCATTAATTCACAATACTCTAGGATCTTCGCTAAGAGAATAACATGTACACTATATCAATGCATAACAATCACAATAAGCATGACAAGCATCACAAGAATCAAAAGCATGAGAGACAAGAGACACAGAGTTTCCGTGGGGAAAACCCTAAGGTGAAAAACCCCACAACTTCCTCAGAGATAGAGAGAGCAATGGCTCAACCAAAGTACAACCAAAATACACTGAGATAGTCTCCTAGTAGCAGATGATCCTCCTCCTCACTAGTGCGCCACTTTTTGAGTGAGAGAGATATGACTTTCTGAATGATCTAAATAGAGATCACCTGATCTTTATTTATACTAACCTGTTTGCCCAGTGACCTTATGGGGCCGACTTGTCTAGATAGTTACATCCACATTATAATATATATATTTCAGGGCCGACCCCACACATGGTGGTCTAATAACCCATTGGCGAGTACACACACTTGCGACACTTGTCAATCCACATGACGACACTTCCTTATAGAGGAATAACACATATCTAATAAGGGTACAATAAATATATATGAAATACATTCTGAAGTTACATATACATCAACACTCCCTCTTAACTAAGAAGGTATTTCTTGACACAGATCTTCTAGACAAGTCTTCTTCTCGGGATCATCGTCATCGATGCATCTTCATCGTCATCGTCACTGCTGCTGCTATCTCAACCAATCTCTGACTCTACTCATCATAGGAAGTTCTACAGAGCCAGTCTTTTTTTTCATACTGGATGTAGGCCCACCACCTGCACGTCTTCGTCATCATTGGCCATATTGTGGAATCCTCAGGACTTATTACGTGCGTCACAAAACCTTGAAAGAGCATCCCAGGCTGTTACGAGCACACGACTCTACCTATAGGATCTCCCAGGGCCATATTATATGTGACCTCACCAAAAAACCTCGCAAGAGCATCGCAGGCTGTTACGAGCACACAGCTCTACCTATAGGATCTCCTAGGGATAGATTATATGTGGTCACCACAAAACCTCGCAAGAGCATTCCAGGATGTTACGAGCACACAGATCTACCTATAGGATCTCCCAGGGCCAGATTATATGCCATAGGAAAAACCTCAAAATACTATCTGCAGATCTCCCAGGGCCAAATTATATGTCCTCCCAGAGCAAAACCTCGAAAGAGCATTTTCCAGATATCGCAGGGCCAAATTATATGCCATAGGCAAAACCTCGAAAGACTATTTGCAAATCTCCCAGGGCCAAATTATATGCTCATCTGCACAACCTGATCCACGGCCATAGAGTATCATCCTGATACTCACCATACATCATCCTGATGTATACATGATCATCCTAATCATCAGCACTGCAACATCCTGCTGCATGTCATCTGGAGCAACATCCTGAAGCTCGTCATCCATGATCATCCTGATCATACAATGCATCTACCTGATGCATACCAAGTATCTACCTGATACATATCATCATACATGATCCACCTGATCATACAGTGTATCCACCTGATACAAATACAAATACATGATACATATCACCATACATGATCCACTTGATCATACAATGTATCCACCTGATACATATATAGATACATGGTCCAAGCATCCAACATGATGCATATACAAAATACATACAAATGATCCAACCGATCATATCCAGCATCCAACATGATGCGTACATACATAAATGATCCAACTGATCATATCCAGCATCATCCTGATGCATATACAGAGCAGTAACTGGAGCATCATCCTGATGCTCATCATCCAGTGCTTACATCCACAGCCATGTGAAGGATCCTCCTTCCAACATGCTTGGAATGGCCTCTGTAAATGTGTCCATCACTTCTTCCTCGAAGTGTCATCAATCCGAAGAACACCAAGCCTCTCTCTGAAGTACTCGAACTTCACTCTAGCTAGTGGTTTCGTCAGCACATCTGCAATCTGCTCGTCCGCCGCAATGTACAGGATATTCACAGCTTCTCTCTACACCATATCCCTGATATAGTGATATTTGATCTCTATGTTTCGACCTGTCATGAAACACTGGGTTCTCGGACAGCTTCACACAACTCTGGTTATCACAAAAGATACCAGTAGCATCCAATGGGAGATCAAATAACTCAGACAGTAGCTTCCATAGCCATACTTCCTCACAACTAGCTGAACAGGCTGCAACATACTCTGCCTCAGCTGTACTCAGTGCTACACAGGACCGCTTCTTGCTAAACCAAGAGATCACACCTGATCCCTATCTGCAGCACTACCTGCCCAATCTGAATCAACATAACCCTATAGGTTAAACTTTTGATTCACTTCATACTTGAGCCCATAGTCCACTGTACCCTTTAGGTACCTCAGAACATGCTTTACAGCAACCAGGTGAACACTCCTCGGATCCGTCAGGAACTGGCTCAATGTGTTCACCACAAAGCAAATATCTGGTCTCGTGTTCGTCAGGTACATCAAGGACCCAATCATCTAATGATACATAGAGACATCAACTGGCTCAGATGAAGCATCACATAGAAGCTTCAGATTCGATGCCATAGGTGTGGCCATGGCCTTACAATCCATCATCTCGAATCTCTTCAGGATATCTACTGTGTACTTCCCTTGACCAAGGAAGATCCCACCTGCACTCTGCCACACCTCCATACCAAGGAAATAATGCAACATTCCCAAATCTTTCATATCGAACTCAGCAGTAAGCTTCCTCTTCGTATCTGCAATCAATCTGCCATCTCCTGTTACAAATAAGTCATCCACATACAGGAGTAGAATCACAGGATTCTCTTCCTCAACCTTGTAGTAAAGGTTGGAATCCGCTTTACTCTTGGTAAAGCCCAAACTAGATAGGAAACTGTCCATCCTACCATACCAAGTTCTGGGAGCTTGTTTCAAGCCATACAAGGCTTTCTTCAACCTACACACATATGATTCCCTATCATGTATTTCGAACCTGAGTGGCTGCTCCACATATACTTCCTCTTCAACTACACCATTCAAGAAAGCAGTCTTGAAATCTGTTGAGATATTGTAACTTCAAAGAATATTATATTTGTATATTATTTATTCCGGAGATGTTCCATACCTCCGATGTGATTATACTATGAATCCGGATATGTTTATTCCTCCGAATTGGTTGTGGTAACTAGGGTTATTAGACCCACCATGTGGGGGTCGGCCCAGTCAGTTATAATGGGGCCTACATGTACTTGTGTAAAATACATATCAGAGTAGTGTATAAATAGAGGAGGTGTGTTCCTCATTATACACACTCACTCACTTGAGGATAGCGCACTTGTGGAGGAGAGGTCTGCAATTGTGGAGGAGGAGATCATGTCTCAGGGTTTCATCTTTGTATATTGCTGGTCATCTATATTGAGGAAGCTTTGCTAGGTTTTCTACCCCATGAGGGTTTCCCAGGATAAATCTCTGTCTCTTGTGTTTATGCTGTGCTTGTTGTTTCTTCAGTGATCCTGTATATGCTATTATTGTGAAATGGAATGTAATGCTGCTATTTTCTGTCTTAGCATATTGAATTTTAACATGGTATCAGAGCTAACCTGAAGGAAGACAAGGTATGGCACTTACGACACTTGCTTTACTTACGACAATTTGAAGGTTAGGGTTTTACATAGAAAAAAACCAGTCATCGTGGAACTTTCACTATAACTCCATTTTGGCGAAGGTTCAGGGTCTGAAAAGTTTACAGGTCGAAGATAACATCCCCAGGTACCTTGTGTCCAAAGGGAATCCTCAGATTCATTGTACTTTGTAAGTTATGATCAGTACAAGTTAGGGTTTCTGTCTCTTCCAGATCTCAGTCAAAATCAGGTGACCTTGGAAAAAAGGTCATAACTTGGGCTAGGAAACTCCAAATGAAATTTCATAAAAAGTGACAGGTAGTACATAGACTGTACTATCTCAGGAAACTTTTTTAGAGGCCGAAGGTGAACCAGTGACACGTGGCACGCCGTACAAGTGCGCTCTCCTGTTTTATCCCATAAACAGGTCACGTTGTGACACTTGGCATAACTCTCTCTTAGAGAGTCCAATTGAGGTCATACCTGTCAGGATGGAAAGATAACAGGTCGAGCTATCTCAGAAAAAGTTTTCAGAGGCCGAAGTTCAAACAGTGACACGTGGCATGCCGTACAAGTTCACTCTCCTGTTTTATCCCATAAACAGGTCACGTTGCAACACTTGGAATAACTCTCTCTCAGAAAACCCAATTGAGGTCAGACCTGTTAGGATGGAAAGATGACAGGTCAGGCTACTGCAGAAAAATGGTTTCAGACCCTGTGGAGCAAAAAATTCAGAGTTATAGCAGAAACAATCAGGTGCATATTTCTGTCAAAACAGAATTATTTTTGGAGCACCTTTATTCATGGCTTCCGGAATTTAGGGTTTAGGAGAAAGTTAGAATTTTTGGAATCGGAGTCCAAGGATGAATGATACTCAGGAAAATCGAAATTTAGAGACCAAGATCAAATTTTTTGGTTGGGTGGAAGACCGGGTTTGATCAAACCCCAGTTCGGGATTTTGATCGGAAAGATGGAAAATTAGGGCTTCAGCAAAAGTTGGAATTTTTGAAGTCTGTAACCACGGCTGGAAGATCCTAAGAAAAATAAGAGTTTAGATCCTTGGATCGAACCTTTTGTTTGGGTAGAAGGGTGGGCTTCATCAAACCCTTGTTCGGGATCCTGTCCAGAAGATCCAGAAGTTTCAAAGGCAATTTTGAGGGGTCAAATTTTGGAGTTTCCAAAATTGAAGTATGCTAGTTTGATCAGCTCAGCAAGACATATTCTTTCATCCATTCAGAAGTATGAAAGTCAAAGATTGAATTTTTAGGATTTCTCTAGAAAACCCTAATCAAGATCCAGATCAAGTTTCAGGGGGAGTTGAGGCTAAGGCCTTACATAAGAAGACTACAAGAAGTCTCGACAGGTATGACTTAAGGAGGCTCAGGTATGTCTTGAAATCTAATTCTTGATTAAGTTCATGATGTGTTTGTCTTCATATTATTTATTAGTACAATCTTGATTAATGTTAGAATTGTCTTATCACCCTAGTAACAGTATGAATGCATGTGAATGATCAAATACATTCATTGATTAGGGATATATGATTTTACTAATGCATTATGATGTTGTGTGAGGTTGATGTCGTCTGCTAACAAGATACAGGTACATCACAAAAGACAAATCAGGTTCCATGACCATGAAAACATGAAGACAAAGACTCATCCATAATCTTTGTTCTACTTATGAGGTATGTATGACTTTGCTTAACCTATGAGACATACAGTTTCTACCTCAGGATCTCTAAATCATTGAAGAGATTGTTTAGGTATGTTGTACATAACTAAGTAGGTATACTAATCCAGGTATGTTTCCCATGAATCTTACCTTGTGTTAGGATCCCTCATATAAGTATACTTGGTATGATTGATTATGCTTATTCATAAAGTTAGTAATCAAGGGTTTATGCATATCATGTCTCTTATCTTGGTTGATTATTTAACTAACTAGATCAAACAAGAATATGCATGAGTAAAGGAAGACTTCCCTGAAACCTTGAATATTATCTATAATCATGATTATACATTTTCAAGATTATTTAGAACTATAATGTTTTGATAACATTGAGATTATACTAATGAATGTATGTTTGTGTATGATATCATGAGGACGACACTTGAGCATGCACAGTGGTACAGAATGAGTAGAAGTTCAAAAGACATACAGAAGATCAAGCGGGAGGCAACCACATAAACATAAAAGATAAGTATTTGAGTTGTTATTTGAAATAGTAAATGATATTGCCTGTAATAGGTTGTATGAATATTTGTATTCCTATAATATATCATGCTAAGTGTAAATATTCATAGAACATTGAACAAGTATACTACTAATATGCATATGATTGGTAAGTTGGACAAACATTCCATTGTTGCTTGTCTAGAATGAAACCTCTTTGCTGACATGCTGAGAGTTGTGCACACTCTTGATAGTATGTTCTGGTAGAGATGGAAGGCATCTAGATAGCCACTGTATGCATACAGGATATGGGAAAGTGTTGTACCAAAGTATTGGTCAAGATAGTTGCATAACTATGTAAATGATATCTGTATGCATAATAGGTTATCATGTCAATATGATTTGATAATTATGAAGTATTACTAATCATGTACCTAATTTTGATTTGTAGGAAAAATCATGATGAATGATGAACAAGCGATGGATGTTCAACAAAAGGATTTACAAATCAAACACACTATAGAAGGCTTGTGGCCAGAAGATTCTCTTAGAAAAGAGAAAGAGAATCATGATGAGATGTTTGTTCCAAGTGGATAGATAAAATCATTCTCTTAATGGTGTAATTAAAAAGAAGTATGATTCAGGTTTTGTATGGGTACCCAGGATCGATAATCAATTGATGAGCTTAATGATCACCACGGGTGATGTGGATCTCAACCTTTGCTACAAGGTTGAATATTGTTTTTATACACAGATGACATGGATGCAAGAAGGAACTCACCACAGAGTTCGAATAATATTGAGGCTCATATAAGTAGACCCATCTATCGAGAGATGGCACAGATAGATATGCAGAAAATCATTCAATACAGAGTGTGAATGATGTTCAGTCACAAAGGGAGAATTGACAGTTTCTTGATAAGCTTGGGCTTTACCAAAAGTAAAGTTGTTCCTAACCTTTACCTTAAGGCTATGGATCATACTATTATTATGATATCCTTCTTCTAGGGAATGAGAAACATATCACGAAAAGAAAGAAGAAGATGGCTGCAGAAATGAAAAATGAAAGATCTCAGATTGATGCATTGCTTCCTAAGTCTGGAAGTATGGCAAGGCTTAGAAGGAATCTTTCTCAACCAGGGAAAGTATGCTGAGAAATTTTAAAAGGAATTGATGTGTTGGAATGGCCACTCTCATGGATTCCAACTTGAAGTTCTTAGGAGATGACTCATTAGAGTTAGCAGATATAACTCTGTACAGACAAATTACTGAGTCATTGATGTGCCCAACGAATACTAGGTCAGATATATGCTTTGCTGTAAACACCTTGAGTCAGTATCTAGTGGAAACTAGAAGTGTTCACCTGTTAGTTGCAAAGCATGTGATGAGGTACCTAAAGGATACAATAGACTTTGATCTATGGAGATCATGAATTCAAATGGCTACACAGATATTGATTGAGCAGAAAGTGTATCAAGACAGGAAGAGCACATCGAGAAGATGTTATTGTCTGGGATCAGCCATGATCTTGTGGTTTAGCAGGAATCAGTCTAGTGTGGCTCTCAGCACAAGCGGAATATATGGCTGCTTGCTCTGCTAATTGTGAAACGGCATGGCTTCATAATTGTTTGACTTAGAGATGGACCCAACTATGATCCTATGTGACAAACAAAGAGAATCCAGTGTTCCATGATAAGTCAAAAGCACATAGAGTTCTGGCATTTCTATATACGAGATATGGAGCAGATAGGATTTAAGGTTCGAATTTGTAACAAGTTACCAATGTACTAACCAAACCTCTACCGATCCGATGTACCAACCAAACCTCTACCGATCCGATGTACTAACCAAACCTCTACCTCAGGTAAATTTTTCCGAGACAAACTTAATATAGAAGGACCCTCCTCGAAAGGGGGAGTGATGTGATCACTTATGATGAGATTGCCTGCATTGACAATGAGGTCAATAATGTGAATACCTATATTGGTGATGCCGACAGATAGGTTGGTGGATGGTCCTTAAACAGGGTCTAAGGTGACAAGGGGATTGCATCATCCTTGAACACATGTTCTAAAGAGAGCCGTAGATGTATGTCTTCGAGAATGAAGTCCTTGATGGACATGATAGGATTGCATCATCCTCAAGAGAGCCGTAGACGTATGTCTTCGAGAATGAAGTCCTTGGTGGACATATAGGATTGCATCATCCTAAAGAGAGCCGTAGACGTATGTCTTCGAGAATGAAGTCCTTGGTGGACATATAGGATTGCATCATCCTCAAGAGAGCCGTAGACGTATGTCTTCGAGAATGAAGTCCTTGGTGGACATATAGGATTGGATCATCCCTGGACTTTCAGTCCTAAAGAGAGCCGTAGACGTGAGGTCTCCGAGAATGAAGTCCTTAGTGGACAGTTGAGGGGATTGGATCATCCCTGGATTTTCAGTCCTAAAGAGAGCCGTAGACGTGAGGTCTCCGAGAATGAAGTCCTTAGTGGACAGTTGAGGGGATTGGATCATCCCTGGACTTTCAGTCCTAAAGAGAGTCGTAGACGTGAGGTCTCCGAGAATGAAGTCCTTAGTGGACAGTTGAGGGGATTGGATCATCCCTGGACTTTCAGTCCTAAAGAGAGCCGTAGACGTGAGGTCTCCGATAATGAAGTCCTGAATGAACAGGCAGGGGATTGCATCGTCCCCGGACTGAGGTCCCAGAATAGAGCCGTAGACGTGAGGTCTCCGATAATGAAGTCCTGAATGAACAGGCAGGGGATTGCATCGTCCCCGGACTGAGGTCCCAGAATAGAGCCGTAGACTGGGTCTTCGATAATGAAGTCCTGAATGAACAGGCAGGGGATTGCATCGTCCCCGGACTGAGGTCCCAGAATAGAGCCGTAGACTGGGTCTTCGATAATGAAGTCCTGAATGAACAGGCAGGGGATTGCATCATCCCCGGACTGAGGTCCCAGAATAGAGCCGTAGACTGGGTCTCCGATAATGAAGTCCTGAATGAACAGGCAGGGGATTGCATCATCCCCGGACTGAGGTCCCAGAATTGATCCGTAGACTGATGTCTCCGAGAATTGAAGATAGGACTGCATCGTCCCTGGACCTTGGTTCAAAATGTACGTGATGGGATTGCATCGTCCCTAGACATGAGACTTGTCTTAAAGTGATAAGGATTGATCATCCTGGAACTTGATCTGGATTGTATCATCCATGGACCTATGTCCTAAAGAGAGCGGGATTGATCATCCTGTAATATGATTGTGTGTGTTGCAGGGTATGCTGCTATGTATTAGTGAGAATACATGCTTTTGATGATAGATGTATTAGTGAGAATACATGCTTTTGATGATAGATGTATTAGTGAGAATACATGCATATATGTATTAGTAAGAATACATGTTTTATACCATGAATGGTATAAAACATTACACTACTATTTATACATGTATTAGTATGTGTAAAATACATATCAGAGTAGTGTATAAATAGAGGAGGTGTGTTCCTCATTTGATACACTCACACACTTGAGGATAGCGCACTTGTGGAGGAGAGGTCTACTATTATGGAGGAGGAGATCATGTCTCAGGGTTTCATCTTTGTATATTGCTGGTCATCTATATTGAGGAAGCTTTGCTGGGTTTTCTACCCCATGAGGGTTTCCCAGGATAAATCTCTGTCTCTTGTGTTTATGCTGTGCTTGTTGTTTCTTCAGTGATCCTGTATATGCTATTATTGTGAAATGGAATGTAATGCTGCTATTTTCTGTCTTAGCATATTGAATTTTAACAAAATCCAACTGGTGTATCTTCTATTTCATCACTTTTATATTTCTCTATGCTACCATCTGCAGCATACTTGATCTGATAGATCCATATGGAAGTCATAACAAAACTTCCCTTCAGGTCTTGGGACTACATCCCAAACATCATTTTTCATGATTGACGGATCGTGACATTCTTCCCGTATCCTGGGAACTTCAATATCTTCAATAGATAATTTTGTTGCTTGAACAAATGTTGTAGTCCTTTTGTATGTGAAGGTATACGGTCTTTCCTACAAAACAAGTTAAATTGTATGATTATAAACATCTCATAATTTTCAGACAAATTCTTACACATAAATAAATATGTCATACAGTCATGCAATTATCTTAGCCAATGCTTCAATACAACATTTATCCATGTTCCAGAACTTTCTAGATGCCTTCCAGTCTCTACCAGAACATTGTTAAGACTTTGCACAACTCCCAACATGTCATCAAAGAGGTTTCATTCTAGATAAGTAGCACTAGAATGTTGTATAGTGCCATAGGCCACTTACCCATCACATTCATATTAGTAGTATCCTGTTCATTAATGCAATCATTCTAATATGCACAATACATCTCCTAAGCATAATATTATTTAAACAAAAATAGGCAAGAAATGATAATTGAAATACTTATCTTTGTTTGTTTGTTGGGTTGACTCCCTCTCAGTCTTTGCTTCTTTTTCTGCAACTCCATTCTGATGTGGATTGTGAGAAGTGGTCAAATCCCTCTGAATATTTGCATCCTTGCATAAACTACTGGAGTGTGCTCCCTCTTGATTCATCCTTGCTGACATCAATCTTCTTGAACCTAGAAAAGTATATTCTGTAAGCCTTCGAGCTTTCACTGTAACCCACAAAGATACCCTTCTTTCCTGAAGGATCTAGTTTAGTCCTCTTTTCCTTTGGGACATGAGTGTATACTGGACAACCAAATATTCTAAGATGGCTGACTTCAGGTTTCTTACCAGAAAAGACCTCTTCTAGTGTCTTGTTTTCCAATATCTTGTGGGGTGTTCTGCTCTGCACATATACAGCTGTTCTAGCTGCTTCTGCCCATAGATGCATAGGTAGATCCTGGTCATGCAGCATTGCCCTTACTGCTTCCATGATAGTTCTATTTTTCCTTTCTGCAACTCCATTTTGTTGAGGATTATAAGGAGCAGTCAACTCCCTCTTAATCCCCGATTCACTATAAAGCTTCTTGAAGTCACCTGAGGTGAATTCTCCACCATTGTTGGATCTGAATGTTTTGATCTTCTTGTCAGTTTGATTCTCCATCAAAGTTTTGAATTCCTTGAACTTATCAAACACCTCATCTTTGTTCTTCAAGAAGTATACCCAAGTCTTCCTGGAGAAGTCATCAATAAATGAGACATAGTAAACATACCCACTAAGAGAACTGGATGACATAGGACCACATACATCCAAGTGGATGATTTCCAGGATATCTTTGGCCTTGCTTTCATTGCTTGGGAAAACCTTCTTAATGTTCTTACCTTTTGCACATCCTTTGCAAACACCTTCATGTTTGGTCTTGATTTCAGGAAGACCTTCTACAACCTTGCTTGCAATTGGAAGTGCCCTATAGTGCATATGAGCAAGTCTTCTATGCCAAAGTTCACTTGGATCCATGGATTCATGCACCATGGCATGTTCAGGTTGTCCCTTCAATTTATACAATCCTCCCTCTTGCTCTCCAATCACTACTGCATCATCTATGGTCTTTCCCTTTGGCCACATTAGGACTTGGCCATCCACAAATGCAACCCTCATACCTTTTGCATCCAATGCAGAGATGGAGAGTAAGTTCTTCTTGAGCCTAGGTACATAAAGGACTTCTTTCATCTTCAAAGATTTTCCAGAATCTAGGTTGTAGAAGGCTTCACCACTTCCTTTGATTGGGTATTGATAATCATCCCCAAGTTTCACCTTATGGGGTGATTCATGTTCAGATAGATTCACAAAAGATTCCTTAAACCCAGTCATGTGTTTGGAAGCCCCACTATCAATCAACCAATCATTACAACCATGGGAGATAGTACCTGTGAGAGCAGAGATTAGAACATACTCTTCTTCACTTGATGAGTCATCATCACTTTCTGCCCTAGCCTTCTTCTTTGGAGGTTCATCATCCTCGGCAGCATGAGCATGGAACTTTCTTTTGCTACCCTTCTTCTTCTTGCTGAAGTTGTTGTTATTATCCCTTTTGTACTTGGGATAATATGAAGCAAAGTGACCCTTCTCATTGCATGTGAAGCATCTTAGATCCTTCTTATTCTTTTGATAGGATCTTTTGTAGCGAGAGTGCTCCTTCTTGGGCTTGCTTCTTTTGGTGTGAGTTGCAAGAGCTTGATCTTCACCTCCCATCTTTTCCTCACGAGCTACAAGTCTAGCTTCTTCTTGAGAGAATTCCTCCCGTAGTTTACTGAAGGAGATCAATTTCTTTCTTGCACAGATTCCTTGAATAAAGGAGTCCCATGACCTAGGTAGGCCATTCAGAGTGGTTATAACAACTTCACCAGTGTCCACTACTTCATCCACAGCTTCAAGTTGCTCCTTGATCTGAGAGACCTTGGAGAAGTAATATTGAATGGTTTCTCCATTCAACATCTTGACCCCTTTCAATTGATTCCGCAGAGTCATCTTCCAATTTATGTTCTTCCCTTCAAATAGCTTGGTCAAAGATTCAAACATCTCCTTGGGTGTCTTTAGAGAAGACACATGGGGTATGAGATGGTCTTTTATAGAATCAACAATGATTCTCTTTGCCTTGACCAAGTTCTTCTTATGCAATACCTTGGCCTCTTCATCCTCTGGGATAGGGATGTCTTCTTTTATATATGAGTCCAACTCATTCTCTTCCAGGATTAACCCAATCCTATACTTCCAAGCTCGGAAGTTATCAGCCCCTTCAAGCTTATCCTCAAGCTTGGTGTGGTGAGAGATCTTAAAGAGTACTTCAAATGGAAATAGAAAAGATGTAGGTCTTACCACTTGAAATGTTGAAAACTGGATCTGGTCCCGGATTAGGGTTTGTCGAAAAAACCCTAAAAATTCAAAATGTGAATTTCAAATTTCTGAAAGGATAGAAAGATGCGCCTTGATGAGTTGATCAGCCTGGTGCATTTAGAATTTAAGATCAGCAAAGTTTTACCCTTCAGATTTGTCTTTTTGTCCTATTGGGTTCACTAGGAGAGCCCTAAATTAGGGTTTGAGTTTCTTGGAGATCTACCCAGCCAAAAATCTCGATCCAAAGCTCTAAACTTCGATTTTTGCAAGGAGCTTCCAGCTATGTCTTCAGATTTCAGAAATTCCTATTTTTGTGGAAACCCTAATTTTTAGGGCCAAATCTGAAAATGCTCAGAATTGAATTCTGATTGGACAGATAGATTCGCCTTGATGAGTAGAGTCAATCTACTATACTGATTTTCCAAAATCTATGGAGAGAAACCCAATAAACAAGAAACTCAAGTTTTCGTCACTGCAAAATGTTTTCTTCTCAGGTTAGCTCTGATACCATGTTAAATTTTGAGCATTAATTCACAATACTTTAGGATCTTCACTGAGAGAATAACATGTATAGTATATCAATGCATAACAATCACAATAAGAATGACAAGCATCACAAGAATCAAAAGCATGAGAGACAAGAGACACAGAGTTTCCATGGGGAAAACCCTAAGGTGAAAAACCTAAGGTGAAAAATCCCACAACTTCCTCAGAGATAGAGAGAGCGATGGCTCAACCAAAGTACAACCAAAATACACTGAGATAGTCTCCTAGTAGCAGATGATCCTCCTCCTCACTAGTGCGCCACTTTCTGAGTGAGAGAGATATGACTTTCTGAATGATCTAAATAGAGATCACTTGATCTCTATTTATACTAACCTGTTTGCCCAGTGACCTTATGGGGATGACTTGTCTAGCTAGTTACATCTACATTATAATATATATATTTTAGGGCTGACCCCACACATGGTGGTCTAATAACCCATCGGCAAGTACACACACTTGCGACACTTGTCAATCCACATGACGACACTTCCTTATAGAGGAATAACACATCTCTAATAAGGGTACAATAAATATATATGAAATACATAGATGAAATACATTCCAAAGTTACATATACATCAACATAGCACACAGTTAATTCTGTATTTTAATTGGCTAAGCCTGACAAGAGTTAGTTATTTCCATTCTTTGCAGTTTGCATTGTAACCGTTTCGGTGAAGTAATATAGGCTAGCTTCCGGCTTCCTATTTACATCTTGTTTATGTGAACATGTGTGTTGTGTGTAATTGTTAAGCAAGAACCTTTCCTATAAGGTGCCTTGCGTCAAGAACAAGTATGTAAAATGTCATATAAATCAACCAAAAGAGAAGACAAATCCAACCAAAAACTATATTGAACTTGTCCTCAACTCTCTAGATTAAAATCTTCTATCCATGACTAAACATATGATAGGGAATTGGTGATTTTCCATATACCAGACTACAACACTTACACAATTGTTTCCTTATACACACATTCATGGTACAATCCATCATATTGCTCTATCCTTGTTAGACTTCGATAGGTCCAAACTCAAAATCCATTACTATTTGTGATCAAGTAATCCATTAATTCTTAGAAGTATGAAAATACCCCCCACTATTAGAACCTAATACCAATATTTGTGATGGTAACAATAAGATATCACCAACCTAGGCTTGTGTTTTGAATTTCTTGGCTACTTGGTTTGTACCAACTAATGACCCACTTATGTTCTAGATGAGGCAATTGATGTTGCAACAATTATACCCTGAGAAGTTGTAGCAACTGTACCATGAGAAGCTACAATACTTGTACTTTGAGAATCTATGGCAGGTGGTTGTTGATGTGGGAAGTCACAAATGAAGTGCTCATAATCTTGATAGGAAAAAAGAGTATTGTATATATTTAGATAATGCACTTTCTACTAACAAAACCCATCCACTATAATAACTATAGTGACAAGGGGAAGTTTGAAATGAACTACACCAAACATTTTGGATCAACAACTTTCTATTTACCTATTGGAGAACAAGTCTGTAAAAGGTGATATAAATCAACCAAAATAGAAGACAACTCCAACAAAAAAGGATATTGAACTTGTCCTCAACTCTATAGATTAAAATTTTCCATCCATGACTAAACATATGCTAGGGAATTGGTGATTTTCCATATACCATACTACAACACCTACACAATTGTTTCCTTATACACATACGCATGGTAAAATCTATCATAATGCTCTATACTTGTTAGAATTTGGTAGGTCCAAACTCAAAATCCATCACTATTTGTGATCCAATAATCCACTAATTCTTATAAGTTTGAAAAGACACCCCACTACTAGAACCTAATACCAATATTTGTGATGGGAACGATAAGATATCACCAACCTTGGCTTGTGTTTTGACTCCCTTGGCAATTGGCTAGTAACAACACCTTCATTACCTTGTAATAACCTTCTATTGACAATCCCCATCCACTATAATCGTTTCCTTATAATCGATTAAGAAGAGAACATATTTGAATTCACAATGTCTTGATTGAGTCTCCTTTGTTTTGTTGGCAAACAAAACATTCTACCACAGACTTTGTTCTAGTGAACCATTATGAATCATTATTACAAAAAAATTTATCTAGTGATCTAATGCTCCTATAATGGTTTTAAGACCTTGTCAACATATCATACATTCTCTTCCCAAGATTTTATATATACAAGTATATTATCAAAAACTACCAACACAAATGGCATGATCACCAAAATTTTATAATGACCTTCTTGTGTTTTGAATATTGTTTTTGGAATGTCTTCTTGCATTCAATGTAGATATTACAGGATCACTCGTGTAAGCATTCAGTGAATAATATGGAATGTTACTCACCATCTTGTTGCAATTTTTATTTATTTTGGTAGGGACAATAAACTTGTTTTCTAAACAAAGTTTTTGGAGATGGGAAACAAACAGAATAGAACAAAAAATTCTAGAAGGAAGGATCTATCTCCTGAAAATATCCAGGATCTAAGATAAACAACAAGGTTGGGCATGGAAAGACATAGAATTGCAACTGCTAGTGCCTCATATACTAGCACAATGAAGACACAATGACTTCTAGTTCAACTCCATAGGTGAAGCAAATGCGTCCAACGGATCCCATTCAAATTCCATTAGCAAGTCATCCTCCAACCAATAATCCATCAGTGACCAATGATGAAGTTCTTCAAGACATTCAAATATTTCTAGAATCTGAGTATGTAGAAATGGATGTGCATCGAGTTGTGGATTTGCAGTCTCCCCAAGAATACCACACACATGTCAAACACACTCCTAATCCGGAACAACATGTGAACGAAGTGCCACAAAAAAGTAGTGGTGGGACTCATACTTCTCCTATACCTACTTTACCTCGATTGTCCAGTGCATGATGAAGAAGAAATTCTAGATGTATTCATGTGGATGAAAGTTCCCAATCTTGAAAGTTAGTTACCTAAACGAACTATTGATTGGCAATGCAACAAAATTGTCAAATAATTTTTTGAATCTAAGAGTGATGCATCGAAATGTCAATTTTTTTTAGCTTTGTTAAAATCACATTTCTTAGCCATTGTTAGGAAAATTTTAGGCACAAATTTACTTATAAGTTCAGAGGCTAATATCCATGTTGTTATAAATATCCAAGTTGCATTTAATTTAATTGGAAAGGCATCTCATGCAAAAGATCTTAATGCGGGTTGTTTTGTACTATCTGAATCAATATTAAGCAAAAGCACGAGGTGTAGTTCCCTTATATCTTACACATCTCACCTATGTAAAGTATATAGAAATATTCTCCATAAGTATTATTCTATTAGAGAAAGACTCGACACTCCAGGACATAAATATTGTTGGTAATTCATTGGTAGGTTGCCTTGTTCAGGCATGATGCTAATTGCTACAGTTAAAGACCTAGTGCAAAATTTTTGGCACTAGACCTTTATCCAATCAAAAAGATGTTTTCAAGTTCATAAAAGGTACTAATGAGAGTGAACCCCACATCAAACACTTCCTTGACATGACACAAACAAAACTCTACAAGAGATTCAAGACTTAGCACACACAATTAAAGTTGGGCCAATGGTCATTTGAAAAATGCAAGCCCTAGTATGTTAGCATTTGCATTGACCAAAAGATAACACTAGACCTTCATGATAACACTAATGGCATGATAACACTAGACCTTCATCCATGATACTAATGGCATGATAACACTAGACCTTCATCCAATCAAAAAGATGTTTTGAAGTTCATAAAAGGTACTAATGAGAGTGAAGCCCACATCAAACACTTCCTTGACATGACACAAACAGAACTCTACAAGAGATCAAAGACTTAGCACACACAATTAAAGCTGGGCCAATGGTCATTTGAAAAATGCAAGCCTTGGTATGTTAGAATTTGCATTGACCACAACACATGTTGCTATAGATACCATGTAGAATTTGAATATTATTATAACACATATAAACATATATTTCGTGATTTGCATACTAAAAATGTGCAACAATGCTCTTTCATACTGCCATCAAATGCATCAAGATATTTTATCCATAGCATAATGTGTCCAAGGGATGAAGGTGAAAAATATAATGCAAAGTCATGTCTTTATGGGACATGTTCCAGGTGCAGTGGATTTGCATTGTTGATACATTTCACTCATATAAGTGAGGAGCACAAATTTGGGAACATGACAGTTGAAATGCAAAGCTTCAAATATGTAACATTTCAAATTGTGCATTCAATTTCTGCATACATATATTTCAAAGGTCACGTTGTAATAATACCCTTGTTTTTGTGGCACCAGGTATGGATATGTGATTTCATGGAGGAATTTTACAAAAAAACAAGCATTATGTTCAACATGTGCATGTGGAACGATGGAAGGATGAGCAATATAGAAGATGGATGGATAGCTTCCCCATTGGAACCATATTGTCAATTGTGTATTTTGCTGAGAACTATACTCTTCATGCGCAGAATGAGATTCAAAGTCAATACTACCATTTGGACCAAGTTAGTATAATCGTTCATATCACATACAGGCATGCGCTAGAGAGTATCAATGGCCAGAGGATAATATGGAAGGAGACATACTTCTACATTAGTGACGATAGGTGCCATGAACTACATTATGTGCAACATTGCTTTTATATTTTCTATGACCAGCTGAAGGATAGATATATACAGATGGATCAACATTGGATATGGTCGGATGGTTTTGCGAGCTAGTTAAAAAATGCACATGTATTCTAGTGGTTGAGTATTTTGCACAAGACTTATGGTGTGCCGTATATATGGAACCATTTTGAGATCGGGCATAGGAAGGGCGAGCACAATGGGGCTAGAGCATGTATCAAAACCATGCTATGAAGGGAAGAGATGAGCTGCATGACAAACCCTCATATCGGAGATGTAGAATCCATAGTTCAATGGTGCTCTACAAAAATGTCAGATCAATCCATAGAGCAACGGACATAGATAGGCATAGGACATGTGGTAAGAAATTTCTGACAAGTGGTTGATATAGATTGATCATGTTCTTATAGTTGCAGTCCTGTACAAGGCACCTATGGATTTCATTCGGTTCGAAGCTCAAACAACCCCTTATTTGAAATATGTACACACAAACCTGCTTGCTTTTGTGGGCCTTGTAGCAGTGGTGAGTGGGGTGAGTGTGAATCAATGGACTAGGTTGATGAATGGGAGCATGCATCACTTGCAGTAGACCCACATGTAGTTGTTGAAATAATCCAATTAGAGGAAGTTTGGTACTCTATTTTGAATGACTATGATCATATATCTGATCTTGTACAACCAGGTAGATATTTCTGCAATCATATCTCAATTCCTTTCTTGGTTTTCTATTTAATCATGTTATCAAACACCTAAATGTTTGAATTTGACCATAAAATTCATTTTTGCATGACACATCTATGCAGTTGTCGCCCCGAAAGACAATGCGTGTGGCATGAATTATTGGTTGGCATGATGCATCTCAGGAAATCAAACCCTCCTCACATCAACCACTGATAGTGAAGGCATTGACTTTCCAAATGGCTCGATGGTTGTTCAAGGTGAATATATTAGAGTAGATGAAAATACACCAAAGACTGATGGGTATGTATAGATGGATTACAGACCAGGTTCACGGGTGTATCACTTTACACACTTGATCATTGGTACAAACATCCAACTACAAACAATGTCAACAAAGAGATCGAACAACCTAAGCTACTTCCTACCTCATGTAGAGCACAGGATATTGTTGGAGACAATCATAAACAAAGAGGATCCAGATGGACTAATTCAATGAGGTAACTATTTCATGCTATGTACATAGATTAGTTATGTAGTTATTTTTCCATGCATGTCTAAACTTATTCATGTTAGATAGTTCATTTCATGTTATATATATCTTGTTATTCTAGATTGTTTATTTCATGTTTATGTTATCTTTAAGTTCATATTACCATACATTGATGTATTCTTGACATCGTTATATGTTTTACAACATTACATTTTTTGAACCATGTTCATTGTCTAATCACCATCATGCTTCATCAAAAAAATTCCCATTTCCACCATCAACATCAAAAACATCCTCCTCATGCCCATGTTGTCACTGTCGCCAACCTCATCATCCCCATTGTCACAATCATGGCCATCGAATGCCACCCCATTCCCATTTCCACCATCAATGTCACCACCATCCTCCTCATTCCCACATTTGAATTAACCCCTAAGTATGTCTTCCAAGACTAAATTTAGCAAAACTAATCTACCTCTCACTTAACAACTACCCATTGCACCAAAAAGTAATCGTTTTCTCCATATTATGAAAGATCCGCATCTCCTCTTTTTTGTTGTAACCATTAGGATTTAGTAGAGATCCCAGGTAACCATTAGGGTTTAGTCCCTCATTGAAACCATTATCCATAATATTATATATGTTATTGTTTACCATGATGCCAATTTCCCTAATGGTTGGATTGTACACAACTAAATTGTACCTTATATTGTACACAAGTAGTGAATATCACCTCATCCACCTTTCCTCCCCTTTAAAAAGATCCTCTATGAGAATTTCAAAATGTAGTCAAATGAGAAGAGGACATATTTATAATCAATAACATATCCAACAACATATTTATATCATTGTTCACTGAGTAGGCCACTTTGATTGAGTTTCTTATAGATATCATTTAAAATGTTTAGTATTTTAACAATTTCATTTTCCATAGTGCCATTTCTAGAAGTTGAACAATAAAATTGCAAAGGGCTTCATTTATGGCTTCAATTTTAAAGGCTCTAAAGGAAAAAATTAATGCCGATTTAAAATATCAAATAACATATTTACAAAGGATTCCTCTTCATTATGGAAGGTCAAATATCAGTTGAAGGTGCAAGGGATGGTGACATTGGGATATAACAATGCTCAACTAAAGAACGTGTTGTAATAAAAGTATTATTTGAGGATTCCAAACGATGATGGGCATAGTTTTTCTCCTAAGGTGGGGGTAATGGTAATAAAATTATCACTACCTTATCTAATTGGGTAACGCTATAATGTTTTAAATTAGTTGGAGAATTTTCACTCCAGTTAACATGTGAGAACTGTTGAAGTTGATGGAATTGATGCCAAAATTAGAATGTTAACTATCCTACACTCAATGGGTATAATTTTTTGTCTCATCCATAGAAATCCTACACTCAATGGATAGGAATTTATCTCTCATCCATTACATAGTTGTGATTCCATGTTTGTTGCCACCATTTCTGTTTTATTTTATATGAACAAATTAACAAAAACATTCCCTACTTGATATAACAAAATCTTATATTCAATAAAATTCGCTCATTGTCTCTTTTAATGTCTCTTACTAAGAGAAACCCTATATTCCAAAATCGTTGAAATGGGGGGGATTTGGGACATGGAACCACGGGAGAGAGGACCAATAGCATTATTTCGACATATTAATTCCAACAGAGTCCACAATTTTTCAATCCGAGCCACAATCATCGTTCTATGGCTAGTTTCAATTCACCTCCTGGAGGCTTTCAGGGCAACATGTTGAATTGGTCTCAAGGGCATAGAATTTGATCCGAGTAGAAGAATTGAGTTATGTGAGATGATACAAGTGTGTTTGGGTAGGTTTGACATGTGAACGTTGGCCACGATTTCACGATCGAATCATTTCCAAATTTGACCCCCTTTTGCGGGAGTTGCACTATCTCTCAGTAAGAGAAACCTTAGATTACAAAATCACCGAAATGGAGGGGTTATGGGCCATGGACCCAGGGGAGAGAGGCACCCCTAGAATTATTACAACATCCTAATTCCAACATATTCTATAGTTTTTCGATCCAAGGCACGGTCATTGTTCTATGGCTAGTTGCAACTTGCCTCATGGAGGCTTTCAGGGACACGTGTTGAATTGGTCCTCAGGGCATAGGATTTTATCCAGGCAGAAAATTGAGTTCTGTGAGATGATGCAATTTTTTTTTGGAAGGTTCAATGTGTGAACATTGGCCACAAGTTCACATTCAAGTCATTTCCAAAGTTGACCCCGTTGTGCAAGAATTGCACTATCTATCACTGAGAGAAACCCTAGATTACAAAATCACTGAAATGGAGGGCTCTGGGCCATGGATCCAGGGAAGAGAGGAAAACCTAGAATTATTTTTATGTCTTGATTCCAATAGAGTTGATTGTTCACCGATCTGATCCATAGTCATCGTTCTATGGCCGGTTGCAACTCACCTCCTAGAGGATTTTAGGGACACATGTTGAATTGGTCCCGGGGTCATAGGATTTGATCTGGGACGCATAATTGAGTTCCATGAGATGATGCAAGTGTGTTTGTTTAGGTTCAGCATGTGAACATTTTCCATGAGTTCACAGTCAAGCCATTCCCAAAGTTGACCCCTTTGTGCAAGAATTGCACTGTCTCTCACTAAGAGAAACCCTAGATTACAAAAATCATTGAAATGGAGGGACTTTGGTCCATGAAACCAGGGGAGAGAGTCACCCCTAGAATTATTTTGATGTCCATATTCTAACATTTCCTACATTTCATCGATCTGAGCCATGGTCATCGTTCTATGGCCTATTGCAACTCGCCTCCTGGAGGCTTTCAGGGACACATGTTGAATCGGTCCCGGGGGCATAGGATTTTATCTGGGAAACAGAATTTAGTTCCATGATAATATGAAAATGTGTTTGGGAAGGTTCAACATGTGATCATCGACCATGAGTTCACATTCGAATTATTTCCAATGTTGACCCCTTTTTTCATAAATTGAAATATCTATTATTGAGATAAACCCTAGATTACAAAATCATTGAAATGAAGGGACTTTGGGAAATGGAACCAAGGGAGAGAGGCAATCCTAGAATTATTCTGACACCCTAATTCCAATGGTGTTGACGGTTCGTCGATCCGAGCCATAGTCATTGTTCTATGGCTAGTTGAAACTCACCTTAAAGAGGCTTTCACGGACACATGTTGAATTGGTTCCGGGGGCATAGAATTTGATCTGGGAAGTAGAATTGAGTTCTGTGAGATGATACAAGTGTGTTTGGTTAGGTTTGATGTGTTAAAATTGGACACAAGATCACGATCGAATCATTTCCAATGTTGACCCTGTTTTTCATAAATTGTAATCCCTCTTACTGAGAGAAACCCTGGATTACAAAATCATTGAAATGGAGGGGATCTGGGCCATGGACCTAGGGGAGAGAGGAACCCCTAGAATTATTCTGATTTCCTGATTCCAATGGAGTCAACATTTCATAGATCCTATTCACGGTCATCGTTCTATGGCTAGTTGCAACTCGCCTCCTAGAGGATTTCAGGGACACATGTTGAATTGGTCCCAGGTGCAGAGGATTTGATATGGGTAGCAGAATTGAGTTTTGTGAGATGTTGCAAGTGTGTTTGGGTAGGTTTGACTTGTGGAAACTACCTATGCATTCACGCTTGAATCATTTCCAATGTTGACCCCTTTTTTGCATAAATTTCAATCTCTCTTACTAAGAGAAATCCTAGACTAGGTTTCCAAGATTCTAAGTTTCCAAATTAGGTTTATTGGTTTATAGGGTTAGATTATTGTTTCTAGTGATAAATTAGGTTTCTAGGGAATCTAGGGATACATTACGTTTCTAGGGCTAGATCAGGTTTCAAGTGTTTCTAGTGATATATTAGGTTTCTAGGGCTAGATTAGGAGTAGGGAATTGAGAGAGAATGATGATTACACCTGCATGTTGTTGTTGAGGAGAATGCGAATGAGGGAAAAGTGGCTGTTGATATGTACAAATAATTGCTCTATACCCCACATAGGTGGGAAAAAACAAAATGGTATGTTGTCTGCACGCCCAAGTAACAAGTTCCAAACAAATATTATGTAAATAATTGTTAGTTCCCTATTGATCATTAGAGTTACGAAGGTAATTATATTTTTTTTAATTGAAGAAGTAACCCCTTTGTTTCTTTCTATTTACTTATGCAAAACTTGCATAAAGTGAGAGACTAGACAAACAACAAAATAAATATGTAATTGAGTATGATTAATGTACAATAATTTTCCAACTAACGGTCAATACAAACCATTCAAGGAATTCTTATATATGCATGTGTTATTTGTGAATGTAATTGCTTCAAATAAAATTATAAATGTTGACAATTTTACTATGATTTCATTTTCCACACTTCCCTATGAGGAATGCAGTTATAATTGTAATTTGCACAATTTAGTGCTTCAACCTAAAAACATGGTTTCGTCTTCTTAGACTGGATCGTGCAATTGACCATCTCTTTCAATGTCTACTTCTTTCTTTCAATAGTGGCATTGCTTAGGGGTGTATGGAACATAATGTTAATGTGAAATGTTATGCTCTCTACAAAAATATTTTAATTCATGATTGATATACTCCCCACCATTAGGTGTTCGTATTTTCTTTATAAAAAGAGAGTATTACTTCTTAATGATTATTTTAAGGCCTTAAAAGTAGCAAAGACCTCAGTCTTTTACTTAAGAAAGTGCACCCAAGAGAGACATCAGAAATCATCAATAAAGTTAACTGCATACTTATCCCCTAAAATTTAACAATTTGTAAATTATATTAGATCACTATGTACCACCAACTCAATAGGCTTGGCAGCATGCAAGGCCTTACCTATAGGAAAAGGATCCTGATGTTGTTTTCCAAGAATACAATCTGAACAAACTCCTTTGGTGCAAGAGAATTTGGGAGACCTGTTAAATTTTTAGAATTTACTTCAATCTGATCTAGGATATTAACTGAGAGAATAACATGTATAGCAAATCTACAGCATATCAATCATGGACACAATAATGAAAGCACACAAGAGACACAGAGTTTACTTGGGGAAAACCATAAAGGTGAAAAACCCCAATAACTTCCTCAGAGATAGATAGAGCAATGATACAACCAGAATACAAGAGATAGTCTTCTCCTAGCAGCAGAGCCTCCTCCTCCACAAGTGTGCCACTCTCCAAAGTGTGAGTGAGAGAATAGAATGTGTAAAATGAGAGAGACACACTCTCTATTTATACACTAACTTGACTTGACCTTTACTCAACTAGGTCGGCCTCAACCTAACCACTTAACATAATGCTGACTGGGCCGACCCCCACTAGGGTGGTCTAATAACCCTTTGACCCACATGGCCAACCCCCAATAGGGTGGTCTAATAACCCTTTGACCCACATGACTTATACAGGGCCGACCCCAACAAGGTGGTCTAATAACCCATCAAGTATAAGTTACAACACTTACAATATAAATGACAACACTTTCGTATAGAGGAATAATAACATCTCTATAGGAATACAACCACTTCCGTATAGAGGAATAATAACATCTCTATAGGAATACAATATACATATATGTGAAATACATTCTGAATTTATATATACATCAACACTCCCTCTTAACTAGGAAGGTATTTCTCGACACAGGTCTCTTAGCACAAGTCATCTTCTCTGGATCATCGTCACTGGATAATCGTCATCGAGTCATCATCATCGTCACTGCTGCTACTATCTCAATCAATCTCTGAATCTACTCATCATAGGAAGTTCTACAGAGCCATTCCTTTTTCATACTGGATGTAGGCCCACCACCTGCAGGTCTTCATCATCTGTGCGAATGGTCTGATAGAGGTGGCCTCTCAGGACTAATTTTATGTGCGGATGCAATACTAGAAAGAGTATCCCAGGAACATTTATGTGCCTAAGCATGACCAGCAAGATCTCCCAGGACTGATTACATGCATCTCCTCCACAATACCTTTAAAGAGCATCCCAGGAACATTTATGTGCCGCAGCACGACCGACAAGATCTCTAAAGAGAATCCCAGGACTTATTACGAGCACACAGCTCAACCTCTCGGATCTCCAAGATTGATTACATGTGGATAGACAAAAACTTTAAAGAGCATCCCAGGAACATTTATGTGCCACAGCACGACCGACAAGATATCTAAAGAGCATCCCAGGACTAATTACGAGCACACAACTCAACCTCTTGGATCTCTAGGACTGATTACATGTCTTCGTAGTAATACCTCATCCCAGGAATGATTACAAGCACACAGCTCAACCTATCGGATATCTGAGGACTGATTACATACTACATAGCAATACCAGAAAGAGTATCCCAGGAACATTTATGTGTCGCAGCACGAACGGCAAGATCTCCCAGGACTAATTACATGCTATTTGCACAACCTGCCACATATCATCTCTGACCTCCAAGTATCAACCTGATACTCATGATCCAACGGATCATCATCGCACAAAGCATCATCCTGATGCTCACGATCACACTGATCATCATCACTGTATCATCCTGATACATATCATCTAGAGCAACACCCTGAAGCTCGTCATCATGATCATATTGATCATACAATGCATCCACCTGATGCATACCAAGTATCTACCTGATACATATCATCATACATGATCCACCTGATCATACAGTGTATCCACCTGATACAAATACACATACATGATACATATCAACATACATGATCTACCTGATCATACAATGTATCCACCTGATACAATACAGATACATGGTCCAAGCATCCAACATGATGCATATACAAAATACATACAAATGATCCAACTGATCATATCCAACATCAAACATGATACGTACATATACATATACATATAAATAATCCAACTGATCATATCCAGCATCCAACATGATGCGTACATATACATATAAAGCAGTAACTGGGGCATCGTCCTGATGCTCATCATCCATGATCCTCTTGATCATCATAGCATCATCTTCTTCAAATCATCTCATCGTCCACGAAGCATAGCCCAGATGCACATCATCCAGTACTTACACCACCGACATGGGAGAACACATCTACCACCATTCGGGGAAGGCTCCAGCCCTTACTTTTTCACCATGGGAGAACACATCTACCACCATGTGAAAAATGGCTTCAGCCCTTACATCTACACCATGGGAGAACACATCTACCACCATGTGAGAATGGCTTAGCAATTACATCACGACCATGGGAGAACACATCAACCATGTCAGAAAAGCTCATGTGCATCTGCATCTTTCGGACTTGGCACTTCCCTTGGAATGAACCTTGATCTGAAGTGCACCAAGCCTCTCTTTGAAGTACTCAAACTGCACTCTGGTCAACGGCTTGGTCAATACATCTGCAACCTGCTCATCCGTCGCAACATACTCTGCTTCGGCTGTACTCAGTGCTATGCAGGACTGCTTCCTGCTAAACCAAGAGATCACACCTGATCCCATACTGAAGCAGCACCCAGAAGTGCTCTTCCTATCTGCAGCACTGCTTGCCCAATCTGAATCAACATAACCCTGCAGGTTAAACTTTTTGATTCATATCATACTTGATCCCATAATCAACTGTAACCTTCAGGTACCTCAGAACATGCTTTACAGCAACCAAGTGAACACTCCTCGGATCCATCAGGAACTGGCTCAATGTGTTCACCGCAAAGCAAATATCTGGTCTTGTGTTCGTCAGGTACATCAAGGACCCAATCATCTGACGATACATAGAGACATCAACCGGCTCAGATGAAGCATCACATAGAAGCTTCAGGTTCGATGCCATAGGTGTGGCCATAGCCTTGCAGTCCATCATCTTGAACCTCTTTAGGATCTCTACTGCATACTTCCCTTGTCCAAGGAAGATTCCATCTGCACTCTGCCATACCTCCATGCCAAAAAAAATAGTGCATCATCCCCAAGTTCTTCATCTCGAACTCGGTAGCAAGCTTCCACTATGTGTCGGAAATCAATCTGTCATCTCCTATTACAAACAGTTTATCCACATACAGGAGTAGAATCACAGGATTCCCTTCCTCAACCTTGTAGTAAAGGTTGGAATCCGCTTCACTCTTGGTAAAGCCCAAACTAGATAGAAAGTTGTCTATCCTACCATATCAAGTTCTGCACATATATGACTCCCTGTCATGTGTCTCAGAACCAAGTGGCTTATCCACATACACTTCTTCTTCAACTACACCATTCAAGAAGGTTGTCTTGAAATCTATCTGGTGTATCTTCCACTCCATCAATACAGCTAGAGCAAGTACGGACCTAATGGAAGTGTATCTGGCTACAGGAGAAAAAGTCTCTATGCTACAACCTGCAGCATGCTTGATCTTGTAGATCCTCTTGGAAGTCACTATAGACTCCCCTTCAGGTCTTGGTACTGCATCCCAAACATCTTCATGATCGACTGGTACTCCTCGATCATGGCATTCTTCCCAGATCCTGGGAACTTCAATATCTTCAATATTTTCAATAGATAACTTTGTTGCTGAACAAATGTTGTAGTCCTTCTTTTGTAGGTGATGTTATACGATCTTTCCTACACAACAAGTTAAATTGCATGATTAGAAAACATCTTATAGTTTTCAGAACAAATTCTTACACATAAAGAAATATGTCATACAGTCATGCAATTATCTTAGCCAATGCTTCAATACAACATTTATCCATGTTCCACAACTTTCTAGATGCCTTCCAATCTCTACCAGAACATTGTTAAGAGTGTGCACAACTCCTAACATGTCAGCAAAGAGGTTTCATTCTAGATAAGTAGCAATGGAATGTTGCACAGTGCCATAGGCCACTTACCCATCAAATGCATATTAGTAGTAAGCTATTCATTAATGCAATCATTCTAGTATGCATAATACACATCCTAAATCGAGGAACATAAGCATATACATCATTGAACAATATTATTTAAACAAACAAATATGCAAGAAATGACAATTAAAATACTTATCTTTGTTTGTTTGTTGGGTGGACTCCCTCTGAGTCTTTGCTTCCTTGCAGGAGCTAATATGAAGTAGCTTCTTCTACACCTTTTTGTTGTGGAATGTAGAGAGATGGTCAACTCCCTCTGAACATCTGCATCCTTGCAGAAACCACTGGAGTGTGCTCCCTCTTGATTTTTGCTTCCTGGATTACCTATTCTGAACTTATACTCATTCTAGATCCCTATGCATGCTTATTAGTATCATCATTGTGTTATCTTTGAGGTCTCATACATAATCATACATTCATTAGTATAATCTTAATATTATCAAAACACAATAATCTCAAGCATGTATAGTCAGGATCATTTCAAACACAGATAATAAACATTAGTATTCAAGGTTTCAGGGAAGTCTTCTTTTACTCGTGCATATTCTTATTTGATAATAGGACTCTTTTGATTAGTTAAATCATCAATGTATAAACCTATGATTACTCAAACCTATACCTTCATGATTCTTCTGGTTAGTCATATCATCAATTATGGTAAGAAACATAATATGCATACAACCATGACTATTCAAACCTATGACTTCATGAATAATCATTATCAACAACACAACAGTATAAGATCCTAACACAAGATAGGATTCTAGCTTGATATAGGAAAAACATACATGGATTAGCATGCTAGCTAGTTATGTATAACATACCTGCATAATGTCTTCTAGTTCTCTTTAGTGACTTGTGCTAGTAACCTGCATATCTCATAAGTTAACCAATGTAGAACCAAGTTATACATACCTCACAAGTAGATCTTCTATGTGATCCATGACAATGGATGAATCTTTGTCTTCATGTCACCATGATCATATGATCTTGAAGGAGAACATGATTTGTCTTTCTTGGTGTACCTTTTATGTTAGCGAACAACATAAACCTCATATAACATCACAATGCATTAGTACAATCATAAGTGTCAAAACATTAATCAATGAATATCTTCTATTAAAGTGATACGACAAGTCTAGTAATTAATCAAGATTGTACTGTAATGATATGAAGACAAACATATAATAAACTTAACCATGAACAGAATTCAAAACATATTTGTAAGCCATACCTATCAAGATTGCTTGTAATCTTCTTATGGAAGGCCTTTGCCTCATCTCCCTCTGAGACAGGAACTTCTTCACTTATGCAGGTGACCAATCCATCTTCTTCTAGGATTAACCCAATCCACTTGATTTGCAAGAACTGGACTTAGAGCTGGATTAGGGTTTGTTAGAGAAACCCCAAAAATTCAAAATTTGAATTTCAAATTTCTGAAAGGATATAAATATGCGCCTTGATGAGCTGATCAAGTTGGTATATTCAGAATTTGAAAACTGCAAAGTTTCACCCCTCGAAATTGCCTTTTAGATTTCCGGATTCACTAGGGAGGACCCTGAATTAGGGTTTGAGTTTTTCGGAGCTTCACCCAACCAAAAGATTTGATTCAAAGCTCTAAGCTTCGATTTTTCTGAGGAGCTTCAAGACGTGGTCACAGATTCCCAAAATTCCAATTTTTGCAGAAGCCCTAATTTTCCATCTTTTCGATCAAAGTCCCGAACTGGGGTTTGATCAAGCCCGACCTTCTGCCCAACCAAAAAATTTGATCTTGGTCTCTAAATTTCTATTTTGATGAGTAGCATCCAGCCGTGGTCTCCGATTACAAAAATTCCAACTTTCTCCGAAGCCCTAAATTCCGGAAGCCATGAATGAAGGTACTAAAAAATAATTATGTTTTCACAGAAATATGTACCTGATTGTTTCTAGTGTAACTCCGAACTTTTTGATCCATAGGGTCTGAAAATTTTTCTTGAGATATCCCGACCTGTTATCTTTCCATCCCGACAGGTTGGACCTCAATTGGATTCTCTGAGAGATAGTTATGCCAAGTGTCGCAACGTGACCTGTTTATGGGATAATACAGTAGAGCGAACTTGTATGGCGTTCCATGTGTCACTGGTTCAACTTATGCCTCTGAAAATGTTTCTTGAGATAGCATGGTCTGTATACTACCTTTCACTTTTTACGAAATTTCATTTGGATCTTCCTAGCCCAAGTTATGACCTTTTTCCCAAGGTCACCTGATTTTGACTCAGATCTGGAAGAGGCAGAAACCCTATATTGTACAGATCATAAATCACAAAGTACAACGAATTAGAGGTTTTCCTTTTGGACACAAGGTACATGGGGATCTTTTATTTGACCTGTAAAATTTTCAGATCCGAAAACTTCGCCAAAACGGATTTATAGCGAAAGTGCTACGATGACTGGTTTTTGCTATATCAAGCCCTAGCATCATAAGTGCAATAAGTGTCATACATGCCATATCATGCCTTCTTTCAAGCTAGCTCTGATACCATGTTAAATTTTCATAATTTACTTCAATCTGATCTAGGATCTTAACTGAGAGAACAACATGTACAGCAAATCTACAGCATATCAATCATGGACACAATAATGCAAGCACATAAGAGACACAGAGTTTACTTGGATTTCATTATTTTAACTATTATTTTATTATTTTCCTTAGGAGGCCCATTTTAGACCTCAAATTTATCTAATGTCCATTTGAAGTTTAATATCTCTTTCTTCTCCACTTTTCTCTAATGAGTCTAGGATTTGTAAAGTTTGTAGGGTAGTTGTACTATGTCTTCCTTTCAGGTCTGGTGCAAGGTAATGATACCCTATTATGACATGTTAGTTGCAATGACATGCTGGAAAAAAAATATATTATCATTAAAATGAATTATTAGAGGTACCTAGAAAAAAAATTTGAATTAGGTTTTAAAATATGAAACGTAAAAAAACGAATCACCTTCCAGAATATATAACTTTTATTTATGGAAAAGTGGTATAACCACCCCAAAATGTCATTATTTTAAGACTGATATATTATTTTTTCTCTAAAACATAATGCACATGTTTTTGTTGGTCCACCGGTTTGTTATGTAAATTATCAATTTATGAGGAAACAAATATGTAGAGGTGTAGGCAACAGACAAATCTTGTGCGGGGCTATTTTTCCAAAATTTTAAAAGTTAATTTTATATTTTTTTTAAATTATGAAAGTCAATGAAGCCTTAAAACGACATGGTCGAGTGTTGGTCCACCATATCATGGTCTGAACATAATCAATCAACCTTTTTTTTTAGCTTGTAGGTATTCTTGTACTCTTGTGCAGGTTCTTTTCCGTTTTTCGAAATATGTAAGCCAATCAAAATTTATAGGCCAAATAAATGACCTATGCTTTTTACAAATTTGACATGAGTGTTGATGTATATGTAACTTCGGAATGTATTTCATCTATGTATTTCATATATATTTATTGTACCCTTATTAGAGATGTGTTCTTCCTCTATAAGGAAGTGTCGTCATGTGGATTGACAAGTGTCGCAAGTGTGCGTACTTGTTGATGGGTTATTAGACCACCATGTGTGGGGTCGGCCTTGAAATATATATTATATTGTGGATGTATCTAGATAGACAAGTGGGCCCCATAGTGTAACTGGGAAAACAAGTTAAGTATAAATAGAGATCGGGAGATCTCTATTTGGATCATTCGGAAAGTCACACTTCTCTCACTCAGAAAGTGGCGCACTAGTGAGGAGGAGGATCATCTGCTACTAGGAGACTATCTCAAGTGTATTTTGGTTGTACTTTGGTTGAGCCATTGCTCTCTCTATCTCTGAGGAAGTTGTGGGGTTTTTCACCTTAGGGTTTTCCCCACGGAAACTCCGTGTCTCTTGTCTCTCATGCTTTTGATTCTTGTGATGCTTGTCATGCTTACTGTGATTGTTATGCATTGATACACTGTATATGTTATTCTCTTAGTGAATATCCTAGATTATTGTGAATTAATGCTCAAAATTTAACATGGTATCAGAGCTAACCTGAGAAGAAGACATTCTGCAGTGATGAAAATTTGAGTTTCTTGTTTATTGGGTTTCTCTCCACAATTTTTGGAAAAGAAGTATAGTAGATTGAATCTACTCATCAAGGAGAATCTATCTGTCCAATCAGAATTCAATTCTAAGCATTTTCAGATTTGGCCCTAAAAATTAGGGTTTCCACAAAAATAGGAATTTCTGAACTCTGAAGACATAGCTGGAAGATCCTTGCAAAAATTGAATTTTAGAGCTTTGGATCGAGATTTTTGGCTGGGTAGATATCCGGGAAACTCAAATCCTAATTTAGGGCTCTCCCCAGTGAACCCGGGAGGACAAAAAGGCAAATCTGAAGGGTAAATCTTTGTTGATCTCAAATTTTGAATACACCAGGATGATTAGCTCATCAAGGTGAATATTTCTATCCTTTCAGAAAGTTGAAATTCACATTTTGAATTTTTAGGGTTTTTTCGACAAACCCTAATCCGGGACCAGATCCAGTTTTCAGCATTTCAAGTGGTAAGACCTAAATCTTTTCTATTTCCATTTGAAGTACTCTTTAAGATGTCTCACCACACCAAGCTTGAGGATAATCTTGAAGGGGCTAATAACTTCCGAGCTTGGAAGTATAGGATTGGGTTAATCCTGGAAGAGAATGAGTTGGACTCATATATAAAAGAAGACATACCTATCCCAGAGGATGAAGAGGCTAAAGTATTGCACAAGAAGTCAAGGCAAAGAGAATCATTGCTGATTCTATCAAAGATCATCTCATACCCCATGTTTCTTCTCTAAAGACACCCAAGGAGATGTTTGACTCTTTAACCAAGCTATTTGAAGGGAAGAACATAAATCGGAAGATGACCCTGCAGAACCAATTAAAAGGAGTAAAGTTTCAGAATGGAGAAACCATTCAATCTTATTTTTCAAGGGTCTCCCAGATCAAGGAACAACTAGAAGCAATGGATGAAATGGTGGAGAACGGTGAAATTGTTATGACCACTCTGAATGGCTTACCTAGGTCATGGGACTCCTTCATTCAAGGAATATGTGCAAGAAAGAAGTTGATTTCCTTCAGCAGACTACGGGAAGAATTCTCACAAGAAGAAGCAAGGCTTGTGGCACGAGAAGAAAAGATGAGGAATAAAGATCAAGCTCTCACAGCTCACACCAAGAAAGGGAAGTCCAAGAGAGATCCATCTCACTCCAAGAAATCTTCACATCACTTCAAAGAAAGAAGAATATGCTTCATCTGTAATGAAAAAGGACATATTACCATAAATTGTCCCAAGAACAAGAAGGACAACAACAACTTCAACAAGAAGAAGAAGGGCAACAAAAGAAGGTTTCATGCTCATGTTGTCGAGGATGATGAACCACCCAAGAAGTGTTAAATTTTCTGAATTTACTTCAATCTGATCTAGGATCTTAACTGAGAGAACAACATGTACAGCATATCTATAGCATATCAATCATGGAGACAATAATGCAAGCACACAAGAGACACAAGGATTTACTTGGGGAAAACCATAAAGGTGAAAAACCCCAATAACTTCCTCAGAGATAGATAGAGCAATGATACAACCAACCATAAGAGATAGACATAACCTAGCAGCAGATCCTCCTCCTCCATAAGTGCACCTCTCCTCCTTGAGAGCATGTGTGAGAAGTGAGTGAGTAAATAGAGTGCCTCCCGCACTCTATTTATACTTGACTTGACTTGCCTTTTTACCTAACTCATGTAGGCTCGAACTTTACCACATAACATAATGCTGAGTGGGCCGACCCCCAATAGGGTGGTCTAATAACCCTTTGACCCACATGGCCGACCCCCAATAGGGTGGTCTAATAACCCTTCGACCCACATGACTTATACAGGGCCGACCCCAAATAAGGTGGTCTAATAACCCATCAAGTATAAGTTACGACACTTACAATATAAATGACGACACTTCCTTATAGAGGAATAATACCATCTCTATAGGAATACAATATACATATATGTGAAATACATTCCGAAGTTACATATACATCAACACTCCCTCTTAACTAGGAAGGTATTTCTCAGCATAGTTCTTCTAGCACAAGTCATCTTCTCTGGATCATCGTCACTGGATAATCGTCATCGAGTCATCATCATCGTCACTGCTGCTGCTATCTCAATCAATCTCTGAATCTACTCGTCATAGGAAGTTCTACAGAGCCAGTCCTTTTTCATACTGGATGTAGGCCCACCACCTGCAGGTATTCGTCATCACTGGCCATACTGTGGAATCCTCAGGACTTATTACGTGCGTCACAAAACCTCGAAAGAGCATCCCAGGATGTTACGGGTACACAACTCCGACCTATAGGATCTCCCAGGGCGCTATTACATGTGACCCCACCACAAAACCTCGCAAGAGCATCTCAGGATGTTACGGGTACACAACTCCGACCTGAAATCTCCCAGGGCACAAATTACATGTGGTCCACCACAAAACCTCGCAAGAGCATCTCAGGATGTTACGGGTACACAACTCTGACCTGAAATCTCCCAGGGCAACGAATTACATGTGGTCATGGCAAAACCTCGCAAGAGCATCCCAGGACTGATTACGGGCACACAGCCCAACCTATCGGATCTCCCAGGGAAACGAATTACATGCCATAGGACAAAACCTCGCAAGAGCATCTGCCAGATATCCCAGGGCGCTATTATATGCCATAGGCAAAACCTCGAAAGACTATCTGCAGATCTCCCAGGGCAATGAATTACATGTCCTCCCAGAGCAAAACCTCGAAAGAGCATTTGCCAGATGTCCCAGGGCACCGAATTACATGCCATAGGAAAAACCTCGAAAGACCATCTGCAAATCTCCCAGGGCAACGAATTACATGCTCATCTGCACAACCTGATCCACGGCCATAGAGTATCAACCTGATACTCACCATACATCATCCTGATGTATCCATGATCATCCTGATCATCATCACTGCAACGTCCTGCTGCATGTCATCTGGAGCAACATCCTGAAGCTCGTCATCTATGATCATCCTGATCATCACTGCAACATCCTGCTGCATGATCCACCTGATCATCAATGCATCTACCTGATGCATACCAAGTATCATACATGATCCTCCTGATCATCAATGTATCCACCTGATACAAATACATGATACATATCATCATACATGATCCTCCTGATCATCAATGCATCTACCTGATGCATACCAAGTATCATACATGATCCTCCTGATCATCAATGTATCCACCTGATACAAATACATGATACATATCATCATACATGATCCTCCTGATCATCAATGCATCTACCTGATGCATACCAAGTATCTACCTGATACATATCATCATACATGATCCTCCTGATCATCAATGTATCCACCTGATACAAATACAAATACATGATACATATCACCATACATGATCCACCTGATCATACAATGTATCCACCTGATACATATACAGATACATGGTCCAAGCATCCAACATGATGCATACATACATACATAAAATGATCCAACTGATCATATCCAAGCAGAAACCAGAACATCATCCTGATGCTCATCATCCAGCGCTTACATCCACAGCCATGTGAAGGATCCTCCTTCCAACATGCTTGGAATGGCTTCAGCAAATGTGTCCATCACTTCTTCCTCGAAGTATCCTTGATCTGAAGCACGCCAAGCCTCTCTCTGAAGTACTCGAACTTCACCCTGGCTAGTGGCTTCATCAGCACATCTGCAATCTGCTCGTCCGTCGCAACATACAGGAGCTTCACAGCTCCTCTCTGCACCATATCCCTGATATAGTGATATTTGATCTCTATGTGTTTCGACCTGTCATGAAACACTGGGTTCTCGGACAGCTTCACACAACTCTGGTTATCACAGAAGATACCAGTAGCCTCCAACGGGAGATCAAATAACTCAGACAGTAGCTTCCGTAGCCATACTGCCTCACAACTAGCTGAACAGGCTGCAACATACTCTGCCTCAGCTGTACTCAGTGCTACGCAGGACTGCTTCCTGCTAAACCAAGAGATCACACCTGATCCCATACTGAAGCAGCACCCAGATGTGCTCTTCCTGTCTGCAGCACTGCCAGCCCAATCTGAATCAACATAACCTTCCAGGTTAAACTTTTGATTCGCCTCATACCTGAGCCCATAATCCACTGTACCCTTCAGGTACCTCAGAACATGCTTTACAGTAACCAGGTGAACACTTCTCGGATCCGTCAGGAACTGGCTCAATGTGTTCACAGCAAAGCAAATGTCTGGTCTTGTGTTCGTCAGGTACATCAAGGACCCAATCATCTGACGATCCATAGAGACATCAACTGACTCAGATGAAGCATCACATAGAAGCTTCAGATTCGATGCCATATGTGTGGCCATGGCCTTGCAATCCATCATCCCGAACCTCTTTGGGATCTCTACTGCATACTTCCCTTGTCCAAGGAAGATTCTATCTGCACTTTGCCACACCTCCATGCCAAAAAACAAATAGTGCATCATCCCCAAGTTCTTCATCTCGAACTCGGTAGTAAGCTTCCGCTGCGTGTCGGCAATCAATCTATCTTCACCATACCAAGTTCTGGGAGCTTGCTTCAAGCCATACAAGGCTTTCTTCAATCTGCATACATATGACTCCCTGTCAGGTCTTGGGATTGCATCCCAAACATCTTCTTCATGATCTAAGGATCATGGCATTCCATTTCTTCATCCCAGATCCTGGGAACTTCAATATCTTCAATAGATATCTTTCTTGCTGGAACAAATGTTGTAGTCCTTTTGTAGGAGATGGCATATGATCTTTCCTACACAACAAGTTAAATTGCATGATTAGAAAACATCTTATAGTTTTCAGAACAAATTCTTACACATAAAGAAATATGCCATACAGTCATGTAATTATCTTAGCCAATGCTTCAATACAACATTTATCCATATCCCGTAACTTTCTAGATGCCTTCCAATCTCTACCAGAACATTGTTAAGAGTGTGCACAACTCCCAACATGTCAGCAAAGAGGTTTCATTCTAGATAAGTAGCAATGGAATGTTGTACAGTGCCATAGGCTACTTACCCATGCATATTATTAGTATACTGTTCATCAATGCAATTATTCTAATATGCATAATACACAACCTAATTCTAGGAACATCAGTATATACATTATTGAATAGTATTATTTAAGAAATGACAATTCAAATACTTATCTTTGTTTGTTCGTTGGGTGGACTCCCTCTGAGTCTTTGCTTCCTTGCAGGAGCTGCTGGAGTCCTAATCTGAGGTAGCTTCTTCTACACCTTTCTGTTGTGAAATGTAGAGAGATGATCAACTCCCTCTGAATATCTGCATCCTTGCAGAAACTACTGAAGTGTGCTCCTTTGCTTTCTTGCAGGAACAACTAGAGTGTGCTCCTTTGCTTTCTGGCAGGAGCAACTGGAGTGTGCTCCCTCTTGATCTTTGCTTCCTGAATTACCTGTTCTTGAACTCATATTCATCCTTGGTCCCTATGCATGCTTATTAGTATCATGAATGTGTTATCCTTGTGATCTCATATAAAATCATACATTCATTAGTATACTATTAAAACACAATAATCTCAAGCATGTATAGTCATGATCATTTCAAACAGAAATAATAAGCATGAGCATTCAAGGATTCTTATGGTTAGTCAAATCATAAGAAACATAACATGTCTAAACCTGTAATTACTCAAGCCTATGACTCTTCAGGTTAGTTGAATCATCAATCAAGATAAGATATAAAATGCATAAAACCTGTGATTATTCAAGCCTATACTTTCATGATTCTTCTGGTTAGTCATATCATCAATTATAATAATATACATCCAACCATGATTATTCAAACCTATGACTTCATGAATAATTATTATCAACAACAGTATAAGATCCTAACACAAGGTAGGATTTTAGCTTGATATAGGAAAAACATACCTGGATTAGCATGCTAGCTATTTATGTCTAACATACCCGCATAATGTCTTCTGGTTCTCTTTAGTGACTTGTGCTAGTAACCTGCATGTCTCATAAGTTAACCATTATAAAACTAAGTTATACATACCTCGAGAATGGATCTTCTATGAGATCCATGGCAATGGATGAATCTTTGTCCTCATGATCATATGTTCTTGAACTAGAACATGATTTGTCTTCTTGGTGTACCTTTCATGTTAGTAGACAACATAAAACTCATACAACATCACAATGCATTAGTACAATCATAAGTGTCAACACCCTAACCAATGAATATCTTCTATCATGCATTCATAATTTTGTTAAGGTGATACGACAAATCTAAAATCAAAAATGTACTAACCGTAATAACATGAAAACATACCATAAACTTAATCATTGACAAATATCAAAACATACCTCGATGAGTCATACCTGTCGAGATCGCTTGTAATCTTCTTATGTAAGGCCTTAGCCTCATCTCCCTCTGAAACAGGAACTTCTTCACCTATGTAGGTGACCAATCCATCTTCTTCTAGGATTAACCCAATCCATTTGATGTGCAAGAACTGGACCTGGAGCTGGATATGGGTTTGTTAGAGAAACCCAAAAATTCAAACTTTGAATTTCAAACTTCCGAAAGGATAGAAATATGCGCCTTGATGAGCTGATCAAATTGGTATATTCATAATTTGAAAACTGCAAAGTTTCACTCCTCAATTTTGCCTTTGAAACTTCCGGATTCACTGGACGTGACCCTGAACTGGGGTTTGATGAATCCCAATATTTTTCCCAATCAAAAGGTTTGATCCAAAGCTCTAAGCTTCTATTTTTCTGAGGAGCTTCCAGCCGTGGTCTCAGATTTCAAAAATTCCCATTTTTACAGAAGCCCTAATTTTCCACTTTCCTGATCAAAGTCCCGAACTAGGGTCTGATCAAGCCCGGCCTTCTGCCCAACCAAAAATTCTGATTTTGGTCTCTAAATTTTTATTTTGATGAGTAGCATTCAGCCGTGGTCTCCGATTACAAAAATTCCAACTTTCTTCAAAGCCCTAAATTCCGGAAGCCATGAATGAAGGTACCAAAAAATAATTCTGTTTTGACAGACATATGTACCTGATTGTTTCTGGTGTAACTCCGAAATTTTTGATCCACAGGGTCTGAAAAAAGTTTCCTGAGATAGCCTGACCTGTTACCTTTCCATCCTGATAGGTCTGACCTCAATTGGATTCTCTGGGAGAGAGTTATGCCAAATGTCGCAACGTGACCTGTTTTGGGATAAAACAGAAGAGCGAACTTGTACGGCGTGCCACGTGTCACTATTTGAACTTCTGCCTCTGAAAACGTTTTCTGAGATAGCTCGGCCTGTCATCTTTCCATCCTGACATGTCTGACCTCAATTGGATTTTCTGAGAGAGAGTTATGCCAAGTGTCGCAACGTGACCTGTTTATGGGATAAAACAGTAGAGCGAACGTGTACGGAGTGCCACGTGTCACTGGTTCAACTTCGGCCTCTGAAAAAGTTTTCTGAGATAGTACAGACTGTGTACTACCTGTCACTTTTTACGAAATTTCATTTGGAGCTTCCTAGCCCAAGTTATGACCTTTTTCCCAAGGTCACCTGATTTTGACTCAGATCTGGAAGAGGCAGAAACCCTATATTGTACAGATCATAAATCACAAAGTACAACGAATTAGAGGTTGTCCTTTGGACACAAGGTACCTGGAGATTTTAGCTTCGTCCTGTAACAATTTCAGATCCGAAAATTTCGCCAAAACGGATTTATAGCGAAAGTGCTACGATGACTGGTTTTTGCTATATCAAGCCCTAGCATCGTAAGTGCAACAAGTGTCATACATGCCATATCATGCCTTCTTTCAGGCTAGCTCTGATACCATGTTAAATTTTCTGAATTTACTTCAATCTGATCTAGGATCTTAACTGAGAGAACAACATGTACAGCATATCTACAGCATATCAATCATGGAGACAATAATGCAAGCACACAAGAGACACAAGGATTTACTTGGGGAAAACCATAAAGGTGAAAAACCCCAATAACTTCCTCAGAGATAGATAGAGCAATGATACAACCAACCATAAGAGATAGACATAACCTAGCAGCAGATCCTCCTCCTCCATAAGTGCACCTCTCCTCCTTGAGAGCATGTGTGAGAAGTGAGTGAGTAAATAGAGTGCCTCCCGCACTCTATTTATACTTGACTTGACTTGCCTTTTTACCTAACTCATGTAGGCTCGAACTTTACCACATAACATAATGCTGAGTGGGCCGACCCCCAATAGGGTGGTCTAATAACCCTTTGACCCACATGGCCGACCCCCAATAGGGTGGTCTAATAACCCTTCGACCCACATGACTTATACAGGGCCGACCCCAAATAAGGTGGTCTAATAACCCATCAAGTATAAGTTACGACACTTACAATATAAATGACGACACTTCCTTATAGAGGAATAATACCATCTCTATAGGAATACAATATACATATATGTGAAATACATTCCGAAGTTACATATACATCAACAAGAAGAAGGTTAAGGAAGAAAGTGATGATAGTAATGATGACTCATCAAGTGAAGAAGAGTATGTTCTAATCTCTGCTCTCACAGGAACTATCTCCCATGGTTGTAATGATTGGTTAATTGACAGTGGGGCTTCCAAACACATGATTGGGTTTAAGGAATCTTTTGTGAACCTATCTGAACATGAATCACCCATAAGGTGAAACTTGGGGATGATTATCAATACCCAATCCAAGGAAGTGGCGAAGCCTCCTACAACCTAGATTCTGGAAAATATTTGAAGATGAAAGAAGTCCTTTATGTACCTGGGCTCAAGAAGAACTTACTCTCCATCTCTGCATTGGATGCAAAAGGTATGAGGGTTGCATTTGTGGATGGCCAAGTCCTAATGTGGCCAAAGGGAAAGACCATAGATGATGCAGTAGTGATTGGAGAGCAAGAGGGAGGTTTGTATAAATTGAAGGGACAGCTTGAACATGCCATGGTGCATGAATCCATGGAGCCAAGTGAACTTTGGCATAGAAGACTTGCTCATATGCACTATCGGGCACTTTCAATTGCAAGCAAGGCTGTAGAGGGTCTTCCCGAAATCAAGACCAAACATGAAGGTGTTTGCAAAGGATGTGCAAAAGGTAAGAACATTAAGAAGGCTTTCCCAAGCAGTGAAAGCAAGGCAAAGGATATCCTGGAAATCATCCACTCAGATGTATGTGGTCCTATGTCATCCAGTTCTCTAAGTGGGTATGTTTACTATGTCTCATTTATTGATGACTTCTCCAGGAAGACTTGGGTATACTTCTTGAAGAACAAAGATGAGGTGTTTGATAAGTTCAAGGAATTCAAAACCTTGATGGAGAATCAAACTGACAAGATTATCAAAACATTCATATCCAACAATGGTGGAGAATTCACCTCAGGTGACTTCAAGAAGCTTTGCAGTGATTCAGGGATTAAGAGGGAGTTGACTGCTCCTTATAATCCTCAACAGAATGGAGTTGCAGAAAGGAAGAATAGAACAATCATGGAAGCAGCAAGGGCAATGCTACATGACCAAGATCTACCTATGCATCTATGGGCAGAGGAAACTAGAACAACTGTATATGTGCAGAACAGAACACCCCACAAGATATTGGACAACAAGACACCAGAAGAAGTCTTTTCTGGTAAGAAACCTGAAGTCAACCATCCTAGAATATTTGGTTGTCTAGTATACACTCATGTCCCAAAGGAAAAGAGGACCAAACTAGATCCTTCAGGAAAGAAGGGTATCTTTGTGGGTTATAGTGAAAGCTCGAAGGCTTACAGATTATACTTTTCAGGGTTCAAGAAGATTGATGTCAGCAAGGATGAATATAAGTTCAAGGACAGGTAATCCAGGAAGCAAAGATCAAGAGGGAGCACACTCCAGCAGCTCCTGCAAGGAAGCATATTTTCAGAGGGAGTTGACCATCTTCCTACATTCCACAACAGAAAGGTGTAGAAGAAGCTACTTCAGCAGCTCCTGCTAGGAAGCAAAGACTCAGAGGGAGTCCACCCAACAAACAAACAAAGATAAGTATTTCAATTATCATTTCTTGCCTATTTTTGTTTAAATAATATTATACTTATGTTCCTAGACTTAGGAGATGTATTGTGCATATTAGAATGATTGCATTAATGAACAGTATACTACTAATATGCATGTGATGGGTAAGTGGCCTATGGCACTGTACAACATTCTAGTGCTACTTATCTAGAATGAAACCTCTTTGCTGACATGTTGGGAGTAGTGTAAACTCTTAACAATGTTCTGGTAGAGACTGGAAGGCATCTAGAAAGTTGTGGAACATGGATAAATGTTGTATTGAAGCATTGGCTAAGATAACTGCATGACTGCATGACATATTTCTTTATGTGTAAAGAATTTGTTTTGAAAATTATGAGATGTTTCTAATCATGCAATTTAACTTGTTTTGTAGGAAAGACCGTATATCTTCACCTACAAAAGAAGACTACAACATTTGTTCCACCAACAAAGATATCTATTGAAGATATTGAAGTTACCAGGATCTGGGATGAAGAAATGGAATGCCATGATCCATCGATCATGAAGAAGATGTTTGAGATGCAGTCCCAAGACCTGACAGGGAGTCACATGTGTGCAAATTGAAGAAAGCCTTGTATGGCTTGTAGCAAGCTCCCAGAACTTGGTGTGATACAAAGAGGAAGCTTGTTGTTGAGTTCGATATGAAAGATTTGGGAATGATGCATTATTTCCTAGGTATGGAGGTGTGGAAAAATGCAAGTGGGATCTTCCTTGGTCAAGGTAAGTACACAATAGAAATCCTAAAGAGATTTGGGATGATGGATTGCAAGGCCATGGCCATACCTATGGCATCGAATGTAAAGCTTCTATGTGATGCTTCATCTGAGCCAGTTGATGTCTCTATGTATTGTCAGATGATTGGATCCTTGATGTACCTGACGAACACGAGACCAGATATTTACTTTGTTATGAACACATTGAGCCAGTTCCTGACGGATCCGAGGAGTGTTCACCTGGTTGCTGTAAAGCATGTTCTGAGGTACCTGAAGGGTACAGTGGATTTTGGGCTCAAGTATGAAGCGAATCAAAAGTTTAACCTGTAGGGTTATGTTGATTCAAATTGGGCTGGCAATGCTGCGGATAGGAAGAGCACATCTGGGTGCTGCTTCAGTATGGGATCAGGTGTGATCTCTTGGTTTAGCAGGAAGCAGTCCTGCGTAGCACTGAGTACAGCTGAGGCAGAGTATGTTGCAACCTATTCAGCTAGTTGTGAGGAAATATGGCTACGGAAGCTACTGTTTGAGTTATTTGATCTCCCGTTGGATGCTACTGGTATCTTATGTGATAACCAGAGTTGTGTGAAGCTGTCTGAGAACCCAATGTTTCATGACAGGTCGAAACACATTGAGATCAAATATCACTATATCAGGGATATGGTGCAGAGAGGAGTTGTGAAGCTCTTGTACATTGCGACGGAGCCACTAGCCAGGGTGAAGTTTGAGTACTTCAGAGAGAGGCTAGGTGTTCTTCGGATTGATGACACTTCGAGGAAGAAGTGATGGACACATTTGTAGAGGCCATTTCAAGCATATTGGAAGGAGGATCCTTCACATGGCTGTGGATGTAAGTGTTGGATGATGAGCATCAGAACGATGCTCCAGTTACTGCTCTGTATATGCATTAGGAGGATGCTGGATATGATCAGTTGGATCATTTATATATATATGTATGCATCATGTTGGATGCTGGATATGATCAGTTGGATCATTTATATGTATATGTATGTACACATCATGTTGGATGCTGGATATGATCGGTTGGATCATTTGTATGTATTTTGAATAAGCATCATGGTTGATGCTTGGACCATTTATTTGTATATGTATCAGGTGGATACATTGTATGATCAGGTAGATCATGTATGTTGATATGTATCATGTATGATCAGGTGGATCATGTATTTGTATTTGTAGCAGGTGGATACATTGTATGATCAGGTGGATCATGTATGATGATATGTATCAGGTAGATACTTGGTATGCATCAGGTAGATGCATTGTATGATCATGGATGACGAGCTTCAGGATGTTTCTCCAGATGATATGTAGCAGGATGTTGTAGTGATGATGTTCAGGATGATCATGTGTACATCAGGATGATGTATGGTGAGTACTAGGTTGATACTCTATGGCTATGGATCAGGTTGTGCAGATGAGCATATAATTTGGCCCTGGGAGATTTGCAGATAGTCTTTCGAGGTTTTTCCTATGGCATGTAATCTGGCCCTGGGATATCTGGCAAATGCTCTTTTGAGGTTTTGCTCTTGGAGGACATATAATTTGGCCCTGGGAGATCTACAGATAGTCTTTTGAGGTTTTTCCTATGGCATATAATCTGGCCCTGGGATATCTGGCAGATGCTCTTTCGAGGTTTTGTCCTATGGCATATAATCTGTCCCTGGGAGATCCGATAGGTTGGGTTGTGTGCCTGTAATAAATCCTGGGATGCTCTTGCGAGGTTTTTCCATGACCACAATCTGTCCTTAGGAGATCCTATAGGTAGAGCTGTGTGCTCGTAACAGCCTGGGATGCTCTTGCGAGGTTTTGTGGTGAGGTCACATATAATATGGCCCTGGGAGATCCTATAGGTAGAGTCGTGTGCTCGTAACAGCCTGGGATGCTCTTTCGAGGTTTTGTGACGCACGTAATAAGTCCTGAGGATTCCACAATATGGCCAGTGATGACAAAGACCTGCAAGTGGTGGGCCTACATCCAGTATGAAAAAGGACTGGCTCTGTAGAACTTCCTATGATGATTAGAGTCAAAGATTCGTTGAGATAGCAGCAGCAGTGATGATGATGATGACGATGCATCGATGACGATGATCCCGAGAAGAAGACTTGTCTAACAGATCTGTGTTGAGAAATACCTTCCTAGTTAAGAGGGAGTGTTGATGTATATGTAACTTTGGAATGTATTTCATCTATGTTTTTCATATATATTTATTGTACCCTTATTAAAGATGTGTTATTCCTCTATAAGTAAGTGTCGTCATGTGGATTGACAAGTGTCGCAAGTGTGTGTACTTGTCGATGGGTTATTAGACCACCATGTGTGGGGTCGGCCCTGAAATATATATTATATTGTGGATGTATCTAGATAGACAAGTCGGCCCCATAGTGTAACTAGGCAAATAAGTTAAGTATAAATAGAGATCGGGAGATCTCTATTTGGATCTTTCGGAAAGTCACACTTCTCTCACTCAGAAAGTGACACAATAGTGAGGAGGAGGATCATCTGCTACTAGGAGACTATCTCAAGTGTATTTTGGTTGTACTTTGGTTGAGCCATTTCTCTCTCTATCTCTGAGGAAGTTGTGGGGTTTTTCACCTTAGGGTTTTCCCCACGAAAACTCTGTGTATCTTGTCTCTCATGCTTTTGATTCTTGTGATGCTTGTCATGCTTATTGTGATTGTTATGCATTGATACACTGTATATGTTATTATCTTAGTGAAGATCCTAGAGTATTGTGAATTAATGCTCAAAATTTAACAATGAGTGCAATTAAAAATGAATTAAAAATAGAAAACAACAACAGATCTATTAAAAATATATATATAGTTAGAATCTGCACACAGAGCTTGACAAGTGTGTGGAATTTCATCAATAGTGCACTAGTGGAGCATATGCAGAACTAAGCTTGAAAAAACATGAAGTTACAGCATTTGATGTGTTCTTCCATAAATCAGACTGAGCCTCAAGGTTTGTAAATCTGAAACCAATACCAAACCTACAAGGTCACCAAAAATAATTTGAATCTAGACACGCGTCTGTGCAAATGCACACATGCGCATAGGAGCGCATGCGTTGTTATGCACACACTTGCATATGCCCGCACGCATTGATTCTATATCTATAAAATCTAATTTCCATTCCTAGACATAAAAGTTCCAAACTATTTTCATTCACTATTTTTTTTGAATAAGATGAGATTTCCTCTAAGGTTGGGACCACCCCCCCCTCTCTATAACCGCACCCCGCTCTCTTCCTATCCACCCAATCCCACCCACTCTCTTCCACTCTACCCAGTCCCTCCTCCCTCCCTCACCCCTCTCTTCTCTCCTTCACCACAAGGTTTAGGAGATATACTATTACAAAAAATCACTAACTCGCATTATCCTCATGTACATATAAATATTCATCCTTGTAACCATAAATCCATGACCCCTATATCTCAATCCCCAAACCCTTGACCATTATTCCCTAGCCCCTGCAATCCCTAGTCCCTAGTACAACTAACCACCATAGCTGTTGGCCCACTATAA
>BSBM01000924.1:2255000-2277500 GCA_027924585.1 Larix kaempferi
TGATCATCATCGTTTTTGTCATCATCTCCATCATCATCATCATCTCCATCATCATCGTTGTCATCGTCATCATCATCTTCATCTTCATTATCATCATCATCATCTTCTTCATCATCATCATCATCGTCGTCGTCATCGTCATCACCATCATATTCATCTTCATCATCATCACCCTCTTCATCATCATCCATCATCTTCATCGTATGCATCATCATCATCATCTTCATCATCATCATCATCACCATCATCTTCATCGTATTCATCATCTTCATCATCATCGTCATCACCATCATCTTCATCGTATTCATCATCTTCATCATCATCATCATCACTGTCATCATCATCACCCTTTTCCTCATCATCATCATCGTATTCATCATCATCATCATCGTCGTCGTCATCATCATATCACACTAGTAATTATTCAACAAAATTAGAGAAGCTCCTTATGATGATGAAGACAATGGAGATGACGATGATGAAGACGATGATGAGGAAGAGGGTGATGATGATGAAGATGAAGATGACGATGATGATGAAGATGACGACGACGATGACGACGACGACGATGACGACAATGATGATGATGATGATGATGATGATGATGATGAGGGTGATGATGATGAATACAATGAAGATAATGGTGATGACGGTGATGAAGATCATGATGAGGAAGAGGGTGATGATGATGATGAAGATCATGATGAGGAAGAGGGTGATGATGATGATGATGATGATGATGAAGATGATGATGACGAGGATGATGATGATAAAAAATATGATGGATGATGATGAAGAGGGTGATGATGATGAAGATGTCAATGATGATGATGATGATGATGATGATGATGATGGTGATGACGATGAGAAAGAGGGTGATGACGATGACGATGATGACGATGATGAAGATGAATATGTCAAAGATGATGATGATCATGATCATGATCATGAGGATGATGATGACAAATAAGTTGATGATGATGAAGTTGTTGATGATGATGATGATGATGATGAAGACCATGATCATCGTTGTCATCGTAATCACCATCATCTTCATGGTATTCATCATCATCAGCATCATCTTCATCATCATCATCATATTCTTCATCGCTATCATCATCATCATCATCATCATCATCATCGTCATCGTCGTCGTCATCATCATCATCAACCTCATCTTCATCATCATTTTCATCTCCCTCTTCCTCATGAACATTTCCATCATCATCATATTCTTCATCATCTTCATCATCATCACCATCATCTCCATCGTCTTCATCATCATCATCATCATCATCATCATCATCATCATCATCATCATCATCATCACATCATCATCATCATCATCTCCTTCATCTTCATCATCATCATCATCATCATCATCATCATCTGTTGACCAATGCAACCTCAGTCGACAGGGGTTCGCCTCACTATCGACACATACCGCAGTCTCGCTGGGCACCGACCCGAGCAGGTTTGAGCCCACCCAGCAACACCCGCAAAGCAGATGAGGTCTCACCCGAGGCGTCCAGGAAGAGCAGATGGAACCATGTTTCCACCGAGGGAGGAGGCGAGTTGTGGCTACACAGACTAGCTCTATTGCAGTACTTAAATAGAAACTTTAAACATTCGACATGGAGTTATAACATATTACTTAATCGCAGCATTTCTCATCATAGCATAGTAAGCAGACATTGCATCAAGAAAATATAACAACATTCATATATTGCAACATTGCACAAAGATCGTACCAAAACATCATCATTATATTACTGTCACAGTCGTATACCAGAAGCAAAACATAGATCTCTGTACGCATACATCTCCTTCTCTCTTCCCAAATATCTATCTAACACTTACAACTCTCATCTATTTATAGGCTTCTGCCATTACAATGTTTGTCCACTTACTAACGACTTCCTAATCGACACTATGGACAAATGACCCAATATCTAATTGAATCAATCCAAATGACCCAAAAACCCGCATACCGCAGTACAACTGACTCAATATTACATAACATGTGGTCCAAGTGACCCCAAAACCCGCCAACTGTGGTATACTTTCACACAAAATATTCCTTCCGCGACCTCATCCGATGTGTTGCAGCTAGGCAGTCCATGCCCTGGTAAGTGTCGGGCTCTTTCCATGCAACTAGAGCAATCAGCAGCAATAGCCAACTATATGAAAAAGTGCCCCTACCCAATTGGACCGCTGCGACGTTCTCCATCAGTTGATTTAAGAGATATAGGGACCAGTTCATCTGGACTCCTTCCGCACATTGCTCTGCATAAGCAACTATTCCCGAATTACATTGGTTAGGGCGATCTCCCCTAATCACCTTACAGGATAGGATCTTAATGCCCGTGAGTACTGCCTGATCTTTGCAGCTACTGGTGCAATACCCACGCCCATCGGATTCCAATCCATACTTTTGTGCCAACTGACACGCCCGCTTCTTCTCATTTTCCTTCCCTTGAATAAACTGCGTCGGGTCAACTCCATTCTTAGGCAAGCCGGTGATGGATGAAATCAAGTCAACAATGACTGGGACCTCCCTATCCAACCACAATGAACCCCCATGGAAGCATGACAAGAGCTGCTTGACACAGGCACCAACTTCCGCTAGGCACCCAAAATGCGGCATGTTAATCATCCCTAACAAGCCGACCTGCCGCAGTCCGCATGCCCAATCGTGTACCTCTGGAGCAGGTGAATGGCGTGTCTTTGGTACATAGGGTGCCGATGCAATGTCGGGATAGGCCACCATGTCATGGTCCTCGTAGTGTAGGCGCATCAGTGCCAAACCAATATCCACAAAGAACTCCATCCCAGTCGGGAGTGCGGGCATCTTCACACTATATCTTTGTCTCAGGTTTAGCTTACACAGGGTGGCATCCGGCTGAACATGATGGATGTAACCAAGGATAGCACTAGCTGACTGTCCCAGCCATTGGGCAGATGAACGAATTGGATGATTGGACTGCCCCACCTGCTCCTAAGCGTTTCCAGCCGTCACGGACCGAAGCAGCCCCTTACTCTACGGGGATTCAGAGGGATAACTTCCCCGACGCTTATTAACAACAACTGATTCTCCCACCGGCATGTTGGAAACCTCGGCTCCAAGATCAGCAGCATCCAAGGACACAACGTCTTTCTCTATAGCGACCAGAACGAAGGGAGACTCCACTTCACTGCTAATTTCTATTGTCTCCAGTTCGCCTGGCATACCTCACCACTCCTCGTTATATACTTAACAGCAACTGGCTCAAATCACTACGGCACTCTATAACAACACTTCTTACTAATTCCTCAGTGTCTTCTGACCGACACCAGGCCATATTTATAGCATCTACCCAAATCCACCATAATCATTACTAAAGCCTGCACTAACTCAACCAAATCCTGTATTAATGACACAAATCTACCGTCGATCCTGTCCACCGATCGGCTAGATCCGCCATTGTTTCCCATCATTCGAACAGCTCCGTTAATTAACTGTCTAAACTTTTGGCATTTATTACTTGATTTGACCTGGTCGCAACACTGCCATGTGTCTCCGACTGCTCCAAACTTGTGGCACAAGCCTCCCTGCTTGCACATTCTGTCTTCTATTGGTGCGCCATCTGCCACCAAGCAACCTGCAATACACACTTTTTTTTTCCCCGATGCGACTCAGGCACCGCATTGGTCCAAGCCCAGCCGATGGGACTTCAACCTGTGGCCATTTAACAGCTTGGGGAGCATCGTCCCATCCAACTGCTGCAACTGAACCACTCTAGTTGAAGTAATACTACTGATGCACTAGGGAACCAGCCAATGCATCTGTAACTTCCCAAGGACATGGAATTCCTTACTCCAGTCCGGAAAGACCAAGATCGGTGCCGACGCCATCTTCACCTTGAGCATTTCGAAGCTATCATGACATTCCAGGCTCCACTGGAATGCCGCATCCTTCTTCAACAATTTTTCCATAGGGGCAGTAATTGCAGCATAACCCCTAATAAACTTGCGGTAATATCCCATATGAACCAAAGTCGCTCGCAACTGCTTGACGGTGGTTGGCAGTTGCAAACCCAAAATGAGCGCAATTTTGGCTGGATCAACCAGCAATCCCTGTTTACACACGATGTGACCCAGCAATATCCCAAACGGTGCACAAAAAATAAATTTCTTCAAATTTAGCGATATCTGGTGCTGTCGGCATCACTCAAGCATTAACCGTAGATTGGCTAGATGATCACAAATCAACCCATAAACTATCCAATCATCAATATATACCTGCAAAAATTTATGAATAAAATCTTTGAATGCGGCAACAACGACCTGGGAAAATATCGCAGGTGCATTCTTAAGGCCAAATGGCATCACAGTGTACTGGAAATAGCCATATTCAGTTACAAACGTTGTCTTATGGCGATCTTCCTTTGCAATGCAAATCTGATGGTAACCAGAGAACCCATCCGTGAATGAGTACATTTCCTGGCCACCCACCCCCTCAAGTACTTCGTCGGTAAATGGGGTCGAAAAAGGGTCGTGCAAGCAGGCATCATTCAGCTTCCGCAAATCAACACAAATGCGTATCTCACTAGTTTTATTATCCTATACCACATAGGACTGATCCATTCGGAATATTCAATAGGTTCAATAATACCAGCATCCAACATGCAATCAAGTTCTGCCTTGACCTTTTCCTTATGTCTTGGATTGAGCCGATAAGGTCGTTGTTGGACCGGCTTAGCATCTGGTTTTAAGGGAATCTTCATCTCTCCTAAATCACCCAGGATTCCCTTCATTTCAGAAAACTTCATGGGAAACAATCTTGAAACTCATGAAGTAACTCAGTGACCTTACTCATCATCTCATCATCCCAATAATCCCCAACATTAGCAAACTTGGGAGTAGCCTCTGTGCCAATATTCATCTTGCAAAGCTGCAATGGTTGACCGAATGGAGTACTTGGCGCGACAAGAGGTACCAAATCGCGACTCCCTTCAGATTCGGGAATGTTAACATTCTAGGGATCATCATCATCCTCTGGCCCACCACTGATGTTGAAGCATTCCATGAGAGATTGCATCTGATGGTATGTGTGCGGGTCGACAGGGTAGGCCGTCAGAACAACCTGAAGTACCACGTCGCGGATGAGCTGTAAGGCGTTATTGACATCAGGGTTGGCATCCGCAAAAGTGAACGTATGAGCGAAATAGACCATCAGCTCTCCCCATGTTGTAATTTCTCTGCGTAATTCGGCTGCAGTATACCACGAGCGTGGCATCTCATCTAAGGTATGGATAAAAGCATGGACCCACTCATCTTTGGGTCGCGCTACCCATAACCATTGGCATTCCATCACATGATCACTAGGATTATTTCGGCCATCATACTTGCCAGTGTGATAAACCTCAGTATCGCCAAACCAAACCATCATCAACCTCCGACACTATGACCAACCATCAATGGATTTCTTATGTGTCACCCACCAACGTGCTGGAGTAGCCTTCAGTGCTTCCTCCAATGCCAGCAATCGATGTGGTTCTGAGACCCGTTCTTCAAATTCGGTCAAAAAGTTGGTTAAGCCAGGAAACCCCTCATAGATAGGCAATGTGTCCGTTTCTGTCGCAACACGACATAAAGACTACGTAACTAAGCCACATTTTCGGAGCGGTACTTCATGCAACCGGTTCTGCCAATGTTCTAAGGCATCATCGGAGTCAGAAGATGCAGAGCTCTCGCTGCGCCATCCCAGCTCACCGTTGGCTGTAGGGTGAATGTAGTCCTCATAAATATTGAATGCATGGTCCCATCCAGTGGGATCATCATCTTTTACAGGTTCAACATATCGGCGTCCTTCAACCGGATCCAATGGGGCTATGACTCTGAAATCGCGATTCTAAAAGGTCATCATGCACCTCTTGAAGTTGATTACAGCTCCACTATCGTTATCCCATCCAATCCCCAATAGCACAGGATAGGGGCTTCCTCCCTCAACTGCTTCGATGACATCAAAGTCAGCATAAGTCCTCATACCCTCAATATCAACCATTAGCCACGGAACCCGTCCAATGGGTGTTACTTTCGCATGGTTAGCCAACTGGAGCTACACAGGAGACTAGCTCAATGGGGGACTCCCCATTTTCTGCCATGCCTGCTTGGTTAAGATGTTAACATTCGAACCAAGGTCAAGAATAACAGAGTCAACATCATATTCACCAATCTAAATATTCATTCGCATCTCCTTGCCAGTCTTTCGTCACTGTAAAGAGTTTACTGCAGACTCCTGCTGTCCTTTCGAAAATTGTTGCAACCATCCCTCAATCTCAACCAGGGCGGCTAGATCCTGGACCAATAACAGATAGCTCTCAAGAAACCTTTGCAATGTTCCTGGTGGTGTCAAAGACAGGTGGCATATCGCAAATAACGGCCTTACTGCGATCTTTCTCCAAGGTGCGATGTGCCTCCAAGAATGTCTCCCACTCTGTGTCAATGTCGAAAGGTACCGTCTTCTGACCAGCCAACCGAATCAGTGGTCGCGAACTATATTCCCCAGTCGTCTTGCCTCCAAAAGTGACAATAGCCACCGAAGCATCTTGTTGTCGCGGTTCTACAGAAATGGTTGCAATATTTGCACCCTGCGTCTAGTTCTGCTGCAGATTCCCCGATTGATTGACATTTTGATTGGCGTTCGGTGGTGGTCGTGGGGGTTGGTTCTGTACTGGTTGTTGTACCTGATTCTATACTGGTTGCTATGGCTGGGCCTGATGCTGGAGCTGTGGAGCGTTCCCAGCCTGCCATTGTGCAATCAACTATGTACAATTCTCAACCGTATGATCATTACCAAAACATAACGTACAATGATTCTGTAGTAGTGGGCAGTCGCGCTAATAATTCTCCCATACCGCATAGTGGTAACATTGACTAGGTCCACTACCACCTCGACCTCCTCCTCCACGACCAAATCTGCCATCGCGTCTGCCCTGGTATCCTCCTCAGTAGCCTCCCTGCTGCTGGTACGGAGGTTGGTTAAACTGTTGCTACATTGGTGCTGGTGGTATCCCTTGCCCTTATGGTGCATACTGCAGTTGCTGTACATACTGTGGTTGTGGGGGAGTCATCTGCATCGGAGTATATTGCGGCATGAACTACTTCTGTTGCTGTTATTGTGGTGCAAACTGCATTTGCGGTTGAGGTAGTGGCTCAACTACCTACGGTTGCAATTGTGGTTGTTGCACGGCACGCTGATCATCCTTGACATAGAATTCATCACACATTCTTTCTTGTAGCAACCCATATGCACGGCAATCTTTGTCATCGTGACCCACCGACTTGCAAAATGTGCAATAAAGATTTCGTAGGGTTGTGACCATTTTCTGCATATACGGGCAATTATCGTGACTATGCCCAAACACCTGGCAAATGCGACACCATAGCATACTGTCGCCATTCAACGGGTTTGGCGCACTTGACACCAAATAGTTACAGAAATTTGGGCAATTGTCCTTCATATGCCCTTCTCCTTGGCATCGCGTACACCATACTTCATCATGTTGTTCCTTGTTCTTCTTCAAATCTTGCAACTGTATAGTTAGGTTAGCAAGCTGTGTCTATATCTGCGACATCCCAACTGCATTATCTCCAATTGGTGATGCCTCCAATCGCATTGCAATCTCTAGAGCTTCGCTAGGCGTTGATATGTTTTGTTGCATCAGCAGCAACCGTATGTGGGGTAGCAGTGCCGCAATGAACCATTCTTTATGTTGGATGGTGCTCATATCGAAACTAACCTTTGCCATCAGCGTCTTGAATTACTGGTCGAAATCCCATACCATCTCATTGGGATACTTCTTAATTTCCTTTAATTCAGTAATATATTGAGCCTCTGACTTAGGCCTTCTAAATTCATCAATCAGCCCATCCTGAATCTCATCTAGTGATTTTTCTGGGGCTCTCGTAGGGACTAGAATAAACTTCATGAACCAATCTAATGCACGACCTCGCAGAGTTGTGGCTAACTATCCTTTCTTAGCATCAGCATCAGTGATCTATTTCATGGTCTGGACCGCTTCACACAAAAACCAATACTGTTATGGGTTGTCTGTTGCACTTCCATGGAACAATGGTAACTTAGCATCATCGCCCGCCATTATGGGATTCCTTCCTCCTGTCGTTGTACTACTACCAATTAACTTCCGTGGAATTGACGAACTTGGTGGTGTCGAAGTGGTATTTCTTCTTGTTTGTGAGTCAGTGAGTGGAGGTGTGGGTACATTGGTGCTGGGGTTTGGTCCTGCCTCTATCCTGGGCATAGCCAGTTCGTCCCTGTCAGGACTGTGAGGTCGCTTCGTCCCGTGTGGTCTTCCTTTGCGGTTTTGCGGTCTAATCGCAGCAGGACCTTCTCCTGTCATCTGCCTCTTCTCCTGTCGAAACCTCGCTCCTCCTCTTGTAAGACCACTTTCTTCCTCGGCTTCGCTCACAGTCTCCTCATGGTCTACACCTATCTACCCCTTACCATTCCATGTACTATTCCCCAGCAGTTGCGGTACCCACGGCCTCCGCCCACCAGGCTGTCTACTAATCAAGGTGCATCTTTAATATACCCTTTTCATAGATTAGCATCATAATCGACAGCAGAAACCTTCCCCTTGGTCCGCGGAAGAAGTATCTTTCATCTTCACTATAGGATTTCTACGTGTCGACCGCAAATTCAGTGATATATCCCTCCAAGATGCTATCGAGCCAAACTTCGACAGCCCGCGATGCCTTATTATCAATTTCCTGTAGCTCCTGAATCAACTACGGGGTCCAAGCCGTCGACTCACCACCCTGGAAATTCCTCTTCTGGAAGGTCATCTTTGACAACCACTCGTACAGAATGACCGGGAATTCACAGAAAAACCATTCATGCGGACCATCGTGAATATACCTTCCCAGCCAGTGATCTATCGTTAGTCGTATGTTCCGGCTTTCTTCTTCAGTAAACTCCCGCAATTTCTGATCAAACCATCCCTATATCTCTGGGTTCGTCGGGTGCCACAACATGGCCTCCTTTCACTCTGCACACGGTCCCGACAACGGAACCATTTGTTGACCAACGTGACCTCGGTCGACAGGGGTTCGCCTCACTGTCGACACATACCGCAGTCTCCCTGGGCACCGGCCCAGGCAAGTTCGAGATCGCCCAGCAACACCCACAGAGAGGATGAGGTCTCACCCGAGGCGTCCAGCAAGAGCAGACGGAACCATGTTTTCACTGAGGGAGGAGGCGAGTTGTGGCTACACAGACTAGCTCTATTGCAGTACTTAAACAGAAACTTTAAACATTCAACATGGAGTTATAACATATTACTTAATCGCAGCATTTCTCATCATAGCACAGTAAGCAAACATTGCATCAAGAAAATATAACAACATTCATATATTGCAACATTGCACAAGATCGTACCAAAACATCATCATTATATTACTGTCACAGTCGTATACCAGAAGCAAAACATAGATCTCCGTACGCATACATCTCCTTCTCTCTCCCCAACTATCTATCTAACACTTACAACTCTCATCTATTTATAGGCTTCTGCCATTAGAATGTTTGTCCACTTACTAACGACTCCCTAACCGACACTATGGACAAATGACCCAATATCTAATTGACTCGGTCCAAATGACCCAAAAACCTGCATACCGCGGTACAATTGGCTCAATATTACATAACATGTGGTCCAAGTGACCCCAAAACCCACCAACCGCGGTATACTTTAACACAAAATATTCCTTCCGCGACCTCATCCGATGTGTCACAGTGTTGGAAGTACTGCGACATTTCCTCATCGAACCGCCTTCCAACATCATCATCCTCGTCATTGTCGAGCACCCTATATGCAAATAAATTATTCCAACATACAGAGCAGACGAGATTTATTGTCAACCCGAGAAAGTCTTTTATTTCAAAGGATAGATGCACAATCTATGCTTAAACACCAAATCACTAAACACCAAATCTATGCTTAAACACCAACTATGTCCATCCCAAAGATCTGTGTAATCCCAGTTGCTGTCTAAATACTATCATCTCAATTTTTTTCTACCATGCATCAACAAGAAATAAAATAAGATTCAAAGACAATTGCAGATAAAAAGAAATCCTATTCACATCCTGGAACAAGTAACTCACTTCTTCAATCTAATCACTCTTGAAAACCATAAGCAGAAACTGAATATTAATCTAGAAATTCAATTGCAAGGGATTAAGTTCAGCTACTCTAAGATATTGAATTACAGGAATGAAAATCAACAATCATAACAGGAAGAATAAATTGCGAAGGCTAATGGGATCACAACTTAACTGCATGATGAACAAGGCTGTGTACAACTGTCACACAAATTGCATAAAGTTCCTTACTCAGTCGACTGTGACTCTGTACTACTTGCCAATTTCAAAGAAACATAATATTAATTACACTGGAAATCCACACCAAAATTACTACTGCTGCGTACAAAAGAAATATCATGAACAAAACATCACACAACAATAAAAAGTCCTAATTTAACTCAGCAATCTCTGTGGAAGACGGGCCCAGCCTTCACACAGAGATGCTGGTTGAACAACGCAAGGCTTCTTTTAACTCAAAGGCAACTCTTTGTATTAATGAAAGGAATATTACACAAATTGATCTCACTGCTAATACAATGAATGAATTATGCGTTGTTCCACCCCCTGGGTCGAGGCATCTCCCCATATTTATACATACAGATTGTAACATCCGATCCTATTAACGGGCAGCCATGAAGATCTCTGATCTTCAGGCGCCCTAAATAACACTAGTTGTTACAATATGTGGCAAAGTAGACACATAAAAATGCGAGAAATCTGTTCATTGGCCCAGGAGTGGCGATCTTTCCAGATCATAGCTATACTTGAGCAGCGACATACTAAATATTTCCAATTATAGCACATTCTATTACAGCTGCCCTATCACAGCTCCACCTAGGATGTTATATTGGAACCATGTGCCCTAATTGATGATTGAAGCCTCGAGGATCCTTTTGAGCAGCGAACATCCCTTCTTTCAATACTTGTTCAGCCCCACCTTCCTACAGTCCACTTATCTCAAAATACCTTCATAAATCATAACATGTTAGCACAATTGAGAGATAAACAGCCTTAATTATCACAATCATAAGCATTAATAAGATAGAGCAATGAACAGTCATACCTTGGCAGCTTAGGGAAATAAAGTGAGGACAACAGGTCCGATTAACATGATAAATGGTGTAGGACAGGGGGAGGAAAGGTGATCAAGGATGATTAAAAGGGGCCAATTCTGGGCTCAACATCTCCCCCCAACTACCCTGTTGCATGTCCTCATGCAACAACCTGCATCATTCGGAATCTGAGTCCTGTACTGAGCTCTATCCATGGGGAGAGCAAAATATTGTAGGGAAACTCAGTCACCTCATCTGTATTTAAAAAGCCTTTGTGAGTAACCCAATACCTCCCAGCATAACTGTTCCCCTTCCAATGCTACCTGCTGGTGTCTGGAAATGCAGTTGGTGCAAGTGGAAATCACTTCTTCCTGCAGTCTCATTATATGTTGTGCCTGGGGAGGACTTGAAAGGAAATCTTTAATCTGAATCCAAATCAATGACATTTCTAGGAGGTAGAAGCACTGGTTCTTGTGGGGCAGTGTCTTCCAGTACATCTAAGTCTAATAAGAGAGTTGTTGGTTCTTGTGTAACAACAACATCCTTTAGACTCTCTTCAGCAGCTACCTTCATTGCTTTTAGAGACACTGGTTCTTGTGTAACAGTGTCTTCTTTGTCCTTCTGCTGCTGAGATTGGATATCCTTCTCATTGTGCAGCTCCTCCTCCAAGATTTCGGTGTCACCTGAGCATGGTGTCTGTACCTGGTCATCTTCACTCCACTGTGTATCGGGAATGATATCCATTCTAGGGTTATCTTCCAAATGAAATTCAGGAGTTCCTGCTGCAGCCTTCAAGGATGTTGGTTCTTGTGTAACAACATCCTGGCTTGCTTCTTCATCCTCCTATTGTTGCAAATATTCTCCTATGAGCTCTGTGTCATGGGAACCCTCTGGGGTTACAACCCAGAGTTCATCATTAAATTCCAGAGTGCCCTCTATTCCAGGTTCTTCTCCCATCTGCTTGGCCGATTGGACAAGTATACTCAGGTTTGCTGGTTCTTGTGTTAGAGCACCCTGTTCAAGTTTATCAATGTCCTGCCCTTGTGGCTCATCTTCTAAAATTTATGTGTCATGGGAGCATTCTGGGGTTACAGTATAGAATTCTTCATTAAGCTCCAGAGTGCTCCCCATCCCCGGTTCTTCTCCCATCTGCTCTTCTTCTAAAATTTCTGTGCCGTGGGAGCATTCTGGGGTTACAGTGTATTCTTTATCCCCATCATCATACATGATTTCATCCCTTAGCTCCTCTGTCACAGGATTGGTGGAAGCTTCAGCAAGGATGTTTAAAGATGATGGTTCTTGTGTGGCAGCATCTTCCTTTTCTGTAGCTTCCTCTATTATGGCTGCAGGCTGTTGTGCTAAGCAGGTACGAAGTAAAATCTTGTGGCCTACCTCCTTGAAGATTTCTCCACAGGTGGGACAGAGTACTCGTTCATCCTCCTTACCAGGCTCAGTAGAGTTTGATCCCTCCAGTTGGTCTGCAGCCTCTACCAATGTATACAGTTTCCTTTCACCTAGTTTTCTGCAGGTTTCCTTCCAGGTTTCCAATTCCCTTCGAAGCACTTGGAGGTCCTCTTTTAACAGTGTGTTCTCAGCCAGAATTCCTTCAATTCCGGGTTCTTCCTCAACTGGACTTTGTGGATCATCCATTGGTCTCGGTACAAGGATCGGGGGTTCAACCTGTGCCTCTAAGGTTTCCCATCTTTTTCTGGCTGCCTCTGCTACTGTAGCTGATCTAGTTCTTTTCTTTTTGATTGGTGAGGTTATGTTAAATTCATTAATTACTCTCTTTCTTTTTCTTTGTGGTATTTTCTTTTGTGGAGCTGGTACATAGGGATTCACAGCTGAGGTCGAAGGAATGTTTTCTTGCTCCTCATGCTGTTCTTCTTCAATTACAACTCCTCCTACCCACTCAGGTGAGGATTCAATAGTTACCAGCTCAATATTTTCTTCTATTGCCCTGGCTCTGTCACCTTCAGGTTCACTTGTCGCAGCATTTAGTGCTGCTCCAATTTCACCTTCTGGTGTCAGAGCTACCCTATTGTCTGGATTTTCCACAGGGTTTTATCTACATCCTCCCCCAACGGCTCTGCTTGTGCCCTCAATTGTTCTTCTTCTAATGGAGTTTCATCCCCCCCAAATGGCTCTGTTTGTGCCCCCGGTTGCTGTTCTTCGTCAATTTCATCCCCCCCCCAACTTTAGTGGAGGGACTCCGGTCCTCCTGTTGTGGTGGAACTCGTATCTGCTGTAATGGGACAACCCGCAAGGGGGCGGGTTGTTGAGCTCGGGCTGTGAATTGTTCCCAGGTTATATGATGCTGGGCAAGGGTTCTTACAATTATTAATTTGATAAGGCCATGGTGGGTGAGGGAGGAAAGTGGGTGCTTAGGAGACTAGACAAATGCTGCCATATGACGCAAGTCATGCAGTAGATAATATGGAATGTTTATTAAAATGCCATGGCAGAGATGAGAAAGTAAAGGGAGTTCAGAATTATACACAGTTTGATATCTATCTTCACAAGTGATGTACTTCCTGAGGAAGACAGCAACCTGGTCCCATGGCCACGGCAATGAGTGCAATGCGATCCCTCTTCTTGATGATTCTACTTGCTCCCCCTCCAGTAAAAATGCTTCCCGTGCAGTCGTCGCAGGAACTCGTCGATTAAACCATGGCTTTCCCACCAGTGGGATGGCAGTAACCTCGGATATAATGGCCTCAGAGACTTCTATGCACAGTCCCCACACCATGGAGTGAGTTTTGTTGAGGTTTAAAGCAAATTGCAAGGCTGCTTCCCGATTGAATCCATCTAGTCGCTCAAAAAATTCGAGCCAGCCAGCGGCTTGAAAGATGGCAAGAACTTGAATATTTTTCCGGAGTTCCTGTGTATTCAAAGGTTCATGACGAACTGGAATCCCCATGGTCCTGGCTGCAAGCTGAAGTTGCTATCCGACAGATGACAGAATCTGAGAATAGAAGTTGCAGCACAGAGGATGCAAGAATCGCTGAGCGGAGATGTTGAAGAGATGGACAAATTTGGAAAGTTGAGCACAGAAAAACGTTCGAAATTTCCATTCCGAATTAGGGAAAGTGGAAGTTATTAATGTTTACGTCGTACGAGGGAAAGGTCTCATTGGGCATAATGGCGATACGTATAAAGGTACGACTGATATTGTTTAATTATATCAACACTTAATCACGTGATAAATGAAAGCCATACCTCATAAGACTGTGCGTCAAATATCCTGCGGAGAATGGTGGAGCGTGCAGTTGGTGACATTACGGAACCAGACTCGTGCACAGTCATAAATAATGCAATAATTCCTTCCACCAGTGAAACACAAACCATCGCGTCCTCGGGTCGGAATGATGAGTTCGCCGGCACGACTAGGATGAATCAGAGCCATAGCTTAGCAGGGTCAGAGCAATTCTTTCGTTAACACAGGAGTTACCAATGCAAGTTGCCAGAAATGATATCACGGCCGACGAAAAAGATGTTGCAGCCGCCAAAAAATATGTTGCAGCCACCGGAAAACAGTTCACGACAGCCGGGAAAAGAATTTACGGGATCGGGAAAAATTACGGCTGTCAGGGAAAAGTTTTACGGCGGCGGGAGATATGTCACAGTCACCGGGAAATATGTTGCAGCTGTCGGAAGATATGTTGCAGCTACCGGAAAATGGTTCACGGCAGCCGGGAAAAAGGTTTTACGGCTATCAAAATAAAATAAAAAAGTCACGGCTGCCAGCAAAAAGTTTTACGGCACCGGGAGATATGTCGCAGTCGTCAGGAAATAAGTTGCAGCCGTCAGAAGATATGTTGTAGCTACCGGAAAATGGTTCACGGCAGCCGGGAAAGAGGTTTTACGACCGTCGGAAAAACGATATTGCAGCCGCTGGGAAATGGTTCACGGCTGCCGGGAAAAGATGCTGCAGCTGCTGGGAAATGGTTCACAGCTGCCAGGAAAAAGGGTTTACGGCCGCTGGGAAAACGATTTTACGGTTGACAAGAAACGATATTGCAGCCGCTGGGAAATGATGTTGCAACCACTGGGAATGGTTCATAGATGCCGGGAAAAAGGGTTTGCGGCTGCCGAGAAAATGATTTTAGGGTTGACGGGAAACGATATTGCAGCCGCTGGGAAATGACGTTGCAGCCGCTGGGAAATGATGTTGCAGCCGCTGGGAAATGATGTTGCAGCTGCTGGGACATGATGTTGCAGCCGCTGGGAAAGTTGTTCACAGCTGCTGGGAAAAAGGATTTTACGTCTGCCGGGAAATATATGGTGGACCCCGGAAAAGAGATTGCAGCTGTCGGAAAAGATGTTGCAGCTGCCGGAAAAGATGTTGCAGCTACCGGAAAATATGTCGCAGCTGCCGGAATTTTTTTTTTTTTTAAGGGAAAAGGGGAAATACAGCACAGGGCAACTCTAGTTTGACAGGCCCAATCTGGTCGTTCTCCTGGCGCTTCCCTGGAAATTTTTGAAAAAGCAACAGCAAACAAAAAGATCAAATGCAAAGGGAAAACAATTATACGCTACAGCAGAAAAGAAAGAAAATTATTTATGTACAGTAATTCAAAATGCGATTTTCAGTTTAAGGATTGGCAAAGGCAGAGAGAAATTCCTGCTCTGGTGCCAGCTGACAATCCGGATCGGCGACAATTTGCGAAATGAATGCATCTTTCGAAATAGGCTTACGATACAATCGCAGTCTGTGGCCATTAGCAAGTAATGGTATACGGTTTTCATAAATGGTCACCAGACGGACAGTGTTGTTGTCAAATACCCTGTCGACCAAATATGGACCCAGCCATCTTGTACGTAATTTACCTTTAAAATCCCTTTTGAACCTGGAGTCATATAATAGCTCCCAGTCTCCCTCACGGAAGATTTTCTTTTTAATGAATCGGTCATGCCAGTTGGATCTCTGTTGCTGAAGCAACACAGTCTGGTCTACTGCAGCTAACCGTTTCTCATGCAATTCATTTAGTTGATTCAATCTTTTCTTCTGGGCTTCTGTTACATCCAGATTCATTTCGGTGGTTGTTTTCAGGGTTTTGATCTCAAACTCAATTGGAAATATGGCACTCTTCCCATACACTAGATCATAGGGAAAGAACCCTGTGGTGTTGCGCCAAGTTGTACGATATGCCCACAGTGCTTCTGGAAGCCTGTCAGCCCAATCCTTTCGATGGCTCTTAACTGTTTTAGTAAGGATTGCTTCAATAACTTTATTAGTGCTTTCAACCTGACCATTGGCCTGGGGGTGGTAAGGTGAAGCCACCCTATGTTACACATGATACTTCCGGAGCAAGGATTCAAATTGGTGTGACATGAATTGCAACCCCCCATCGGTAACTACTTCCTTTGGTACCCCAAAGCGGGTAAATATCTCTCCATACAGAAAATCAATCACTGCCTGGTCATTAGCCTTAGCCAAAGCTATAGCCTCTACCCACTTGGTCATATAATCAGTACAAACCAGAATGTAAACTTTCTGTCTGGAAGGAGGGCTGATAGGGCCAACAAAATCCAGTGCCCATCTATCAAATGGTTCAACTACTACTTGAGGTTGTAGAGGCATCTGATCTGTTTTATTAGGTTGGCCCATCCTTTGGCAGCTGTCACAGGACTAAACATATCTTTTAGCGTCCCTGAACAAAGTCGGCCAGTAGTAGCCCATCCGCAGCGCTTTATGCCCTGTTCTTTTATCTGCAAAGTGTCCCCCACAAGGTCTATCATGACAGGCCTTCAGTATGTGAAAGATCTCATCTTCCCTTACACATCTCCTAATCTCAAGATCGGGTCCTGTGTAGAAGAGATGGCCATTGAGCCAACAATACTTGGCACTTTGCTGGATAATTTTTCTCTTTTCTCGTTTAGACATGTGTGGCGGGAGCTTTCCTGCAACCAAATAATTAGAGACATCTGCATACCAGGGGGAATGAGCTGAAAGTGCGAATAGATGTTCATCTGGAAAAGAATCCTCAATAGGCGAACTGTCATCACTGTTAGTAAAACGAGATAAAAAATCAGCAACAACATTTTCTTTTCCAGGTTTATCTATAATGGTAATATCAAATTCTTGCAATAATAAGAGCCACCTGGTCACTCTGGCATTGGTAACAGGTTTGTTCATTAAATATTTAATGGCAGAGTGGTCAGTGTGTACAAACGTAGGATACCCAGTAATGTAGTGCCGAAATTTATTAATAGAGTAAACAATAGCGAGGAATTCTTTTTCAGTAACAGTATAATTAAGCTCAGCAGGGGCTAAGTTTTTACTAACATAATAGATAGCATAAGGTACTTGAACATCCTGTTGTCCTAATACTGCTCCAATGATGGCATCAGAGGCATCTGAAGAAATGTGGAAGGGTAGGGTCCAATTAGGTCCCCTTAGGATAGGAGCTGTGGACAGCTTCTCCTTAAGCTTATCAAACGTTGTCTGGCATGCTTCACTCCACATGAACTGTGCATCCTTCATTAACAACGAAAACAAAGGAGAAGCAAGTTTGGAGAATTTTTCTATAAACCTACGGTAATACCCAGCATGCCCCAGAAAACTTCGCACCTCTTTCTGAGTTGAAGGAATCGGTATATTTTTTATCACCTTAATTTTTGAAGGATCCACCTGAATGCCATTGGTAGAGATGAAATGCCCTAATACCACCCCTTCACTCATCATCATATGGCACTTTTCAGTGCTTAATGAGAGGCGAGTCTGTTCGCAGCGAATTAAAACCTTCTTTAAATTTTCCAGTGCTTCCTCAAAATCCTTGCCATAGGGAGTAAAATCATCCATAAAGACTTCCATACTATCATTAACTAATTCAGAGAATATGCCAATTACAGCTCTTTGGAACGTTGCTGGTGCATTACATAAACCAAAGGGAAGCACCCTGTAGGCAAACGTTCCCCAGGGGCAAGTGAAGGTGGTCTTATCCTGGTCCTCAGGAGCAATCTGAATTTGATTGTACCCGCTGAACCCATCTAGGAAGGAGAATAACTTCTTCCCTGATAGGGTATCAAGTACTTGGTCAATGAAGGGTAAAGGGAAATGATCCTTTTGTGTAGCTTTGTTCAGCTCCCTATAATCAACACAGACTCTCCATTTACCATTTTTCTTGGGCACGATTACGAGTGGGGAAACCCATTCACTATCTGAAATGGGATATATAAATCCTGCTTCCAAAAGTTTTTGGATTTCCTCCTTCACTATATCCCTCAGATTGGGGTTCATGCGTCGTTGGGGTTGACACACAGGCCGGGAATCATTTTTAATATAAATATGGTGGGTGCAAAGATTAGAGGGAATACCCCTCATGTCTGTATACTCCCAGGCGAATGCCCCCTTATGTTCCTTCAAGAGACTGATTAGGCGCGTCTATTCCTCTAAGGAGAGACCAGGGTTGATATTCAAAGTCCTTCCAGGTTCTACCTCAATAGGAATACTTTTCGAACTTTTCAAAACTGGGATTATGTTTGTGTCACCAACTAGTGCTTCTTCCGTAAGATTTTCTTGTTCTTCCTTACCAAGGGTAATGTTCAGGATTTGATAGACCTCTTTATCCACTGAAGCAGGTTCGCTAATCAAATTACTGATAGCATTGTATTCTGTTTTGTTTTTAAAAGTTAAGGCCTTCCCTATTGTTAATAGTGGCTGAACATCCTCCTCCTCCTCCTGCTCTATCCAAAGGGAAGTTTCAACCTCTAAACTTGGCCGAGCTGGGGGATACAGGGTGAGGTTTATAATCTCTGTACCATCAGATATAGTCATGGACCCAGATCGATAGCTGATGCAAGCATCAGCTGTGGCCAACCAAGGCCTCCCCAGGATCAATGGCTGTCCCCCCAGTTGTGATTTTGGTTGCAATATCAAAAAGTTAGCAGGGTATTCCCATGATTCTACTGAGATGACAAGGTCGTCCAGAATCCCTTCGGGTCTAATGGTGGATCTGTCTGCCAATTCTAAAATGGTAGGGGTCGGCCTAAAATTAGTGAGTCCAAGCTTCTTTACAGTCTCAATTGTTATGACATTGATCGCTTATCCTAAGTCGACTAGCACGTTGGGTATCTGCGTTTGTCCTATATGTACAGTGACAGTAGGATTGTCAGGGTCGTCATACTTGGTCACAGGGGTTTTTCCTGTTATTAAAGCAGATAAATTCCCTATGATGTGAACAGTGGGAGGATCTCTGGGCTTCCTCCCTGGTTTCTTAGTGCACAGGTCCCGAATGGTTTTAGCATAAATAGGCACATCTTGAAGAGCTTGCAGAAGGGGGATTTTAACGTAAAGATTCTTTAACTCTCCTAGGAGGTTAAACTGAGGTTGCCCCCCTATTTTTGGTAGCATTAGTCTCTTGGGATATGGTGGTTGCCTTATCAGCTGGGTAGGCTGCGCATTATCTGATTTCTCATTTGATGTTTCAGTCGTCCCATATGAGGGATGCTTAGCACCTTTAGTGATAGGAACTGTATCGGATGGATGCTGTGAACTCTCTCCTTCTTCATGCACAGAAGGTGGAATATCTTCTGTAATTACAGGTTCTATTATCTTCCCAGATCGTAGACGAATATCATTACAAGGTACAAGGGAAAGAGAGTAGGCCGGCATATTGACAGTTTCCAATTGATGGACTATTTTATTATTCGGGTTAGGATTAGGTTGGGCAGGCAGCTGAGGCCGTATTGGTATATTAGGGACAGGATTATTCTGCAGCTGCAGCTGCGACTGCTAAGGTGGATATTGAGGATATTGACGAAATTGAGGGTATGGAGGAGAATATGGTGACTGTTGAGGTGGAGGTGGTTGAGGAAACTGGTTCCCAAGATGGAAGTTCCTCCATCCAGGAGACCATGACGTAGGTTGATGTGGTGGCTGTGTCCAAGGACTCCATGAGTTATAATTTTGCATTGCAGGTTGGGAAGGATTCCACTGAGCATAATTTGAAGGGAATTGTGTATTCACATTTTGCATGTTATTATTCCAATTGCTCATATTATTCAAAAATGGAAACGAGTCCAGAGGCATACCTTGATTTCGAGGCTGCCAAGGTTTCTTCTGTGCAATGAAATAGGCTGATTCCACCTCTGGAGTTGATGCTTGCAGAACAACCTTCACTTGGGGAAGTGTAGGACATTCTTTCATGTCATGGTTCAGCTCACACAGCTGACATACTTCTACTTTGTCAAGAGGGCATTCTTTCAGCGGCTGATTCTTTCTACATCGGGGACAAAACACACCTAGTGTGAGATCCTCCACTGCCTGTTTTTGTTTCGCCTTCAGGACATCAATCTCCGAAGAGATGGAGCTCATCATTTTTGATTTAAAATTTTCAAGGAGATTGCCTATTTCTGCACGGGTAGCTCCTCCATTGGATGACTTCTGAGTTCTGTCAAAGACATCACGTTCCATCTTATCCCGTTTATCCCACTTATTGTTCCTGGAAGACCCCCTGGAGTATCTCTTACATAGTTCCACTATCTTCCCAAAAGGTTCTTTGGAGATATCCCCCTTTCCTAGCAGGTTTAACATGTCTAAACAATCATCCCTGATCCCACGAAGCAAGATTATCTTGAGCACATCTAGCCCCATGTTCGTCTGCCCAGCTCTTTGCACATTGTACAGTAGCCTTTCTACAAAATCCTCCAGACTTTCGTCCTCCTTTTGTACCATTTTGAATAATTCCTCTCTTTTGTCCTTGGTGTTGCAATATTCCTAATATTTCTCCATGAACACTTGTTTCATCTTATCCCAATTAGCAACGGTTCCTCCCCCAAGGCTCATGAACCATCTTAATGCATTGTCCTTCAGGGTGGCGGGAAAAAGTTTTAGCTTTTGGGCATCGGTGACATAATCATAGCTGCGACAGAGGATATCGAATTCAAAAAGGAATTCATCTGGATCTTCTGCTGCCCTTCCATAGAAGCGAGGCAACACCGATGGTGAGATGTTCTTCATAGGAGCTGTCCCTTCTGGCTGCTGAATCGAAAATTGTAATGTAGCTGTCGTTCCTTCTGACAGGGAGTAATTTTCATGATGATATTTTTCCACCATTGCCTCTTCCTCGTCAGTCTCGTGTCTGTTACTCATCTTCTCTTTTGTTTCCCCTTCTTCGTTTGTTCCTGCGTTCTCTTCCTTATTTGTAACAGCTGCGTCTTCCTCAATTGTAACAGCTGCGTCTTCCTGAGTTGTAACAGCTGTGTCTTTCTCAATTGTAACAGCTGCGTCTTCCTCAGTTGTAACAGCTACGTCTTTCTCAGTTGTAACAGCAGATCCAGTTGTAACAGCTATGTCTTCCTTGGCAGGGATATACAAGGGAGTCACGGCTGCTCGTGTATTCTCCACCGTGGACGCTGGCACCCCGGGATCAGCAAGGTTTCTTCTGATAGGAGTTTCTTGATGACGAGCCCTGGTGGATGAATCAGTTCTGTCAACAAGATCGTCGATGAATGTCCTTCTGCCCAATGGTGGTCCTCGACCACGACCCGAACCACCTGCGTTGTTAGTATTTTGTGGGGTTTTGGGAGTTGGGAGGTGATCGTGTTTTATCCTCCTCGTATTCATGCGAACCGAATCATTTCAGCAAAGAAAATACTGACTATAAACAATTACCAGATGCAACTAATGATTAGTGTTTAATTTTTATCCTTCCCCGGCAACGGCGCCAAAATGTCGAGCACCCTATATGCAGATAAATTATTCCAACATACAGAGCAGACGAGATTTATTGTCAACCCGAGAAAGTCTTTTATTTCAAAGGATAGGTGCACAATCTATGCTTAAACACCAAATTAGTAAACACCAAATCTATGCTTAAACACCAACTATGTCCATCCCAAAGATCTGTGTAATCCCAGTTGCTGTCTAAATACTATCATCTCAATTCCTTTCTACCATGCATCAACAAGAAATAAAATAAGATTCAAAGACAATTGAAGATAAAAAGAAATCCTATTCACATCCTGGAACAAGTAACTCACTTCTTCAATCTAATCACTCTTGAAAACCATAAGCAAAAACTGAATATTAATCTAGAAATTCAATTGCAAGGGATTAAGTTCAGCTACTCTAAGATATTGAATTACAGGAATGAAAATCAACAATCATAACAGGAAGAATAAATTGCGAAGGCTAATGGGATCACAACTTAACTGCAAGATGAACAAGGCTGTGTACAACTGTCACACAAATTGCATAAAGTTCCTTACTCAGTCGACTGTGACTCTGTACTACTTGCCAATTTCAAAGAAACATAATCTTAATTACACTGGAAATCCACACCAAAATTACTA